>CM064512.1:8171504-8471504 GCA_032716605.1 Paralithodes platypus
GGTTGGGGGGAGGGGCGTCGACTGACCGGGGACAGAGATGCATGGGGGCGGTTCGTTCGTGGCCACCCCTTCGGGGATCACGGCGTCAGGCAATAGATAGATAGATAGATAGAACTCCAAAGTCTCTAAGAGCATTTCACGATATTAATGCTGCAAGTTTTGTGTCCATGGATTAATGTGAAAAATCAATATTTGTGTCTATTTCCTGTTTACATTTATTGTCCTGAGTGGTGCATTAACGCAATTGACCACTTGCGAGTTTCAGGCTATAAGGAAGTTGGAGCCGAGAACATCGATATTAAACAGAAATGCAATAATAACGTATGTTTCTGATAATATTTTAAAAAGACCTCCGTCTACGTATTGTGAAAACCCTGTTATCCTCCGGCAAATTGTGGGGTTGAGTGAGTGAAGGGGGGGACAGTGAATGAAGGAGGATGCATGTTTTTCATAATACGTGTTGCTAGCCCCAAACGCGCGAGCAACTGTGGCTTTCAACCATCCGACACATCCCCTTTTATTTATGTGCATCACACATGTTAAATACAAATAAAGTTTTGATGGATAAATGGTATGATGAATTGGGTTTTATGTATTTATATACAGTATATACTACGACCGTATTTTAGCTGTAAATTCTGTTCAATATCGATGTCTACAGCTCCAACTTCCTTATAGAACGAAACTCGCAAGTCGGCAATTGTATGTACACACACTGAATTTAACTGAAGCCCCCCAGATCCAACGCACACACACACACACACACAATCACTTACGCACACAAGCATCCGAATACAAACACACTCATACACATTGAGATACATAGAGGCTAACATAAACGCGCTAGCACGCTCACACAAATGCGTACACACAGACACAATAGAGCACGTTCATATATATACAGAAATATATATATATTGACACGCCAGTACACACGCAAGCAAACACACACACACACACACACGCAAGTACACATTAACCTAAACACACACTTTCCCCTCGACCTTCACACACTCACCACCACTGCCACTACTATCCCCACCACCACCAGTCTTACCACTATCACCATCCCCACGACTACCACCACCACCACCACCACCACTATCACCAGCACCACCATTCACGCAACTGTCACCACTATCACCACCACCACAAACACCATCCCCACGACTATCACCATTACCACCACCATTACCACCACCACCATTATTATCAACGCCACCACTATCACCATCACCACCCTCAGCGTAACTAATATCACTATCAATATAATTACCACCACCACCATTATTATCACCACCACTATCATCTCCAGCACTATCACCATCACCACTATCAAAAATGCCATCATAATCACCTCCACCACTACCAAAAACAGTACCATTACCACCGCATCGACCACTATAATCACAATAACAATTACCACCACCACTACTACTGGCACCACAAAACCACTATATACCACTACTACCACCAAGAACACCATTATGACCAACACCAGCAACACCATCATCACCACCAACACTCCTTCCAACATCACTACAACCAACACCACCACGTATACTACCATCACCACTACCACTACCACCACCATAACATATACTACCACCCCTACAACCAACACTACCATGTATACTACCAATACCACCACCATAACATATACTACCACCACCACCAGCACTACCAACAACAACACCAACATCATCATCACATTCCCCAAACCCAACAAAGACCCCACGCTACCCTCCTCCCACCGCCCCATCACACTCCTTTGCTCCCCCTCCAAAGTCATGGAACGCCTAGTATTACAACTAATTACACCTGACCTACCCCTAGCTCCAACACAACATGGCTTTAGGCCACTGCACTCCACAAACACTCTTCTCACAGACCTTACACAAAGATCTTTTGACGGCATCAATTCAGCTAGACCACCACACAGATCACTATTAGCCACACACGACATTAGTAAAGCCTTCGATGCCATCCCCCGCCACAACCTAACAAACAAAATCTACAACACAAACATGCACAACAACACAAAAAGGTGGCTGGCCAACTTCCTAGCAGGCAGATGTGCACACGTATCTTTTGCCGGTCAGTCATCTAAAATCAGAAACTTTCCAAACGGAGTCCCACAAGGATCCGTCCTATCGCCCGCACTCTTTAATCTGTACATGCACGATATAACTACACCCAATACGCCCCAAATAAACTTAGCCTCCTATGCAGATGACATAACACTCACATGCACACACCATGACCCAAAAAGAGCAACAGATCTCCTTCAACCCTATCTTAATACACTAAATGGCTGGTGTACTACAAACAGACTTAATCTAGCCCCAGCCAAATCCACCGCAACCCTGCTCCAAAGGAGAACACGAATACATCCCTCAACTCACCATAAACAACACACCCCTAACACATACACACACACCCAATATCCTAGGAGTAACATATGATACTCATATGACATTCAAACAGCACACCACAAACATTAAAAAGAAACTGACACCCAGACTTAACGCCCTCAGGTCACTTGCTCACACAAAATTTGGACACAACAAAGAAACTACCACCACAGTATATAAACAATACATAAGATCAGTGATGGAATACGCAAGCCCAGCCTAGGCTTCTAACCTAGCTGAAACACATCATAAGACCTTACAGACTATTCAAAACAAAGCCCTGAAGATCATTACAGGCTGCACAGCTACTGCACCCACAGATCACCTACATCAAGAAACCAAAATCCTCAAAGTCAAAGACCATCTGGACATGAGAGGTACTCAATTCCTGGCAGCAGCCTCCACGAACCAAGACCACCCACTAAACTACATGGCAACACACCCACAGACACCAAGAAATATCAAAACAACACCCAGCACACGGTATCACACACAATTATTGTCCTCTCTCCCTCCCTGCCCACCCCGAACCAACTTCCAGAAGCACATCCATACTCATAATTATCTCTCACCGATCCATCCACTCACTCACAGACAACACGCAGCTGCATGCACGACCTCCCGAAATCCATCCTTCCAAATCCTCCCTTCCTCGCGAGGACAGAGTCCACCTGGCCAGGCTGAGATGCGGACACCATCCAGCTCTCCTGAGCTATCAGAAGAGACTGGATGACTCCGTTGTCGACGCCTGCCCGGGATGTAACACAGCACCCCATACTATTAAACACATCATAGAAGACTGGATTTCACACAACCACTTACGCCAACAACACAATCTACACTCAATGAGAGCTCTGTGGGAAAGCCCGATCGTGGCCATGGCCTTCCTCAGGGACTCGGGGCTGTTCGGCCAGGCAGCTTAGGGAACAACAACAACAACAACAACAACAACACCAGCACTACCATCATCATCACCAACACTACCACCCATACTACCATCACCACTACCAATGTCTTTACCATAACATATACTATATAGTCCGTTCATTCCAGAAACCGTAACCTCTAACCTCTGTAACTCAAAAAGGGCTTGATCAAATGAACTGTACATTTCCACACCTATTCCATGGCCAAGTCTTCCTATTTGGTGGAAAAATTAGCTCGATTACTTTATTCCTTTTTGAGTTACAGAGGTTAGAGGTTACGATTTCTGCCCAACCTAGAATGAACAGACTATACCACCGGCACCACCACAACCACCATCACTTACTTTCAACATTTCGCAACCCCTCCTCCACTAGCTCTGTCCCTCCTTCCCTCCCTCCACCTTGACTTCACACCCAACACACACCCTCTGCAGTACACATACCAAAACCACAATTTCGGGACTTTCATTTTATTCTAACTGAAATATTATGTGCTGAAAAATTGAATTAAAAAAAAAATATATATATATATATACCGTATATACTGTATATGAGGGAGACAAAAGGTACATCTGCCTGCAACAAGTGTCCCCCCAATATAAAAAAAAAAACATAATAATAAATAAAATAAAATATAATTAAATGAACATAAAAGTAAACTAATGGTAAAATATAATATAATAAATAAATATACGTTGAAAAAAGGGACAGAGCCAAATTATGGGCGGTTGGTGTTTTTTTTGTTGGTATATTGGTAAGAAGTGTGGTATGCAAATATCCAACCTCGGCGTAGGATAGCGACAGTCTGGGCAGCACACGCCCTCTGTTGCTAAACCTGATTAAACCCAAGGGTAAAACTATTATTTCTATGTATACAACAAAATAATCAACAAAGGTTAGGATAATGTATTGGTGAGGTTGGGTTAGGTTAGGTTTTGGTGAGGCTAGTTTAGGTTTTGGTGAGGTTAGTTTAGGTTTTGGTGAGGTTAGTTTAGGTTTTGATGAGGTTGGGTTAGGTTTTGGTGAGGGGTTAGGTTTTGGTGAGGTTGGGTTAGGTTAGGTGAGGTTGGCTTAAGTTAGGTTAGGTTTTGGTGAGGTTGGGTTAGGTTAGGTTTTGGTGAGGTTAGGTTAGGTATTAGTGAGGTTTGGGTTGGTTAGGTTAGGTTTTGATGAGGGGTTAGGTTTTGGTGAGGTTGGGTTAGGTTAGCTTAGGTTTTGGTGAGGTTGGGTTAGGTTAGCTTAGATTTTGGTGAGGTTGGGGTAGGTTAGCCTATGTTTTTGTGAGGTTGGGTTAGGTATTGGTGAGGCTGGGTTAAGTTAGGATTTGGTGAGGTTGGGTTAGGTTAGGTTTTGGTGAGGTTGGGTTAGGTTAGCTTAGGTTTTGGTGAGGTTGGGTTAGGTTAGCTTAGATTTTGGTGAGGTTGGGGTAGGTTAGCCTATGTTTTTGTGAGGTTGGGTTAGGTATTGGTGAGGCTGGGTTAAGTTAGGTTGGGTTGGGTTAGGTTAGGATTTGGTGAGGTTGGGTTAGGTTAGGTTTTGGTGAGGTTGGGTTAGGTTAGCTGGTTAGGTTGGATTGGGTTAGGTTTTGGTTAGGTTAGCTGGTTAGGTTGGATTGGGTTAGGTTAGGTTAGGTTTTGGTGAGGTGAGGTGAGTTTAGGTTAGGCTAGGTCAGGTCAGGTTAGGATAGGTTAGAATGTTTGTCAAAGCGTGAAAGGGAATTGATAAAACAAAATAATTAGCAAATGACAGGAATTAATGGAGGAAGTTTGTTAGAGAGAGTACATGAAGGTTTGTGGACCATTTTAAATGACAAACCTGGAAGCTCTTTATTCCATATGTTGATGTGAAGAGACCTTGTCCGGAAGTATAACATCTGAGGTGAAGCCATTGATTCCGGGGGCTGATGAGTGATTGGTGCTTCTGAATGCTTGTGTGCTTGCTTTTTATGGGCGAACTGTTATATGTTTTTCTCCTGTCACCTCTTTTCCCTTTCTCGTGTCTCTTGCTGATCCTCCCTACCCATTAAAGGAGTAAGGGCTGGCTACTGACTGACTGCCTGATACAGTATATACAATGTTCTTTGTATTTATTTACCTGCTTGTTTTGTTTTTCTTCGTATTATACAACATAAATTGTCATGCTATAGAGTTGAATACTTGCAAGAATATCGATAACGATAAAAAAAGGTCACTGTCACAATTTGAACTAACTCTAAGGGTCTTGGGGTGAGGTGAGTGGAAGGCAGGGGTGGGGTGGGGGGAGTGTCAGCCTCAAACCTTGACATTTGTTGTTTACACTTGCATATAATATATGGTTGGTTGTGTGCGCTCAGTCCCATACTATAAAACAACAAGGCTTTGAAGATAATATATTTGTGGTGAATTCGTTAATGATTGGTATCCCTTTTGTTGGAAAGAAAATGCACGTTAACCCATACTATACCAGGTCATTTAGCCATTTATGTACCCTTCAATACCAGCCATTTTTGACAAAATGATTTTTCTGTGGTGCGTCATGATGCATCACGCACGAAAGCTAGGGAGTAATTGACTTGTGATGGTGGGACCGACTGACTGACACTTGGGTAGTGTTGTCAATACCTAGCAGTAAGGCCTTCGAGACATATTAGCGGCTACCGCTCGTTATTAGCAGAGAATACAGCTTGACCGTTTCACGCACATATGACGCAGAGGTTGCCAGATTAGCAATAAGAAATAGAGTTATCTCACTCTTATAATTACCTCTCCAAAATTAGTTTTCTGCCCACAGCTAACTCAAAGATAACTGCAGAGGTTGAAGTAACTAAACTAAAGGTTTCTAAATACCCCTGATGGTAACAAAGGCTTAAAGTATCCCCAATAGGCTCAAAATCGCGTCATATGTCGGAGAGGGTTAAGTATTAGTGATTAACAATGTTCGTCACTAATACTAGTGTATAACTTGTATACTCCCTCCATCTGTGCCTTTGTCTCTAATTTCCTTTCCGGCCGTTCCATAGCCGCGGTTGTGGACGGCCATTGTTCACTTCCTCACCCTATAAACTCCGGTGTTCCTCAGGGCTCTGTCCTATCTCCTATTCTCTTTCTAATTTTTATAAATGATCTCCTTAACTGTACCTTAATTCCCATCCATTCATACGCAGACAACTCAACCTTACACTACTCCATTAGTTTTTCAGAACGCCCCAGCCAGCAATCCCTCAACGACAAACGTAATGAAGCCATAGAACTCTTAAATTCTGATCTAAATACTATTTCCAATTGGGGCAGAGAAAACCTTGTTAACTTTAATGCTTCCAAAACCCAATTTCTCCATCTATCTACCCGTCAGGATCTCCCAGCGGACTATCCCTTATTCTTCAACAATACAAAAATCAACCGTTCATCTTCTCTCAATATTCTTGGTGTCTCTTTTTCTTCTGCTCTCATTTGGAAGGACCATATTACCAGTCTTGCTAAGGCAGCCTCCCAGAAGCTGGGTGTGCTCAACCGCCTTAGGGGGTTCTTTTCCCCTGCACAGCTTCTTGCTCTGTACAGGGGCATAGTGCGCCCTTGTATTGAGTATTGTTCACATGTGTGGGGAGGTTCCTCTCACACCGCTCTCCTAGACAAAGTTGAAAGGAAGGCCTTTCGTATCATTAACTCCCGTCCACTCACCAACTCTCTGCAATCTCTCTCTCTCTCCGCCGCAATGTTGCATCTCTCTCGCTATTTTATCGCTACTATAATAATCAGTGTTCCTCAGAGCTATCCCAGTGCATACCACCTCCTTTACGTAGGGCACGTGGTACCCGTCTTGCAACTCAATCCCACCCCTACTCTGTGCAACTCTCCAACCCAAGAGTGAAACGTTACTCTCAAACTTTCTTCTACTCAACAGCTGAGCTCTGGAACTCTCTCCCAGAATCAGTCTTTCCCTCTTCCTATGACTTAAATTGCTTCAAACTCCGTGTGTCCAGGCATTTTGGCTCGAACGTCCCTTGATTTTGGCCCTGTCACTCTTTCAACTATGGGGGAGGCACTCGCTATAGGCAGTTATGCCTTTTGCCTCCCTCAATCACATAGAAAAAAAAAAAAAAAAAAAAACTGACGAATGCTGTTTGGCGCTTGTGCAGGATGGGTTAAACCACATTTGTTTGTGTATTTATAATTTGTTATCTTTATTGTTTTGACGATTGTGTTTGTAATTATAGGAATGATGAAGTTCGTCATGATGATGGTGGTAGTGGTGGTGGTGACGATAGGTGTGGTATCGTCTGCTAAGCTGTCCATGCCCCGCCTGAATGACGAAGAGAGGAAGCTGTTCCTGTCAGATATGGACAAAGTGGTGGACTGTCTGATGGAAGCTGCGGATGACTGTCACCCGTATACCGAAGACGTTAGGCGTAAGTTTACCACAGAACCAGTTCATATTTCCGAAATTGGTCAAGTAAGTTCCATTGCCATACTTTTCTCCTACCAGGATGATCACAATATTTTGTCCTAGTCCAACCTAACAGTCATAATAAGTTAAGATAGGTGAGACTTGATAATCCTTACAGAACCGGCGACATCTTTTTGTTTTTTATTTCTGCTACATTTAGACGATTTTATGAAGCTTAGGAAGGATATATGGTAGCTAAAAGGATTAATTGAGATAGTCTGTAGCTTTTTAATAAGTAGACGTCCTTCCTAACCTGAATATAATCATCTGAATAGTTGTCAAAATATAATGAAAAGGACGTCACCGATACAGAAAAGGTTATTAGGTGAGATTAAGCCAAGATAGGTTAGATTACAGTAGGTTAGCATAAGTTGCATCACATGACCAAAAGATGGATCACGCTGTCAAAAGTTGGTTCATGCTGTCAAAAGTTGGGTCACGCTGTCAAAAGTTGGTTCATGCTGTCAAAAGTCGGGTCATGCTGTCGAAAGTTGGTTCATGCTGTCAAAAGTTGGGTCACGCTGTCAAAAGTTGGGTCACGCTGTCAAAAGTTGGTTAATGCTGACGAAAGTTGAGTCATGCTGTCGAAAGATGGGTCATGCGATTAATAGTTGGGTCATGCTGTCGAAAGTTGGGTCATGTTGTTGAAAGTTGGGTCATGCTGTCGAAAGTTGGGTCATGCTGTCGAAAGTTGGGTCATGCTGTCGAAAGTTGGGTCATGCTGTCAAAAGTTGGGTCATGTTGTTGAAAGTTGGGTCATGCTGTCAAAAGTTGGTTCATGCTGTCGAAAGTTGGGTCATGCTGTCGAAAGTTGGGTCATGCTGTCGAAAGTTGGGTCATGCTGTCGAAAGTTGGTTCATGCTGTCGAAAGTTGGTTCATGCTGTCGAAAGTTGGGTCATGCTGTCAAAAGTTGGTTCATGCTGTCAAAAGTTGGTTCGTGCTGTCGAAAGTTGGGTCATGCTGTCGAAAGTTGGTTCGTGCTGTCGAAAGTTGGTTCATGCTGTCGAAAGTTGGGTCATGCTGTCGAAAGTTGGGTCATGCTGTCGAAAGTTGGTTCGTGCTGTCGAAAGTTGGGTCATGCTGTCGAAAGTTGGTTCGTGCTGTCGAAAGTTGGGTCATGCTCTCGAAAGTTGGTTCATGCTGTCGAAAGTTGGTTCATGCTGTCGAAAGTTGGTTCATGCTGTCGAAAGTTGGGTCATGCTGTCGAAAGTTGGTTCATGCTGTCAAAAGTTGGGTCATGCTGTCAAAAGTTGGTTCATGCTGTCGAAAGTTGGTTCATGCTGTCGAAAGTTGGGTCATGCTGTCAAAAGTTGGTTCATGCTGTCAAAAGTTGGTTCGTGCTGTCGAAAGTTGGGTCATGCTGTCGAAAGTTGGTTCGTGCTGTCGAAAGTTGGTTCATGCTGTCGAAAGTTGGATCATGCTGTCGAAAGTTGGGTCATGTTGTCGAAAGTTGGTTCATGCTGTTGAAAGTCGGGTCATGTTGTCGAAAGTTGGGTCATGTCGAAAATCGGGTCATGCTGTCGAAAGTCGGGTCATGCTGTCGAAAGTCGGGTCATGCTGTCAAAAGTTGGGTCATGCTGTCGAAAGTTGGGTCATGCTGTCAAAAGTTGGGTCATGCTGTCGAAAGTTGAGCCGCTTGACAAAAAGTTCCAAAAGTTGTGTTGTGCAGGCCAAAGTTAGTCTGCGTGGCCAAAAATTGAGTCGCAGAGAGTTTTGCCGCATAGCCAAAAGTCACAAAATTATGTCACAGGTCTGAAGGTGGAGCTGAACAGCTGAATGTTGGGTCACATGACCGAAAGTTGGGTCACATGGTCAAAAGTTATAAAAGTTAGGTTGCGCAACCAAAAGATGAACTACACGGCTGAAAGTTGGGAAAGTTTAGTTGCACGGTCAAAAGTTGAGCCTCTTAGCCAAAAGTTGGGTTACGTGGCCAAAACATGGGCATTGTGGCCAATAGTTGGATGCCATTCACTATATTTGAGTTACATACCCAAAAGTTGCAAAAGTTTGGCAGCACTCCCAAAAGTTGGGCCACGTGGCCAAAAGTTGGGCTGCACGCCTTACAGTTAGGTTGCACAGCTGAAAGTTGGGTCGCATAAGCAAAAATTTAGTCACATAACCGAAAGTTGGGTTATACATACATCATCATCATCACCATCATTATCAGCCTGGGTTAGTCCACTGCAGGGCAAAGGCCTCTCCCAAACGTTTCCACTCCAACCGGTCAGATGCTAGTCTGTTCCATCCTACCCCATCAAACTTTCGGATCTCATCCCTCCAGATAGTTCTCTATCTACCCCTTCCTCTAGCTCCATCTCTAGGTTCCCATTCCGTTGCTCTAGTTGTCCATCTATTATCATCTCTTCTATATACAGTATATGACTTGCCCAGGACCATTTCCTCTTCTTTATGGTACTGAGAATATATTCTACTTTTGTTTGTTCTCTTATCCAAGAGGCTCTCTTCTTATCTCTCCAAGTTATACCTACCATTATCCTCTCCATTCCTCTTTGGGCACTCCTAAGTTTACGTTCTAGACACTTTGTTATAATCCAAGTTTCTGATCCATAAATTGGTACAGGGAGGACACATTGGTTGTATACATTCCTTTTTAAGGAAAGGGGTAGCTTACTTTTCATAATGGAGCTCTGTTTAACAAATGCACTCCATCCCATGCCTATCCTTCGCTTGATTTCTCTAGAGTTATCTGGGTTTCCCTTTATAACCTGGCCTAGGTATATGTATTCTTCGACTGCTTCTATCACTTCATCTTCTATTTTTATATGTTGTGATTGCACAATAATAATAATATCATCTTAGTTTTCTTTCGATTCATTTTCAGACCTACCTTAAGGCTTTCTCTGTTCAAATCTTACATAATTTGTTGTAACTCTTCCCCGGAGTTGCTGAAAAGAACTATGTCATCAGCGAATCTGAGGTTGCTTAGGTATTCTCCATTAACATTTATTCAAGATTCCTAAATATTTCTTCCAAGCACGCTGTGAACAGTTTTGGTGAAATTGTATCGCCCTTCCTTACCCCCTTCTTAATAGGCATTTTCTCACTTTCCTTGTGGAGCTTTATTGTTGCTGTTCCATCGTTATATGTCTTCCAAAACCTGTACATAATTCTCTTCTACTCAGGTGTGTTGCCGGACCTGATCCACAACCGGTTCCGCTGTAACTGCGACGCTCAGAGGGATGTGGACCTCTTCCGACAGTACCTCAACCTCCCGCGGAACAAGGGCGTCCAGAAATACAACCCATCTCCCCTGACTAATGGTGTTGTTACGTTTCTCTCAGGTGTGTTGCCGGACCTGATCCACAACCGGTTCCGCTGTAACTGCGACGCTCAGAGGGACGTGGATCTCTTCCGTCAGTACCTCAACCTCCCGCGGAACAAGAGGGTCCAGAAATATAACCCATCTCCCCTGACTAATGGAGGTGTTGTTACGTCTCTTTCAGGTGTGTTGCCGGACTTGATCCAAAGCCGGTTCCGCTGTAACTGTGACGCTCAGAGGGACGTGGATCTCTTCCGACAGTACCTCAGCCTCCCGCAGAACAAGGGCGCCCTCAAAAAGCTCCTGGGATATATCACCAAGAGAGAACATCTGCTCTAACCGACATACTGTACTTACCTTATGTTTCTTATTGCATTTGGGTGTATTTATTTCCTAATTTATTTATCTATTTATTATTTTTTTGTTTTCCTCCCTAGACCTCCATTAAGCTTAAAGAAAACACCTGCCTAAGACCCCCCTTACATTTTTCGATAGAAAAATGTCCCGGCCGAAGGCCGCTTTCTCTTAACCCTTCCCGCACGGACTCGCCGTCCTAAGGACGTTGTTGAGATCCGAGCGATATGGCCGAAAAACGTATTTAATAGGCTACCCATATCTTTGTTATTTTAACTACTAGAATATTCCCACACATCTCTAAACGTACTGCTGTTTCCAATCTGTAGACTGGCGTTGAGTAGAGCTCTCTAAGTCAACTGGTTCAGTTGTGATGACGATTTCCATGGAGAGAGTTTCGAGGCGATGTTAGCAATATGGGACACTTTTCAACACTGAATTTGTTTTAGCAGACAACACAATAACAAACTCCGATCTTCTTCTTGTGTTTGGAGGTGCGCGCGTCGCCTCCGATCGGCTGTGTTTACATACGTCGGACGCGCGGCTTTCAAAACAAGCTTAATAGGCTTTCAAGCTTACGGATTTCAAGGGGACACCCGGGCTCCTGCCCAGCTGCCGCAGTGTCATTTTAAAATGCTGCCCGGGCGGGAAGGGTTAAACTACAGGCTCGCTATCGCTTGCCAGGAAAATATCGACACCTAAATGACACAAAAAGTCTTAACATTGACAAAGAAATGGGGCGAAGAGTCTTAAAATCGCCAAACTAATGGGCCGAATGTCTTAAAATCTGAAAACTAATGGAGCTAAACATGAGGGAGAAGAAGCACCAGAAAAACGGACCATTTCCCCTCAACTCTTTCCGTCATATTTAGTTACTTAAGTTAGGGGTTGCCCGAGCGCTCGGTATTTCCCCCACAACACTCTTTCTCACGCTGAGGGACCTTTAGAAGTCGGAGGAATTTTGGGGTTGCCACCAATCGACAGATTATGATCTAACTTACCTAACTTACTGAGCTCAATATGACGCAAATCGCGTCATAAACTTATTATTGAGCTATTTCACTAAGTTCATACGACACGATCGCGTCATATGAGATACTTTTGGGCGAAACCGCCATATGACACGATCGCGTCATATATGACGGAGAGGGTTAATATAACCGTATAACGTAAAGTAACCCTGCCTGAATATGACTTATGATATCCAATGTCCACGCCGATGTGTTGTATTTTGCACTCCCACCTTATAATTATTGTTATATATCTACAACAGTATTTCGCACGCCCACCTCATACTGTTATGTATCTACAACAGTAATATTCACCACCTGCCACCCACTTCTCGAGTTCCTATCTCACTAAATATATTTAAGAGGGGTCACCTGCTTTTTTTTTATCTCCTTTTCTCTCTTGCTCTGGCTTGTAACCATTCGGCCCCATTCAGCCTACTGTTTTAAGATGTTTATCCCCATCCACGTGTCGATTTCTTCCTGACGAGCGATAGTGAGCCAGCATTATATGGAGAAATCCGGCTTCGCCGGAGACATTTTGCTATCGAAAAATGTACAAATTCAGCCTGCTGTCAAAAATATTATAAAAAAATATGTTGGCTTGCTATCGCTCGCCAGGAAAAAATCGACACCTGAATGGGGATAAACGTCTTAAAATAATAAGCTGAATGGGCCCGAATGGATACAACCAAGAGAGAGCTGAGGGAGAGAGAGAGAGAAAAAACGAGGTGGGCCCCCTTATTACCTGGAGCATTATAATGTTCCATCAATTCACATCACGCATTTCCTATTTATATGTGACCAAAGCAATTCAGCCGCATTATTGAATTTGGTATTTTTCTAATAACATATACTGTATACCCTTCAAAATAAGTGGTGAATAGTATCACAGCTCTCGGCAATAACATTTAGAATAATATTAGATTGTCCAAGTTTTGTCTATGGCAGCAACAGTTATCATTATATATAATTAACGAGTTTCCTATTAATGTTTATTATGATTTGTATACGAATTTTACCTTATATTTCTCTGATGTAACTCCGATACCTCGTGTGTTTACTTTGTAACCATAGCAATTCAGAGTACAGTAGTTTGTAATCTTTTAATTTGTTTGTGTAATTTAAATGTCATTATGCTATTTATTTTGGTGTGAATCCTATATACAAAATTAATAAAATTGCACTAAATAAGTTTTTGTTTTTTTCTCCTCAACATAATGGTAAGGTGAAACTAATAGTTTTGTATTAAGTAGTTCTAGCTATAGCATGAGAAAAGTGGTTGGTGATTTTTCCCTAGACTTAACCACTTGCGAGTTTTAAATTGAACAGTTGTGACGATAATATATACGAGTCCCAGAATATAAATCCGACGAGCTTCCAGATATCTTGGACTACCAACCATCACTGTCAACAGAAATTTGCATAAAAGAACTTTAAACATATATAGCACAAGTGCTGCAGAAATTCAAATCGGCTGATGGACCAAAACTAAAAGCCTCTGCTGTGGAAATGGTATCATGGAGGAAGATTTCCTGAGATAAGATCATGTTTACTGTCAACGTCTGCTCTCATGTATCTAATATATGTTGAAGTATATTAATTGGTGTGAACAAAACTTAATGACTTCTTGTGTTACATCAAACTATTGGGGTTGCGGCCATTGCAACCCCCCCCCCCCCCCCCTCAGGCACCCACATCTACCCTCTCGACCAAGCGAGACAAGAATCGTCCAAGACTATCAACCAAAAACCCCAATACACCCCCTAGACAAACGATGCCTGGGCCAGCACCACGAGGGAAATTGCGATACCAACACCGTGGGAACAAGCAGACGTGGGAAACAGAAGCAAACGACAGCAGAGTTATCCATATGTAGTCAGGGTAAAGCAAACAGCCTACCAAGAGCCAACGATTAGACAAGCAAATAAAGGTATACGGACAACCCTTCGCCCCTAATTGGCCCTCAAGATGATGGAGAGGCACCCATCAGAAACCGACCCGCACTTGTACCTGGACAACGGGAAGAGAGCAGAACGAACCACACCTCCTCCTCCACTACACCACTGTCACCATAGGTCACTACACTAGATCATGCAGTCCCCTTGATTGAGTTAACTATGCTGGCGATTGAAGACCTGCTGGGCTCCGAGGACATGGAATACAAGGAACTACAAGGCTCTCTCCATCCACCAGAGACCGACACCGCACCAACCCTAGCGCGGAAGAGCTACTCACCCCAACACCTCCCCATTAACAACACCAGCGACCGACACCGCACCAACCCTACCGCAGAAGAAATGCTCACCCATGAAACGTACCCAGGTTCTCCAGAGGCAGAGATAACAAGCCGGCTGAATTTGGTTCCTGGTTCCCTGTTCCTTATTCGGAAAATTTAAACTCTGGGCTATATCTTCTATAATTTTCGAGGGGCGGAAATGAAAGATATCTCAAAAGGAAGCTGATACATTTCTCTTTCGAATGCAACCATTAAATGCATCCAAATAACTTCACAACATGTTCAAAACCGACTCACAACCATAATAACCCTCAGTTCCTTGTTCGAAAAAGTCAATCAATCGGCTATATTTGCTATACTTTTCGAGGGGCGGAAATTAAACATGTATCAAAAGGAAGCTGATACATTCAGCTTTCGAATGAACCCATTACAGTCATTCAAATAACCTCACAACATGCCTACAACCGACTTACAATCAGAATACTCTCAATTTTTGAAGGAGAAAAGAGACACACCTTACCATTCCCGGAGCTATATTTTCTATATTTTCCGTGGGGCGGAAATGAAAGATATCTCAAAAGGAAGCTGATACATTCTTCTTTCGAATACACCCATTTAATGCATCCAAATAACCTCACAACAAGTCCACAACCGACTCACAACCATAATTCCTCTCAGTTCCTTATTCTAAGAAGTCAATCAATCGGCTATATGTTCTATACTTTTCGAGGGGCGGAATTGAAACATATCTCAAAAGGAAGCTGACACTTTCAGCTTTCGAATGCACCCATTTAATGCATTCAAATAACCTCACAACATGTCCACAACCGTCTCACAACCATAATACCTCTCAGTTCCTTATTCTAACTTCAAATAAAATATACTGTAATACGCCGAGTATAGACTTTTCGAAAGAACTATGTGTGTGTGTGTGTGTGTGTGTGTGTGTCTGTTCTTCTATATAGATCTACAGGTGTGTGTATAGGAGGAGCATTGTATAGGAGGGCGGAGGAAGGGTTTGGGGCAGAGGTCACTAATCCTCTTAGAGGATGCCGACCTCTAACCCAGGCGTACCTATTGTCATAAATATTTGTCTCCAATGTCAAACTTTTTGCATTTTATTATTATATGTTTCCGGTTTTGTTTTGCTTATAATTCAAAACAATTTTAGGACGTTTTCAATGTATCTATCTAGCATAATACCTCTCAGTTCGTTATTCGCCAAAGTCAATCAATTGGCTATACTGTCTATACATTTCGTGAAGCGGAAATGAAACATATCTCAAAAGGAAGCTGATACATTCAGCTTTCGAATACACCCATTTAATGCATTCAAATAACCTCACAACATGTCCTCAACCGTCTCACAACCATAATACCTCTCAGTTCCTTATTCGAAAAAGTCAATCAATCAATCGGCTATATTTTCTATACTTTTCGAGGGGCGGAAATTAAACATATATCAAAAGTACAGAAATATGCACTTGCAATATAGTGCCTTAAAAGTACCTAGGTTGTCTTTTAGAGTCTCACCATAGAGTTCATTAAGTTTTCTATTTTTTCCATAATAATTTTCCAAGCGTTTTGGCGACAACCTATTGTCATTAACAAATTGTTCAAGTACAAAAAGACGTACATAAATACAACATTAATTATCATTATCACTTGGAAGTGAGTGTAGGCGTGTGATATACGCTTATTTTCGTCCGTCCTGCTGTAGCCAGAAGAATATTGCTTTTGAGCTAAAATCGCTTCATGTTCCTTAGGGATAGGCTTCCCTCGGCTTTGGTCCATGCAAACCAAGCCGTTGGTACCGGAAAAGAAACAGTTTATTGCACGATGCTAACTATCGTAAATATTATTATTAATTTACCAACAAGTAGAGCAATCGACCCTATAACAACAGTGTCACAAGTTAAATATCTCGGACTGAAACTGGACGCGAGTTTGTCAGGTGAAACAATTTTGGAATCTATCCTGAGTAAGTGTAGAGCAGTATAAAATACCTGTATAGACAGGTGGGATGCTTGCCCGCAGCGACCAAAAAGACCCTCTGCCAAGCGCTTGTTCAATGTCATTTTGACTATTCTGTGTCATCCAGGTACTCTGCATCATCTAAATCAGCACAGCACAAACTTCAGGTCACTCAAAATAAAATGGTTAGGTTCATGCTGAACCTAGGACCCAGATCACATGTTGGCCAGGAACAACTTCAGTCACTAGGTATGCTCAATGTCTCTGACAGGGCCAAACAAATCAGGCTAACTAATGCCTTCAACATTTTCTATGACAGAGCTCCAGAGTATCTAAAGAATGAGTTTGTTAAAGCAAATGAGAGGAGTGGACATAATACAAGAAACAGGATGTTTAATTTTAAGGTCCCGAGAATCCAAGGACAGGGTAAGCAAACATTCTTCTTCACTACCATCAAAGACTGGAACGACCTACCCCAGTCAGTCCGTGAAAAGAGAACACTGTATTCCTTCAGACGTAGCCTGAAGGAACATCTGAACCGGACAGCTGCGAGAAGGGAGCACCAAGCTTATGTCTACTACTAAATACGACATAAGAGATAGACAAACCAAACTGAAATGATTACTGATTACGGATTACTGATATTTACTATAGGATGTAAGGTATCTTAAAATAACCCCCTAGAAATACTTTCTCTAAAGTATCTATTTCTTTATCCTCCCCATTTCCCCAGCTAACCTAATCCCACAAGGACCCCAATGGAAATACGCCTAACGGCCTTATTGGGCTATCCTTAGTTGGCATTATGCAAGGCTGGTACATGTCATATTTATAACATACTATGTGGTACCAACTCTGTAAATTGCTAACTGAATAAATATTATTATTATTATTATTATTATTAAGGGCGATGTGCCCTTGACAAACTCGTTAACTCTGTATACAAACATTGTTATCGTATATTTGTTATTATAAAAGTACTTTATAAGGTTAATTAATTATTTTGACAATCACTAAACGATCGTATCAAGATATAAATACCTTAATTAAGAAAAGCACTGAACGACTATCACTACTTTAACAGCTTATCACAATCACCGAACGTGCATCACTAACAACACCAATAGTTCTACCCAGTCACTGTAACGAAATGTGAAGGTAAAATATATACATCAAAGTCTAAACGTTTTAATTATTTGCTTACCTTTATATAGTATAATATTTCTATCTATCTATCTATCTATCTATATGCTCAGGCCCAATCCCCATTTTGGGGGTAGCCGACTCAAGACAGAGCAAGAACAGGGAAAACACAAAAACAACATAAAAACAACGAATAAACACAGATAAAAAGCACAAACTCACACACATCCAGGTCACCCAGGAGAAGACCCAGAGACCAGGGTCACCAAGGTCGCTCCAGCACTCCCCCGGCCCCCGACCACCCGGAGAGGTTCCGATCTCGGCAGGCAGACATGCAGCGGAGCCAAAGCCACAAGCCCTCCCACCACACTTCCAGGCGCACCCTTCATATTAATCGTCTCCCCGGGCCAGGCGCCTGATGGACTATTATCTAGTCCAACTTGCACCCGACCCCTTACTCCAAATGACCACGTGTTCACTCAACTATTCACAAGCATTCTCCATTCACTCCTGTCCACCACCACTTCCCCTGCCTGATCTATAGTCATTCCTCTATCATCCAAAGCTTTTCTTACACAGTCTCTCCATCTCAATGGGGGTCTTCCTGCCCTTCTATCTCCCCTTGTGCCTGACTCACATATTCTCTTTGTAAGCCTTTCATCTCCCATTCGTTCAACATGACCATACCAGCTCATCACCCTTCTGTCCACTCTGGCTGACAAATGTTCCTGCGGCCCCACTCTCCTACGTATCTCTTCATTCCTCAATCTGTCTCTACGAGTAACTCCACACATACTCCTCAAGTAGCTCATCTCCATCACATCCAGCCCTCTTTTCTCCTTTTTCTTCAGAGCCCATGTCTCAGCCCCATACATCACTGTTGGCACAACAATTCCTTGATACAGTGCAGTTTTTACTTTCACTCCGAGATTTCTCGTCTTCCACATACTTCCCATTGCTCTGAAAACCTTCCTTCCTTCACACACTCTCTGTTTTACCTCCATTTCCATACTTCCACTCCTACTTATCGTTCCTCCTAGATATTTAAAACACTACTTGTTCCAATATTTCCCCATCCAGCCTCACATCTAGATTCACCCTATGCTCTCCCCTATTACACACCATTACTTTACTTTTATTGACATTCACCTTCAGTTTCCTCCTTCCACAAACCACACGAAACTCTTTGACTACCCGCTGCAGTTTCTCATCAGAATCCGCCACCAATGCTGTGTCATCAGCGAACAGCAACTGATTCAACTCCCAATCTCTACCATTCTTTCCTACTAAACCCAATCCTCTTCCCATAGTTCTCCTTTTCACCTCCCTCACCACACCATCCATAAACATATTAAACAGCCATGGTGACATTACACAACCCTGTCACAAACCTACCTTTACCTCAAACCATTCACTCAACTCACCATTTTCTACTCTCACACATGCTCTGCTCCCTTCATAAAAACTCTTTACTGCTTCTAACAAATTTCCTCCTATTTCATAAATCCTTAACACCTTCCACATTGCTTCACGGTCCACACAATCATACGCGTTTTCCAAGTCCATAAAAGCCCAAAATATTTCCTTATGCTTCTCTAAATACTTCTCGCATAACTGTCTTACTGCAAACATCTGATCCACGCACCCTCTTCCCCTCCTAAAACCGCACTGTTCTTCTCCTATTGCAACTTCCGTACACTTTATTATCCTCTCTATCAACACCCTGCCATACAGCTTTCCAACCACTGACAATAAACTAATACCTCTATAACTTGAACACTCCTGCCGATCTCCCTTCCCCTTGTACAACGGCACAATACATGCACTCTTCCAGTCTATTGGTACCATTGACACAGCAAAGCACACATTGAAAAGTCTCACCAACCAATCTATTATCACATCTCCACCCTTCTTTATACACTCCACAGCGATACCATCCAAACCTTCTGCTTTTCCCGCTCTCATTTGTTTCACTGCTTCTTTCACCTCATTTTCCTCATTTCTTTCATTCATTCCCTGCCACCTGGGTGGCCTGGGTAACCTATCTCCATCCACCTCTGCTTCAATCACTGCTTCTCTTCCATCTCTTGTATCTAACAAAGATTCAAAATACTCGGCATATCTTTTCCTCACTTCAACTGGTTCCACTAGTAATTTATCTTAATTATTTATATTTTAATATTGTGCGTGTACTTGTGTGTTTAATAGGCTTTAGTTCGGTAAAATAAAACTAAATAAGCTTCTTCATTTACTTAAGAATATAATTGTTAGCCGTAAAATAAGTTTTCTTTTATGGTTTGAGTAAGAAAATGGATATTTATGCACTAACTATTTTATTTTTATGTTATGACTCAATATTATTTCAGCTGTGTCATTACTCACTATTTTCAGACTAAACTATCATAGTACACTTATATAGCCTAGCTATATAATACATATATATATTGTGGGAGAAAATATGTAACTTACATTTTAATATTCCAATTACATTTCTTAATTGTTTCTATCTTTTGAATAACCTAAAAGCTATAGCTAAGGAGAGACTTTTGTATATATTTGTTTATTTATTTATTTATTTATCTATATATCTATTGCCTGACGCCGTGATCCCCGAAGGGGTGGCCACGAACGAACCGCCCCCATGCACCTCTGTCCCCAGTCATTCGACGCCCCTCCCCCCAACCAGCACCGCCCTCGTTCATATACTTCCTCACTCCATCCTTCCACCTCTCCTTCGGTCTACCTCTCCCTCTCTGTTCCTCCACCTCGCTCTCGTACACCCTCTTAGTCATTCTTTCGCTTTCCATATGTTTATTTATTTATCTATTTATTATTATTTAGTTTTCAGGGAGATCTCCTTCAAGCTCTAACAGTGGTTCTCAACCTTTTTTTACAACGACCCAAAATCCTGGCCAGAATCTACTATCGACCCATGCCCTAAATTCCTTATAAGACCTAAGTCTGACTAAGACCTTAACTTAATTTTTCAACATAAATAATTATAAATAATTATAACCTTTTCAGTATGATTACATTTTTAAGTCTGGCTACCACTAAGTGGCTATAATATATTTCAGCTTGAGAAAGAGCAGCTCTAGGATTCAAGGGGTTCACAAATACTTCAACTTGACATTTCAGTGCCGTGACTAATCTTAGTTTTATGTAGGCTGCTGATAGCTTTATTAAATACACAAGGAGGCTTCTCATAGTCAAGGTGTATAGAAATTATTTTAGTAAAAACAAAACCAATAAGTGAAATAAAACTTGCGTAAATATTATTAAGGTTGGGGTGATCAATACAAGGGAATAATTATGAACATTAATGAAAACAAATATAATGACATTTTGTAACCTGAAAAATACAAATTAAATTAAGAAATACTTTTGATATGACATAAAACATAATGTATTTCCTGGTTATAACATTATTATTAAGAATACATAATAGGATTATGCTTCACTCCAAAGACCCAAATTAGGTTGAATATTGTCAGAGATACAGTGTGAATGAAGACGCTTCGGAGTGTAGCCTACGAGTCAAAATAATTAATCATAAATCATTAATGAGAGCCCTGACACTGCATGGATATGACTAGCTTCTCAAATTGAGGTGATTTTGATGACAGGCAGCATCTTCGGTCATGCTGTGGTTGCAATCGGTTTCGGTACTTTATCATCCTAATCTTGTCTCACGTAGGAAAGTTGTAGCAAAGGGAAGGTGCACGTTTAGGGTTTCACCGCCCAGAATCGCCATTTCTTTGCAAACTTTGACAAACAATTATTTGCATAAACAAGTACCCTCCTATAATACCGGTATCAATTCCTTGTGGATTAAAATGCATATCTGATTATTATTATTAGATGATTTTATTCAGATTAGGAAGGGTATATTATATGAAATACGAGGGTTAAATTGAGATAATCTTTACCCTTTTAATTTCCAGAGATCATTCCTAAGTTAAGTAAAATCGTCCAGTGATAGCCAGAATAAACTGCCAAAATGTGGCATGATCCTTAAGGCCCAGGGGCCAGTGAAAAATACTAATACGTATCTCACCTTACCACTCTAGCAATTGAAATATAACTGACACTCTAACCCCGTCTCCAGGGTTGTCAGGGTCTGTGCATTTTACAACTATTCATAAAGTTCTTCCTGGTTGGAATGGCTTATGAGAGTGTGGTATAGCATCATAAATGTGTGTTTGATGTCCACAAGTACATACATTCTAATTTTTACGGCATTACCATCGTCATCTAATAATAATGTAATGTCTTTATTTACTATCACCATCTTTGACATCTATGGAATGTTAACGAGTGAGATTTGCTTAATGCACTGGCCAAGGCTATCAGGGTTACAGCTAACTGCTAAATGTTTGCAAGAAAACTGTTAGTGACAACATTGGCCCTCCACCGTAATGCATTCACTCCCTCCCTCCACATACCACATAGGCTACCAACGGTTAGATTAAATACGTAATTGAAGCGTAGGTGTTGAGGAGTATTTCTAAGCTGAAAAAGTCATCTGGCTTTAGCGAAATCAACATAAATGACTTAGGAAACTAAGTATTGATTAAAAGCGAGTTATTCAACATAATGGCATTAATTATAAGAACATATGAGCAATAAGAGTATAAATATCAGAGACCCTTGGCGACCCATTCAAAACTGCTTGCGACCCAATTTTGGGTCGCGACCCAGAGGTTAAGAACCACTGCTCGGAGTCTAACCCCTTCTGTACCGCCGACGTATTTTTGGCTTTTGTGTACTGTACAAAATCGTTTAAGTATAGCTAGAAAAAAATATAGAAAAGACGTCACCGGTAAAGAAGGAGTAAATATTTCGTAGGTACAACATGTGGCTAGGGTTTCTGTGTCTACCGAAAAATTTACAAGTTTCAAATAAATAGTATATATAGTTTTGGTCTAATATGAACTCCCGAAAATCATTAACAGATTTCCAAAAATGTAAATAATAGGCGATTAATTAATGGGAAGATCCGATTAAGGGGGCTCACCTGCATTTGTTTTCTCTCCTTTTCTCTCTTTCTCTTTCCTGTATCTATTCGGCCCCAAACAGCCTACTGTTTTAAGACGTCTACCCCCATCCAGGTGTCAATATTTTCCTGGCGAGCGGTAGCGAGCTAGCATATATATATTTTTGTTTTGACAGCAAGCTAAATTTGTACAATTTTCGATAGAAAAATTTCTCCGACAAAGCCGGATTTCTTCATACAATGCTGGCTCGCTATCAGAGAGGAAGCTGTTGGAGTGGTTTTGTTATGTGTGTTTAGTCTGTATACGTCGTCAGGATGTCCCCTGACTGGGTGCGAGCATGCGAAACATGCTAGAACGTACTACCACACCCACTAAATGTCCGCCGTGGCAGGGATTCGATCCCGGGTCTTGCAGATTCAGACGTGAGCATGCTCACCACTCGAACACCACGGGTCGCCAGGAAGAAATCAACACCTGGACGGGGATAAACGTTTTAAAACAGTTGGCTGAATGGTGCCGAATGGATACAAGCCAGAGAAAGAGAGAAAGGGAGAGGAAGATGATAAAGGCAGGTGACTCCCCTTAAGTTTGGGAGAGATCATGATGTATGTCCTCGAGTGTGCACATCATTTGACTCGCGCAGGTAAGTATATAATTCTGCGCATATGTTAGTTAGTTAATAAATTCAGAGGCTATCAACCCTTCTGGATTATTAGGCCAGCACACTGTAAGTCAAGAATAGCGTTAGGACTGGAGACCTTTTTCGAGAACTCCATTCCCTTGCGCAGAAGCTTGACTTCATTTGTTTTATGGTGGGAGTGATATCGATGCCATTGTTTCAATTAAAAGAGCAATTAAACGTGCATGATATACCCTATTAAGAGATCACAACAACCTACAAATACCCAAGACAAAACAAACTACGTGCTGAGAAAATCCTGAGCCTGAAGGTAGTGCGGGAGTTGATTAGTTAACTATATTACTCTGATTAAAATCCGAACGTGTCTAGTGGATTAGGGGGGGAGGGTGGGGTTGAGAATGACGTCATTCATCAGTACAAGCATTCAGGCAGCAGGGGGAGGACGTACATCGGTTGGCTCTTGGTATATTTGGCCGTATTTAAGGTGTGTACAGGCAATATTTCGTGTATAAATTGATAATATGGATGCGTATTCGAATGCTAATTATGTTAAGTTAGTTAGACATTTAAATTATTGGATTATTATACGAAAACTGTGGACTTGTGATTGAATGAGCCGGTTCCCGT
Source organism: Paralithodes platypus (assembly GCA_032716605.1). Classification (NCBI taxonomy): domain Eukaryota; kingdom Metazoa; phylum Arthropoda; class Malacostraca; order Decapoda; family Lithodidae; genus Paralithodes; species Paralithodes platypus. The sequence continues at coordinate 8,195,529 of CM064512.1, forward strand.
ATGCCGTGTTGTCTGCATATATTCCTACCACTAGTAATTACGGGAATATTGTTGACCTCTATGACGTTTAAGTGATCACATATACTATTTGTCTAGTTTACATTGTGTTTGTCCTGTGCAGTTAACATAGAGGGGGTACATTAACTCAAAAGTATGGTACAAACTACCGAACGAGGTGACTGCGTTGTCTCTCCCTCTTCCGTCCCCCTCCACTCTCCGCCTCCACTCTCCGCTATTCTCGCCTCCCCCCCTCCTTTCTTACCTCCCCCCTTCCCCACTCCACCCCCTCCAATTTCCCTCGCCTCCCCACTTCCCTCGATTTCAATTTAGACAATCTCTAAGTATATTACGGATATTAAAAAGGATGATTGAAGTGTTCATTATATATTCTTATAATATTATAAAAACGTATTACCATTAACCCCTACTTTACCGGCGACGTCTCTTTAACCCTCTCCGACATATGACGCAATTTTGAGCCTATTAGGGATACTTTAAAACCTTTGTTACCATCAGGGGTATTTAGAAACCTTTAGTTTAGTTACTTCAACCTCTGCAGTTGTCTGAGTTAGCTGTGGGCAGAAAACTAATTTTGGAGAGGTAATTATAAGAGTGAGAGAACTCTATTTCTTATTGCTAATCTGGCAACCTCTGCGTCATATGAGTCTGAAAGGGTTAATTGTATTCTAGCTATAATTATACGATTTTGTACCGTTTAAAAAGGATCTGTGATAGTAAAAAGGGTTGTATGAGATAGTTGGAAGCCTGTTAGTTGCTGGAGGCCCTTTCTAAACTGAATAATATCGTCTAATAGCATCCAGAATATAGTTAAACAGACATCCCCGGTACAGGAGGGGATACAGTGTTTATTATATGGCCTACCCAATTATTTGATGTACAGTCGGCCTACTAAGTCATGTCCCAGCTGTCATTATGTTTGGCTTGCTCTGTGCTGTATTAATGTCTGTCAGATGTTAAATAGGGCGGCTAAGTGTAGGATTATGTTTGTATATTTCACTCGATATGAAGAAATGAAGCTTAGATATTGCTGATACCAATTATTGATCAACACATACTTGGTGCCTAGACATGACTTATTAGTGCGACTGTACCTTTGTCATACCCCTATTAAACCCCCCCCCCCCCCCCGATATCATTACGGGAATGTAAAACTAGTCATCGTATTATTTTCTTAAGTGATTTAGATGCTGCCCGATAAAGTGATCCTGCTTACTTTAAGAGTGATTTAGATGCTGCCCGATAGTGATCCTGCTTACTACCCCCCCCCCCCCATTTCCTCCCTCCCGCACAGTCACGCGCTCTCTCACTCTTTCTTCTCTTTCTTTTTCTTCTCTCTTTCTTTTTCTTCTCTCTCTTTCTGTTTCTTCTCTCTCTCTTTCTTCTCTCTCTCTCTCTTCTTCTCTCTCTCTTTCTTCTCTCTCTCTTTCATCTCTCCCTCTTTCTTTCATGTCTCTTTCTCTCTCCCCTCCCCAACTCAATTTTCAAAATGGAGAACCCATACTTGGCATGCATACTAGGGGTTTTTAAATGCATTTTCTTGTTTTTGTCCCCTCACCTGGGGAGATGACGAAATAATTTTAATGCCCAAATCGAGTTGCAGCCACCGCTAGAATAACTGTCTTCGTAGCGCAATGGATAAATGCACTGAATTTCGGTGTGAGCATCCTAGGTTCGAATCCCTGGACTGCCACATGTATTTGTTGATTTCATTAATTGAGTTTAGGAGTAAAGTCGGTTGGTGGAGGTAACATAATAATTATACCAATATGGCTGACTCAGATTATACCAATATGGCTGACTCAGATTATACCAATATGGCTGACTCAGATTTCTCCGAGTTTACCTACAATGTGGTTGAGGATGCTGGTGTCTGACGAACTGGTCCCACAGTCTTAAAATCGCCAAACTAATGGGGCGAACGTCTTAAAATGTCTAATCTAATTGGGCTAAACACGAGGGAGAAGGGGCCCCAGGGAAAACAAATTAAGGGTATATTATCATGTACTTTATTTACTCTTATCATTCCCATTATTTTTGCGGATTAGTCTTGCACAGCGATATATGGCGATAGGCCTAATTTCTCAACTGTTGATTAAAAATTAGTTGATTACTAATTATTGTAATTCTTCCTTCCAGAATGTGAGAGTTGGGGGCTTTGGCTACTACCACCAGGACCATCGGTACTACCACCATGACTACCACCACCCTCACCATCGCTACCACCACCACATCCACTTGGTCTATATATCTTGGCTTCCACCACCCCCACCATCGCTACCACCACCATCGCTACCACCACCACCACCATCGCTTCCACTTGGTCTATATATCTTGGCTACCACCACCATCATCGCTACCCCCACCACCCCCACCACCTCTACCACAACCATCTCCGCTACCACATCATCATTAAGCAAAGGTGAGTTATTCATCAGTTGATAATAGGCTCAAAAACCATTAAGTAGTTTTGTAAGTGTTTAGCTGAAACGGAATATATAAATAACTAGCAAATTGTGAAAGTAAACATTTAACATCAGTCATATAATCAGTGTGAAGGAAGGAAGGTTTTCAGAGCAATGGGAAGTATGTGGAAGACGAGAAATCTCGGAGTGAAAGTAAAAAGTGCACTGTATCAAGGAATTGTTGTGCCAACAGTGATGTATGGGGCTGAGACATGGGCTCTGAAGAAAAAGGAGAAAAGAGGGCTGGATGTGATGGAGATGAGCTGCTTGAGGAGTATGTGTGGAGTTACTCATAGAGACAGATTGAGGAATGAAGAGATACGTAGGAGAGTGGGGCAGCAGGAACATTTGTCAGCCAGAGTGGACAGAAGGGTGCTGAGCTGGTATGGTCATGTTGAACGAATGGGAGATGAAAGGCTTACAAAGAGAATATGTGAGTCAGGTACAAGGGGAGATAGAAGGGCAGGAAGACCCCCATTGAGATGGAGAGACTGTGTAAGAAAGGCTTTGGATGATAGAGGAATGACTATAGATCAGGCAGGGGAAGTGGTGGTGGACAGGAGTGAATGGAGAATGCTTGTGAATAGTTGAGTGAACACGTGGTCATTTGGAGTAAGGGGTCAGGCGCAAGTTGGATTAGATAATAGTCCATCAGGCGCCTGGCCCGGGGAGACGATTAATATGAAGGGTGTGCCTGGAAGTGTGGTGGGAGGGCTTGTGGCTTTGGCTCCGCTGCATGTCTGCCTGCCGAGATCGGAACCTCTCCGGGTGGTCAGGGGCCGGGGGAGTGCTGGAGCGACCTTGGTAACCCTGGTCTCTGGGTCTTCTCCTGGGTGACCTGGATGTGTGAGAGTTTGTGTTTTTTATCTGTGTTTATTTTTAGTTTTATGTTGTTTTTGTGTTTTCCCTGTTCTTGCTCTGTCTTGAGTCGGCTACCCCCAAAATGGGGATTGGGCCTGAGCATATAGATAGATAGATAGATATAATCAGTTTATAAATCATACTTTAGAGTGCGTGGATAATCAGTACTTAGATTCTATAATGTATATTTATATTACTATTAGTCAAAGTAAATTTAACATATTAGTTAAGTAGTAAATATTAAATATTTTCACCAATTACTAAGTTACACGTCGGTTCGGGAAATGTCGCGCTAATCTATTCATATATTACGCATTTTTAGTTTGTGTTGTAAATAAATCTGAGCAAGCCATTTTGTCTACATAATTAGAACTATCTATTGTCAAAGTTTCAGCCTTGTAACTCGAAAACTGCATAACTTACATAACTTTCACTTGTATTGACCTAGAAATACGACTTATGGGTTAGCGAGTGAGAATAGGAATAAGGGCTAGAGCAAATGATCTGTCAATTTATACATATATTCCCTAGACAAGTCTTCCTATTTGATAGAAATATTAGCTCGATCACTTTAGTCCTTTTTGAGTTTGAGAGATTAGGGGTGACGATTTCTGCCCAACCTAGAATAAAGGGATCATAGTTGTAAGGTTAAATGATGCGGTAAATCGAATGACATAGGTTAGAAAGGTGTAGCGTTATTTTGGGCGTGGTCAATTCAGCGTTTTAGGCTGGACTTGACACCAGGCAGCCAGACTGGGCCAGAGTGCGCCGATCACCAAGTACTTCAATATCTACATTATTCGGTTGATATTAAAGTTTCTTAGTTATAAAAGTATTCATATAAAAGGGAATATATAATTGAGTGCATACTTTTGTAAATGAACAACTATTTCAACTACATTTACTTATATATCACATTTTATTGATAAAGCGGCACTAATTTATTCATATCTCTCGAACAAAATAAAAATTGAAAAATCTGAGAAACTTCTTTTCTCTAAACAACGAGAACTACCCATTGTCAAAGTCTCAGCCTTGTAACTTAATAATTGCAAAAGTTACTCAACTTTCAAATTTGTGACTATAAAATTCGATTTGTGGCTCAGGGAAGGCGAATATGGAGAATCTGACACAAGTGCTACAAAGAAACCTGGCAAAGAAAGGGTAGAATGATGCGGTAAATCCATTGGTGTAGGTTAGAATGATGTAGTGTTAATTTGGGGCGTGGTGATTTAGGGTGGATTGGGCGTTTTTGGGCGACTCGGATAGCCAGCCAGCCCAAGGACCTACTGTTTTCTATACAACACAGTTCAGTAGAGACGTTTAAATGCAACTCGGTTCTTTGTACTGTCAACATATCCCGCACCTTGTAAATATTTCAGTTTATTAATGTCTTTATTTAATTAATTTTAAATATCCGTACTTTGTTAATATTTCACAGTCGAGTAATTTAGTGATTACAAGTTCTTATTACTATTATTAAGAACCTACAAGCTACTATTTCGTAGTCGAATACTCTAATTAAGTATTTTTGTTCTTTTGTTTCAGGATTTGAGTTGCTGCCTGTGGACTCTGCCAACTTTACGATTGTCAACGCTGCGAAATTATGGACTGCCAACACATCCCAACCTACCAACTGTCTGGGGTGAGTTACTGCCCATCTCATTATACTCTGTTCACGACAAGTAGGCCAATAAATAGTTTTCTTTTCACAATTTGAATGTTCAACAATTACTAGAAATATGAAACGTACAGTAATTACCACTGATAATGCCATGGTGTGTCTAGGAATTCTGACTTCTTGACAAAAAGGGCGAATTGTGGACTTAGGAATGGGAATAGAGAAAATCCGTGACAAGATATACAAAGAAACGCGTTATTGAAGGGGTTAATTATGCGGTAAATTGAATGGCATAGGTTAGAAAGGTGTAGCTTTAATATTGCGTGATGAATTAGAGCGTTTTTGGCTGGACTTGGCACCAGGCAGCCAGACTGGGCCAGAGTGCGTGGATCACTAAGTACTTCATTATCTACATTATTCGGTTATTATTACAGTTTATTTTATTTGCAAGTATTCATATAAAACGGAATATATAATCGAGTGCATAATTATGTGAATTAACAACTGCTTTGCACCACATTTATTTATACTTCACGTTTTGTTAATAAAGCTGCACATATTTATTCATATCTCTCGAAAGAAATCAAAAAATAAAAATCTGAGAAAATCCATTTCTCTAAATAAATAGACCTACCCATTGGCAAAGTCTCAGCCTTGTAACTTAATAATTGCACAAGTTATTCAACTTTGAAATTTGTGACTGAAAATTTCGATTCTTGGCTCAGGGGAGGCGAATATGGAGAATCTGGCACAAGTCCAACAAAGAAAAAAGTATAAAGAAAGTCTTAAATGATGCGGTAAATCCATTGGCGTAGGTTAGAATGCTGTAGCGTTAATTTTGGGCGTGGTAATTTCGGGCGTTTTAGGCGTTTTTGGGCAACTCAGCAGGCAGCCAGCCCTGGGACCACCCACCCACCCGCGCGCTACCTCTGTCTATATTATACAACACAGTTCAGTAGAGACGTTTAAATGCAACTCGGTTCTTTTTCACTGTCAACATATCTCGCACTTTGTAAATACTTCAAGTTTATTATTGTGTATATTTAATTAATACCAAAGATCCGTACGTTGTTAATATTTCAAAGTCGAGTATTTTAGTGATGAAGAGTTCTTATTACTATTATTTAGAACTTGGACTTTTTACTAATTCGTAGTCGAATATTCAAATTGGTTATTAATTATGTTTAGGTTAGACAAATGTGGGTTAATATGGTCGTGGTGAATTAGGGCGTTTTGGGCTGGACTTGGAACCAGGCAGCCTGACTGGGCCAGAGAGCGTGGATCACCAAGTACTTTATTATCTACATTATTCAGTTATTATTACAGTTTCCTACTTGTGTGACTATTCATATAAAGCGTATTAAATAATTGAGTACATAATTGTGTGAGTGAACAGCTAATTCCAACCATATTTACTTATAATTCCCGTTTTACGAATAAAGTGGCACTAATTTATTCATATCTCTCGAAAGAAATACAAATTTAAAAATCTGAGAAAATTCATTTCTCTAAACAATTAGACCTACCCATTGGCAAAGTCTCAGCCTTGTAACTTAATAATTGCAAAAGTTATCCAACTTTGAAATTTGTGACTGAAAATTTCGATTCTTGGCTCAGGGGAAGCGAATGTGGAGAATCTGGCACAAGTCCAACAAAGAAAAAAGTATAAAGAAAGTCTAAAATGATGCGGTAAATCCATTGGTGTAGGTTAGAATGCTGTAGCGTTAATTTTGGGCGTGGTAATTTCGGGCGTTTTAGGGTTTTTTGGGCGACTCAAGCGGGTTTCCTCGGCTAGCTGGCCCCAGGACCAACGTTTTCTATACAACACAGTTCAGGGGGGACGTTTAAATGTAACTTGGTTCTTTTTCACTGTCAACATATCCCGCACTTTGTGAATACTCCCTTTGCAATAGTTTTTATAATTATAGACATAATCAGAAAGTGTATAACTATTCCCTTCATTATTGTTGCTTGGTAATTAGCATCGTATATCAACAATATTGCAAAAGAGTATCCATTGGAAGTGGATCCTTCTTTTGCAATACTGATGATAATTAAAGACATGATCAGAGAGTATATAACCGTCCCTCCTTCCATTGTCACTTGATAATTAATATTTTATTTCGTTGCTTATGTCTAGTAATTGTTGAACATTCAGATAAAAACTAATTACTGGCCTACTTGTCGTGAACAAAGTATTGTTTATTTTATTATATCTGATATCATCCCTTGTCAATCTATTGCCCAAATTAATGCTTTGTTATCTTGTGTTTCAGGATTGGAGTTAGTGCCTGTGGACTGCCAACACTACGAGTATTGGAGTTGCTGCCTGTGGACTGCCAACACTACGAGTATTGGAATTGCTGCCTGTGGACTCTGCCATCGCTGAGAGAGAGACTGCACACGCCACTACGATACAAGGGGAGTTATATTAATGTTTTGTTTGTAGTTTAGTGTAGTTAGTTTGTAGTTAGTTGTAGTTAGTTGTAGTTAGTTTGTAGTTAGTTGTAGTTTAGGGAGGTGGGGGGGGATGGGGGAAAGGGGGTTAGGTTAGGGTAGTTAGGAAGTAGTTAGTAAGTAGTTAGTTAGTTAGTAGTTAGTTAGTAGTTAGTAAGTAGTTAGTTAGTAGTTAGTTAGTAGTTAGTAAGTAGTTAGTTGCATGGTAGTTAGTAAGTAGTTAGTTGCATGGTAGTTAGTAAGTAGTTAGTTGCATGGTAGTTAGTTAGTAGTGTAGTTGCATGGTATGAATGGTGTGTGTTAGGTTAGGCTAATCATTCTTCCCTTTCAGATTACTAATCATGTTTTCCCTTTCAGATCAGATAGGTCTTATTATCTTTACTAATGTTTGCTATTATCTTATTATTTCACAGTTTTGTTGTTTTGATGATGTCCCCCCTCTTCCCCTCCCCCCGGCTTGGTCACCCCTCCTTCAGCTTCAATATATTGCTTTGCTTTAAATAATGATTGTGTTTGCCTTTAACGTAGCTTATATTCCGTCATTGTACCGGGTCATATAATATCTTCGAATCACTTGATTTCATAACTATTGTATTTGCCATTAACTTCACTTGTGATATACACGCCGTTTTTGTACCGGGTTTAATATTGTTATATATCGTCTTTGTCACGCGAACTTTACTTAATAAAAAAAAAAAAATCGAACTTAATATTTTATTGATTACTTTATTATAAGCTATGACTATTATAACTGATAAAAACTTAAAAATAATTCTCAATGATGAGTTCCATTTTATGGACTTGGAAAAAATAACAGAAAATATATATAGTTCCGTTATATGGACTTGGAAAAAAACCGAAATCAATATTTAGTTCCGTAATATGGACTTAGAAAAAAATAACAGAAAATATACAGTATATAGTTCCGTTATATGGACTTGGAAAACAAACTTGAAATCAATATTTAGTTCCGTAATATGGACTTAGAAAAAATAACAGAAAATATACAGTATATAGTACCGTTATATGGACTTGGAAAACAAACTTGAAATCAATATTTAGTTCCATTTTATGGACTTATAGAAAAGATGTATAGTTCCGTTATATGGACTTAGAAAAATTACTTTTACTTGACTTAGGAGAAACTAAATAAAATGGATATTAAAAAGAGCATAAATCAACTTAGTATTTTATTAACCAGATTCAGACATACACTTGTAAAATATATAAAGAACACACCTTACTGGTATATAGATGGACTACACTTTAAAATATATATCTTATCAAATAACATATACTTGTCAATAGTTTTATGACATAACTAAAGAAATGCATATAATAAATATGCCATTTTTATTATAATCTATTATCCATTTAGCTCTGTGACCATGGTATTACTCATGTCCAGTTCATATGCCCATTATTAATTTACGGTAATTTTCATTCCGAAGATTTTAATTATTAATTTTTAATTACTATTGGGCTTGGGTGTTTACATTTCAATTATATTTTCTTTTAATAACTTTTGGTAATAGTTTTCATATAGCTTTATTTTGGAATGGAACCCTTGTTTTAGTATTATTGACTTTGTTGGTCTTGATCCATTCTTGCATTATCTATATTCAACTTGGTTGAGTTTTTCCACTTTCTCTCATTTTACAAAGCCATCTAATTTACTTTAGTAATCTTTAGTCTTTCCTGAATTATTTCTTATTTCTCAGATTTAATGTAATTCATCAGCTTCCAAGTAAACCTCTAGTATCCTATACCACAACTACATTCCTAGCTCTCCCACCAGACAGTATTTAGGTAAGTGTGTTAACTATTTTAGTTTAGTTTATAACCTGCCTTTAACATACTAAAATTATTCCTTAATAATTACTTAACTATTTTACGATCACTTAAACTAGCGTCTGTATTGTGTGTAGCCTTTTGGATAGTTTGATTGGTTTTCAGAATGACTAAGTTTGTTCTTTGTGTACTGTGGTATGGCTTGTAGACAGTGGCGAAGGTGATCGCTTATATTTGTAGGGTAGGGATGCTGGCATGTTAGTGAAGTGTGAATTAGTGATGGATGTGGGTGTCGGCAGAGTGTAGTGACAAACTTGGGCAGAAATACTGGTTAAGTGTATTATATAAGGTTAGAACATTTAAGTGTGTGTGTGAGAGGGTTGGTAGGACATAAGCGAGGGTTTTAGAACATTTAAGTGTGTATGAGGGTTGGTAGAACAGTTAAGTGTATGTGAGGGTTGATATAACAGTCAAGTGTGTGTGTGAGGGTTGATATAACAGTTAAGTGTGTATAAGGGTTGATATAACAGTCAAGTGTATGCGAGGGTTGATATAACAGTTAAGTGTATGTGAGGGTTGATATAACAGTCAAGTGTATGTGAGGGTTGATATAACAGTCAAGTGTATGTGAGGGTTGATATAACAGTTAAGTGTGTGTGAGGGTTGATATAACAGTTAAGTGTATGTGAGGGTTGATATAACAGTTAAGTGTATGTGAGGGTTGATATAACAGTTAAGTGTATGTAAGGGTTGATATAACAGTTACGTGTATGTGAGGGTTGATATAACAGTTAAGTGTGTGTGAGGGTTGATATAACCGTTAAGTGTATGTAAGGGTTGATATAACCGTTAAGTGTGTTTGAGGGTTGATATAACCGTTAAGTGTATGTAAGGGTTGATATAACAGTTAAGTGTGTGTGAGGGTTGATATAACAGTTAAGTGTATGTGAGGGTTGATATAACAGTTAAGTGTGTGTGAGGGTTGATATAACAGTTAAGTGTATGTAAGGGTTGATATAACAGTAAAGTGTATGTGTGGGTTGATATAACAGTAAAGTGTATGTGTGGGTTGATATAACAGTTAAGTGTGTGTGAGGGTTGATATAACAGTTAAGTGTATGTAAGGGTTGATATAACAGTTAAGTGTGTGTGAGGGTTGATATAACAGTTAAGTGTATGTGAGGGTTGATATAACAGTTAAGTGTGTGTGAGGGTTGATATAACAGTTAAGTGTGTGTGAGGGTTGATATAACAGTAAAGTGTATGTGTGGGTTGATATAACAGTTAAGTGTATGTGAGGGTTGATATAACAGTTAAGTGTATGTGAGGGTTGATATAACAGTTAAGTGTGTGTGAGGGTTGATATAACAGTTAAGTGTATGTGAGGGTTGATATAACAGTTAAGTGTATGTGTGGGCTGATATAACAGTTAAGTGTATGTAAGGGTTGATATAACAGTAAAGTGTATGTGTGGGTTGATATAACCGTTAAGTGTGTGTGAGGGTTGATATAACAGTAAAGTGTATGTGAGGGTTGATATAACAGTTAAGTGTGTGTGAGGGTTGATATAACAGTAAAGTGTATGTGAGGGTTGATATAACAGTTAAGTGTGTGTAAAGGTTGATATAACTGTTACGAGTGAGGATTGGTAGAACAATTATGTAGTTTAGCTTAGGTGTGTGTCCCCGCTGGCAAAGTCAAGTGTGGCATTTATAATTATTGGCTGTGAAATGTGGTTACAAACATTGAATGCAAACGATATGTGTTGGCAGTGTGAATTACTAACGTGACATGTAGCTGGGTTGGCAAAGTGGTATTATAGTTTTGGTTAATATAAATGCTGAAGGAATTGTGTAACTATCTATGGTGTAATTTAGGATTTAATCTGTAGTATATCCATTTCTACTGTTCTATCCTTTCATGTAACTATAATTTGTCTATGCATGTAGCTTACTATGTATAATATATATTGGTGTAACGATCTACTATTCTATCCATGTAAAGGATTTATCTACCAATGTAACTACCTACTGTATCTATCCAAGTATATAAATATATTAGGAATTAAAAGTCACCCTCTTCTCCCTGGAATTTTATTCATCGCATGATTTATTTATTTTCGTGAATATTAGTAAGCCTTTCAGTTTATCCTCTGGCAATGTATTCCAATAGTTTTTATTTCAAAGTTTGATTTTTTTGTAATAGACTTAGTTTAATTATAGGCTATACATTTATGTAATTTGTCCAAATGTAATGCTATTTTCATTAAAATTAATTAGAAACATTACTGTTCATATAATAATCAGATCTACGATATTGATTACATTAACTTCTTCAGTCTTACTCAAAGTTAAAATTAATTAGTGACTGGACAAGACAAACATTGATTTACAATATTGGATTACATTAACAGGATATAATCAAAGAGGCAACTTATATTCCATTGTTTTTATTTTAAAAAGGCGAGTTTTCCAGGGGTCCATTGTTGAAGTAACGCTCCGCCATTTAGTTCTTGAGCAACCATCTTGAAATGTTGGACACCATCTTGACATAAACGACACGATCCTCACCCTTTTCTAAACATTTGTTTCCCTTCTCAGCGCCTGATACTGAAAGACTATTGTGGCAATTGAGTATTTAGAGATTACCGATTAACATTAATTTATCAAGGTAACTTCAATATACACGGATTAGCACTAATTTTTCAAGTTAACTTTATTATTTAAAGATATTCAAAGTTATTTCTACCATTAACGGCATTACAAAGGGAAAGAATGGTTTAAGAAGGCCACGGTCCTCAGTCTCCTCACAGCAACACGTCACACCTGCAAAAATAATGAAATATTGAGGCACCGGAAGTACAGGGGCTTCAAGGAGAGGAGAGGGGGGTGGGGGGTCATGGAGCTTGGTAGGGGGAGGGGGGGGGGGGTCATGGGGGTTGAGGGGGTCCTGGAGGGGAGGGGGGGGGGGGTGTGTGTTGAGGGGGTCCAGGAAGGAGGGGGGGGGGGGGGGTGATGGGGTCCTTGGAAGGGGGGGGGCTGAGGGGGTCCTTGGAAGGGGGGGGTTGAGGGGGTCCTTGGAGGGGGGGGGGTTGAGGGGGGTCCTTGGAGGGGGGGGGGGGGGGGTAAGGGGGAGGGGGCCCTTGGAGAGGGGGGGGGGGGTTTTAGTCCCTCCCACATACGGAATCTTCCCATCTCCCACCACGAGTCTTCCCTCATCCCTCCCCTTCTGGCCTATTATGTATGGTTCCTATTCGGTAGTTGGCCTTATTCTATATTCTGTTCTATTCTATATTCAGGTCTATTCTCAATTCTATTTTCTATTCTGTTCTATTATATTTCCTATTCTATTATTTTCCCTCTCCTCCCTGGTACATCAACACCCTCCCTTCAGCCCTACATAAGAAAAGTCATGGTAAGGTTTGTATAGATTTATTTATTGTCAGATAAGTCAGTGTAGAAGTCATTGGTGTCCAGCAGTGTAGCGGTGGATTGGGTACAGAGCCCAACAGCCGAGCGGGTATGAACAAGACAATATTTTTACGACAGTTTTTAACAGCAGGCCGAATAGAAGACCATTGAAGGAAAACTGGGATATTGGAAGGAAAACGGGGATATTGGAAGCAAAACTGGGATATTGGAAGCAAAACTGTTCTAGATAGCCAAACAAACCAAGTGATGACAACAGGTGTCAACATTGGTACCATCACAGGAACTTTTGATACAATTATAATCTACAACATTTTTATTGTTGTGATGTTATTTCGGTATGATCACTTTTGTTCATGTGTTTCCATAGCAACCCATAGCCGTTTATTGCTGATAATGCAGATATCTTTTAAGGTCAAGGTGATGGGTACGAGTTGGCAGGTATTGACTATAGACTACTTTATAAGAGTTGGTGAGACAAGCAGCAGGAGTGGACGAGAGCAAAGAACCTGAAGCGACAACCACAGCAGCAGGATCAAGAGACAAGGACGACACAACGCGGCGGTATGGTTGAAGGAGAGCGACACCAACGACGGCAGATCAGAGGGCGGTGATGGTAGTATCTTCAGAGTGGAACTACTGCACCAGACAACACCAACTACCAGGTCAGCAAAACTATATTGTTGTTGTGTGGGGGATAATAGGTCAGTCAGTCATACCTAGCTTCAGTAATAAGTTAAGGGGATAAGAGACTCCAGAGAAAGGTAAAAAGTTAGATTGGTAGAGAAAACAGTGTGCCCAACAAAGTAGGCCAGCCTTCATTCACTCATTAGTATTCTCCAAACCACATATATTTACTTAAAAGCAATATTATGAAAGCAATTTGATATAGTGACAAGTAAAATTGATATTACTTAAGCAATGACAGTTTAAATAGGTATGCAAATTCGAAATTATATTCAAGGCATTGCTTTCAAAAGTACGTTACTAGTAAACCGTATTCGGCTAAATATTAATAGTATCTTATTACTCAAATAGTTGTCTTATTTAGGAATTATGCAAAACACTGGATAAATTGGTTTTAATTTTTAAATTTACTATTTCAACCTAATATTTTTCTTTTAGTATTAATTATATCTGAAAATACCATAAGCTACATGCAATTTTGCTTTGATGTATTCTTCTGCCTCTGCTTGTGAATTAATTTTATAACTGATATTTTGATTTTTATATTAGGTTTCCAAAAGTGCTAGTACATTGATTTAAATGTAGCACTGATAACTAAGCAATAACCTGTAATTTATGCTTTATAATTTATCCTTTACCGTAAACTGTATTATCTTAAGCTGCAGTGACATTGATAGTTTGTCTAAGCAGAGTAAGCAAATGTATTTTATATGAAATAGAAAGTGAAGCTATGAAGCTATAGTACATCCCATTGTTGTTAGTCAATATTATCCATTTATGTCTCCAGTGTTTTGCACATCTAAATGTTTTTACTTTAATTTAATACTGAAGTGGCTATGAATTTTTATATTAGCAAAGGTACCTGGTAGATTTTTTTATTTCTAACAGGGCAATTCGTACATTTGGCAACACTGATGATAGTTCATCTAACCTTAGTTTAATGTGCAATCATGAACATTATGCGACTCACCCATTTGGCTGTACATAATAATCCAGAACACTTAAAATGCAAGAAAACCCGTATTTGAGATTTCGCTATAGTTTTTCTGGATTCACATTTTATCAAGGTTTTCTGTCAAGTATTGATTTTGACAACAGTCTCCTGTGAAACTCCCAATATAGGATGGCCATGGCAGAATCACCTCTATTGTAGGATACTTTGTTCAGACATTGTTAAGTTTAAGTTGAGGGGGGATGAATAGGTTGGAGAGGCAAAGTCTAAGAACTAGAGAAGAGGAAAAGAAAGCCATTTAGACAAATAATAGGTGGATTGTGTCCTTGCCATTATTAAAAGGGTTACAATTTTGCTATGATCATTGATACCCTATATATACAGTATATTAGCTTACAGAGCCAGAGCCCTCATAAGGCTAGTGTTTATAATCTGAATAGTTATGTAGTGTGAGCGTTAATTAAAACAGATCCTCGTGACAATAGAAAACACCAACTCAAAATATTGTAGTAGGATTAGTGGTAGTAATCATTATTTTTAGTTTGCCCATTTCTTAACCCTTTCCAATAAATTATAAAATTAACTTTAATTCTAACTTGGGACACAAATTTAAGTTTAATAGTTTCTAACTTTCAGACTATTTTATTCAACTAAGGAGCCTGAACGAGTTAGAGCGTTTATTATGTTAAGTCGCAAGCCCTTTGATTCCCAGAGTTCAATATAATATGGCACTGGTAATTTATGTTTTCTTATATCAATACTTTGAGTACTATTATTTTATTCTATGAGTCGAAAACTTTATTCAGATTAGTTAGGACCTGCCGGAGTCTAAGGGTAGAGATAATGTGTACCCCATTGATTCCTTAGGGTAATTTAACTGATTGATATCTTGTGTGTGCCAAAATGAAATTAAGGTTAGATATTGACAGTTTTAATTATCAAACAGCTGAGGCCAATTAAGTTTTTTTTCTTCATTCCTAGTAGTTCTCCCAAAGCTGAGTAAATCATCTTGCTGTAGTAATAATCGTGAATGAAAAGCAGTTTGATTAAATAGTTATATTCTTATTTTACTTAACGTTTTTCATTTCTATTAAAACCATTTGTCCCAATTAATGATTTTATATATTATATCGTGTTTTCTATTGACCTGACCACCAGTTCTCTACATAAACAGGTCAAAAGCGCTCACATTATGTAACTATTAAAAAGTCTAACTTTATAAACTTAATTCGCTGTACAATCAATAGTGTCAATGGCTCTCCTATGATTAGTTAATATGAAATTTGAATGAATGTGCTTTTATCTTTAAATGAACACAAACAATACGGTTCTTATTAAAGCTATTTTGCAGATGGTTAAAATTATTATCTTTAAACCTACAATAATTACTAAATATAACTTCTTTCTCAGTTAATCTAGTATAGTTAATTTATCCGGTTTTCACCATTCGCCCATTGTCACAAATCTTAGTCTGGAGAGGATCTATTACATACCAACTCTGTAAATTGCTGACTGAATAAATATTATTATTATTATTATTATACATTATCATTGCTGCCAAATGTACGAATTGCCTTTAACTAGTTAGATTACAAACTACTGCCTAGATCACTGCCCGCCAATTATGATAGTCTAGGGAATATTTTGAAGTTCCTTGGCTATTTCCAAACTGGTCGGTTTCAACCAAATAGTCTCATATGTTAGAGTAGGTATTTAATACAATTGTTTATATAATATATATATTGTGTTGCCTTCCTTTACTGTGTATCTGTCATTATACAGGCTGATTAAAAAAGAAGTGTTAATGTTTTAACCCCCTCGGACATAAGTTGCTAACTTACTGATGAGGTGGTGGAGCGCCCGGTATTTCCTTCAAAATACTAGAGATTCTGATCTAACTTACCTAACTTACTGAGCTCAATAAGACGCAAATGCGTCTTATAACTTACTTATTGAGCTATTTCACAAAGTTCATATGACGCGATCGCGTCATATGATACCTTTGGGCAACACCGCCATACGACGTGATCGCGTCATATGTGATTGAGGGGGTTAAGGAAGTTTTCAAATGTTCGAGTCTGTATTCAATGCAATTCTTTATATAAATTATATATTTTGTTGCCTTCCTTTACTGTGTATCTATGTCATTATACAGGTTGATTACAAAAAGTGTTAATGTTTTAAAGACGTTTACGCCAGAACAACATAAGACCATGGGATGAGTTAATTTTTTCGAAGTACTGTGTTCGTATAAGTTTTGGTTTGTTTATTTTGAAAGTTTTACATTATAATTACACAAACACTTTTGGCAAGAAAATTAAGTCTATGGAGTGGAAACTAAAGTGTCATACCTAATCATGAACGTAAGAATTATAGCCATGCTACAAACCTTAGTTAACCAATGTTTGTCTCTTAATATATTATTGACTTGCGTATTGTTTTATAAGACAGTTTCCAACATTATTATATTCTTGTTTATCTATTGAGAGCAAAGGAAGGTTGTGTGTTCTGTGTTAATTATTCAGTTTAATGATTCTTTATCCAACATCTCTATACTGCCACATCAACAATGGGGCTCACGATAACTTAGTCAGCAAATTGTGGTGGAATACAGGACAAAATATCGGTTCTATCCTCTTCCATAATTTTTAAAAGTGTAATACATTTGAAATAATTAAGGCTTTCCGAGGGTCAGAGTAATATGGTCTTAATTTTGTTTGACAAATCCATCTGTGAAAGCATGAAATAGTTTTTTTTTACCACCCTGTATACATACTAGAAGACTTATCCATAAGTATGGTTTCAGTCTAGCGTCCTAATGGAGGCAGTACAAGTAGCTTAGCTAGATCGTCTTTAAAACTATATTGAGCAGAATAACTTCAAAATATTACAGTACATAGACTTTCATAATAGGCAGGATTAATATTATTATATATAAACAGTTACTGACACACCTTCTGTAGTGTTGTGATGGAGCTGGTGTTTGTCCCCTGACTGGACGTCTACCACACATCTGAAACAATAGGTCAGTATTACCAACTGGAATCTATACAAAATAATATATAAATAATCTGTATTATATCCAGAAACCTATTTGGTCCTATGGTGTTATCTTGGGTTCACCCACCCCCCAACCCCAGTTTCGCTTCTTTAATTTGGAGATAACGGCTTTTCACCCCATTACTTTTGGCGATATGATTTCACCCCATTCAGGTGTCTTTTCTGGGCGAGCAATAGCCAGCCTGTACCTTTCGGCCTTCGGCCAAGACGTTTTTCTGTCGAAACATTTACAAATTCAGCTTGAAGGGTGTCTAGGTGGTCGCGTTTCTTAGTCTAAACAAAGTCTTTGAAGGCGTTTTTATTAGCCTAGGGGGCAAACTAAAATGCTATGCTCGAAAATGGCTGAAGCAAGCATAATCTCTAATCATTAAATATATATATATACAGTACATGTAACCCCCAAGACGTCGGATCATATTGTGTTAAACCTTTACATATTAGTTTTCATTTATGAATTCATTTAACTCTCTCCGACATATGACGCGATTTTGAGCCTATTGGGGATACTATAAAGCCTTTGTTACCATCAGGGGTATTTAGAAACCTTTAGTTTAGTTACTTCAACCTCTGCAGTTGTCTTTGAGTTAGCTGTGGGGATACTAAAGCCTTTGTTACCATCTGGGGTATTTAGAAACCTTTAGTTTAGTTACTTCAACCTCTGCAGTTGTCTTTGAGTTAGCTGTGGGCAGAAAACTAATTTGGAGGGGTAATTATAAGAGTGAGAACTCCATTTCGTATTGATAATCTGGCAACCTCTGCGTCATAAATGCGTGAAAGGGTTAAGTATATATTTATTTATTCATTTATATATTTGATTTAAATGTATGCATAACTTTACTTATTTTGTTCTTACCTCAGTGATGATTCGTTGGTGGTGGGTTGGTGGTATGGTCTTCAAAGTCTGCTGCCTCTCCTCTCCTCTCCTGCGAACAAAGATCGAAGTTAGTATTGTTATTTTCCCTATTTAACCCCTTTAACACGAAGACTCATTTTCACCTTTGCTTTAATTTTTGTACTAAAGTTAAGACTATTTTATGCAGATTAAAAAGGACCCATGTTATTCAAAGGCTTCCTCGAGACCTTATTTACCCCATTGAAACGGTTATAACTTTTATTTTTTATTTTGTTTTGGGGGGTAAGTTAAATTGTATACAGTTTAAAAAGGACATGTCATTCAGAGGGCATATTGAGCTCTTATTTACTAACCCTTTGAGCCCTACAGTTAGGTCATAAGCTAACAAAAATAGTTTACTGGTAACCAGAATTAGATGGAAATTAAGTCATCGTGCTGAAGGGGTTAAAACATTGAATAGTTCTAGATTAATTAAATGTTAAGTAATTATATTCACATGTCAACGCAAAATTGACTACTTGCGAGTTTTTGGCTGTAAGGAAGTTGGAGCTGTAAACCGATATTGATCAGAATTACCAGTTAAAATAAAGTCTTATTTTTAAACTCTTGAAGCCTAAATCATCCTACTTTCTACCCATCACAAAATATTACATTTAGGTTTAAATTCTATGTTTGTGGGTCCAACTTCCTTGTAGCCTGAAATTTGCAAGTGGTCAATTCTGTCTACCTTATATCATATTCCATTCCTATGCATGTAGAATTAATAGTAATAAGTAATTATATATAATCAGTCTTAGATTTCCTCCTGTGATTTTTCGCTATGCAATTATATCTGGGTTGATTATTTTGATAGAACTTTCTTTTCATTAAATACTATATATAGTTTCGAAGTTTACGTATAGAAACTGTTAATGCATTTGTTTCCAGAGATATACTTCCATAATAAAATAATAGGTGAAGTCCACAAATATTCATGAGTTGGCTAGAGACTATGGTATCCGAGTGTACAGCTACTGACAAATGTTCGTAAGCTCTTGACATTTTCTTTATGACAATATATCCTTTTAGAATTTGTTTCTGATTGAATCTGCTTTTTATAAATATATATGATCATTATTGATATATATTAAGGAACACCCCGTTCTTAACATTAATCCTCCATTACCCCACTGCACTTAAATGAATTAATGAAAGTTTATGATCCTCCCGAGATTCGAACTCGGGACACCACACCCAGAGATTCGAACTCGGGACACCACACCCAGAACATAAGCATCTAAATCATTATACCACCAACACAGTTAAAGGCCAAGTACACTATCATGATTAATATCCATTTTCTAGTTATGGATAGCCGATTTCTTCTAGACAGATTTAAATAGATATATTTGCACACAGAAAATACCAAGAGCTCACTTAGATTTGCCAATACTTGTACATCAATAATATTATAATTGATCCAGAATACTAACCTGTACATAAAGTTGTGTCATCTGCTGTACAGGGATCCGGTAGTCTGAGTGGGTCTGGTAGTGTCCATCCCCGCTCCTCTCCCGCTCAGCTGTTGGTCAAGACAACATTAAATTCATATATAGCTTAACAAATTGGGAATATTTCGAATATAATATAGTTCATATACTGTATGTACAGCAACAAAATCCGCGATACGTCCCTGTAGCCAAGGTGGGTTGAGGCGTGGAGTAAGACGGGTCTTCAGAATATCTCCTTCCTTCTTCCTCCCTCCCTCCAGAATCCCTCCCTCCATCAAACTGGGGGGGTAGAATTAACAGTAAATAAGTCATGTACATAATTATAATGCCACCGTCGTTCCTCCTCCGTCAGGCCTTCCATCTCATTCCTGCTCCTCCGTCAGGCCTTCCATCCACGTCGGTTCATCAGGACCATCCTCCGTCAGGCCTTCCATCCACGTCGGTTCAGCAGCACTTCTCACCAGCCGCACCAATCTGAAACCTTCACGACCAACGACCAGACAACCAGAATTTCACCGGCCGGATTTCAACCAACAAGAAACAACAAACCAGACCTAACCAAACTAACCCTTTACCCAAACCAACTAAATATCTAACTAAACCTCTACCCAAGCCTCTAACCAACAGCTAACTACCTCAGCCACAAACCGAATAGAGCAACACCTAACCAACACCTATACCAGACTCCTACCTATCCCTACCCCTTCAACTATAACTATAGCTACCTCCCTCTAACCTTCCCCTCCCACCATCCCTATTATAAACCTTTTCTATAATGCTAAACCAACGACCATAGGAGAAAATGATTAGTGCAGAAGTACATACACATATACAGTATATATATATTATATTTCACTTACAAATATAAATTAAGTTAAATTAATTAAGCATATAGTATATCATTGCATATATATCATTCATTAAACACACATTGAAGTATCTTACCTTTGTATTGCAGCCTATCTAATTTAACAGACATTTTAGTAAAAAGTAGGTGGGTCAGTTGATTGAAAGGAAAATGGATGGTGGGGGGGTGGAGAGGGATGGGGGTGGAGAGTGAAATGGATGGGGGTAGAGAGGAATGGATGGGGGGGGGGAGAGGAGGAACATGGATGGGGGGTGGAGAGGAACATGGATGGGGGGTGGAGAGGAACAGGATGGGGGTTGGGGGGGTGGGGAACATGGATGGGGGGGTGGAGAGGAACATGGATGGGGGTGGAGAGGAACATGGATGGGGGTGGAGAAGAAAATGGATGGGGAGGGATGAGAGGAAAATGGATGGGGGGGGGGGAGAGTATGGTTGAAATCTAGGTAATTGATGCTGTAAACTGGTTGGTTGGGTAGTCGTCTGGTTGTTAGAGTCCACCATCCTTCAATACACCTGCAAAAGAATAAAGAACATTAATAACATTGCTTTTTTTGCTTTTTTCTTAATAGGAATAGCATTATAATTATTTTTACTTGCCACTTCTGTACCGGCGACGTCTTTTCAATTTTATTCTACCTGTATATTTAGACGATTTTGTGCAGTTTAAGAAAGATCTGTGGTAGCAAAAATGATAACTAATTCGAAGCCAGTTACTTGCTGGAGGCCCATTTTAAACTGAATAAAATCGTCTAACAGTAGCCCGATAAAGTTAAAAAGACGGCACCGCTAATGAAGCTTAAGGGAAGACTGGCCGTTTGTTTGGTCTATTAATTAATTTATTCATATATATTTTTAGTTTCCTCCCTAGACCTCCACCAACCTTAGAAAAACACCCTAGACCCCCCTTCAAGATAAATTTGTAAATTTTTCGGTAGAAAAATTTCCCGGCCGAAGGCCGGTTCCTCATTAAATTGCAGTCTTGCTATCGCTCGCCAGGAAAAAATCGATAACTAAATGGGGCGAAAGGTGTTAAAATCGCCAAACTAATGGGCCGAACGTCTTATAATCTCAAAACTAGTGGGGCTAAACATTAGGGAGAAGGGGGTCCAGAAAAACGGTCTGCCTCCCCTTAAATATGCATTATGTTTTTGTTCTAATGTAAAAACTACCTCCAACGTATTGTGAAAATCTGGTTATTATTTATAGGCAAACATGAAGGTTGAATATTGTTAACGCATTGATTGACACTCATTTTATTTGGCAGACTTCATTCAGACCACTTTTTCCGAAATTATCCCATGGCCAGCTATTTATTATTATTATATATTATTATTATCATTATCTACCTCCCCGGCGTTTTTTCATCTTTCTCTCCTTCTCGCTTTCCCTGGCTTGTATCCATTCGGCCCATTCAGCCAACTGTTAAGACTTTTATCCCCATCCAGGTGTCTATTTATTCCCCAGCATTGAATGGAGAAAACCGGCTTAGCCGGAGAATAATACCGAAAAATGTACAAATTTAGCTTGCTGTCAAACCAAAAATATATATATGCTGGCTCGCTACCGCTCGCCAGGAAAATATAGACACCTGGATGGGGGTAAACGTCTTAAAACAGTAAGCTGAATGGGGACTAATGGATACAAGCCAAAGAGAGGGAGAAAAACAGCGAGGTTGTCCCCCTTAACGGTTGTGAATTATAAATGACCAAATAAACTACCCTTTCCGTACAGGCGACGTCTCTTTAATTGTATTCCAGCTATGTATACAGATTTTGCAGTTTAAGGGGACATGGGCCGGTTTTCTGGATCACTTTCTCCCTCATGTTTAGCCCTATAAGTTTTCAGATGTTAAGATGTTTTCCCCATTAGTTAGTCGATTTAAGACTTTTCGCCCCAATTCAACTTCAATATTTAGACCTTTCGTGCTATTTAGGAGTCTTATTTTTTCCCTGGCGAACGATAGTGAGCCTGTAATGTTGGAAGAACCGGCCTTCGGCCGGGACATTTGTCTACCGAAAAATGTAGAAATTAACTTAAAAGGGGGATCTAATGGATTTTTTTTTTTTTTAATTTGATGGGAGTCTAGGGAGGAAACTAGAAAAATAATGAATACATGCAAAAATTGCCCAAAAAGTGAACCATCCCCCCTTAAGAAGGATATGTGGTAGTAAAAAGGGTTAAGAGATAATTAGAAACCTGTTAATTGCTAGAGGCCCTTTTTAAACTGAATAAAATAGTCTAACAGTAGCCAGAATAAAAGTTAAAATGACTAAGCTTTATAAAATCGTCTAATGATAACCAGACGTGATAAAATGTGTCAATGTTCAAAGGGTTAAGGGGACGGTGGCTGTTCAAAGGGTTAAGGGGACGGTGGCGATTTTGTTGGTCTATTAATTTATTATATTCATTGACTTTATATTTTCCTCGCTAGACCTCCAAGCAAAAGTACACCCCTCTATACCCCCTTTAAAGATATATTTGTAAATTTCTCGGTATAAAAATATCCAGGCTGAAGGCCGAGTCCTCTTAAATTACAGGCTCGCTCTCGCTCGCCAGGAAAAATTTACACCTAAATGGCACGCAAGGTCTTAATATCGAACAAAAAAACTAAAGTTAATCAAATTTCCAAACTAATGAGGCGAACGTGTCTCAAAAGCAATGGGGCTAAACATGAGGGAGAAGGGGTGACAGAAAAACTACCCTCTTCCCTTAATGATAAATAACCACGAGGCGTCCAGTCAGCCGGCTTCGATTCGCTAGTTTGCCTAGTTTTCAAAATCCATTAAAATACTCGAACTAAATCCTCCATGTTATCAATAAGGCATCTATTACACGTGGGTTAATAGGTAATTAATAAATATATAAATTCTATTCAGGGTAAAAAACACTTAGGCCTATTTAGATTAGAAATTACACGTGGGCATTTCAATTTATGCCATAAATTTATAATCTGGCTCTCAATTTCTTCCTAAAAGAATAAAATCTACTAGTGATCGCCATACTATTGAGACATGGTTTTATTGAAAGGGTTAAAGAGGTATAACTGAGCGAACGATCAAGTGCCGGCTTCCAGAAAGTTCGTCAAACCTGCCGGCTTTTTCCATCACATTTCTGGCCTTATTTAATGCAAACTTATGAAGTATAATGGGAATATCGACAAGCTCTTGTCCACAAATGTTATTCAGGTTAAAAAATACTTAGCCCAAATCAGTTTAGAAAAGTCACATGGGAATATAGCCTAAGTTTATGCCATCAATTTATAATCTGGATCTCAATTTCTTCGTTAATGAATAAAATCTACTAGTGATCGCCATACTATTGAGACATATGGTTTTATTGAAAGGGTTAAGGAGGTATAACTGAGCGAACAATCAAGTGCCGGCTTCCAGAAAGTTCGTCAAACCTGCCGGCTTTTTCCATCACATTTCTGGCCTTATTTAATGCAAACTTATGAAGCATTATGGGAAAATCGACAAGCTCTTGTCCACAAATTCGGGTTTGGCGGTAAATAAGTCACGTTATTTAGCTATTACACCTTAATTCCTTCTATTTTCAGGGGAAACAATGGGGGAAAATGGGAGCACACGAGACTTACCTCCTTAAAGCTGGACGACCGGATACAAATTGACCGAAGCAGCCGAAAATGAAGTGCTTATATACCCTCGGTTGTATTGCTGGTGGTTGATGGCAACTATTGGGTGACAGATGATCGAGAATTGCAATCACAAAATCGTCAATATCTCCCTAACTATACATTTCTGAATAAAATTTACTTAATATAAATTATGCGTATTTGTATCCTCTATCTTTTGGTATAAGTTTGACAATTCTAACATACATATTTTGTGAATAATTAATGGTTGTCGTCATATTTCCTTCACATGGGGCTAGAGAGAGAAAGAGAGAGAGAGAGAAAGAAAGAGAGAGTTCATATGCCAAGTGGATTTTAAGTATCCGAGATTTGTATGCAGCTTATCAATGCTCTCGTGTCCTAAACAAAAACAAAATATCCACGCATTAGAGCCCTCGATCCCCCCATGAACTCCTAGATCCCGGAGGGGATGGCCACGAAGGAATCACCCTATACTGTATGCTATTATAGAGACGTTATAATTCAATAGAGGTGTGAATAGGAGTTTATTATGGGCTATCTGTATACTATTATAGCTTAATGTGACGTATACGATTATAGAGGGGCTTGTCATAATATTCTGGAAACTATTAGACGATTTTATTCAGCTGAGGAAGGACGTGTATCTATTCAAAGGCTACGAAATATGTCACTTAATCCTTTTAGCTGCCACATAGCCTTCCTAAGCCTAATAAAATCGTCTAAATGAAGCTGATATCAAGTAAAAAATAAATATATATATAGCGTAGAGAGTGGAAGAGCAGCGATCTAACCTGCCGCCCATGGCCTGTAGAACCTGCCTCCGCTCAGCCCTTGTCTCGAGTTACAAGGAGAGACCCCCCCCCCTTCCCCCCCTCCCCTCCCCCCCCCCCCCCCACCCCCCTTCGATGACGGTAGAAATCGGACTACTTCTCATCCGGTCGCCATTTTGGGGACAACTAGCTTATACATTTCTATGTATAGGTATACCATATACAACAAACTATTCTCAGTTTGAATGTACACTAACCATTAATTAAATATATTGACAAAATGATACGTTTATTGTTTACCTATCCTTGTATGTTATTCTTTACGTTTTTCGGTAGAGAAATGTACCAGCCGAAACCCTCATAAATTATAGACTAGCTATCGCTCGCCAAGAAAAATAGCCACCTAAATGGCACGAAAGGTCTTGATATTGTCAATTACATGGGGCGAAAGGTCTCAAAATCGCCAAACTAATGGGGCGAACGTCTTAAAATCTCAAACTTAATGGGGCTAAGCATGAGGAAGAAGGGATTTCAGGAAAAAAAATCCCCTTAATATTCCCAAGCACTAGTTACTTGTATCTACGCTACTGAATGGAGTGAGGTTAGGGAAATAGGTTGTAATAAATTCATCTTTATTCATATGCATACACTTCATACAATAAATACATCATACACGAATACAATCAAATAAATGACCAAACAAATATACTTAAGCTAAAATTAATAATAAATTAATACATCAAATAAATTAACTAAATACATCAACTAAGCACCTAATTAGACGATTTTATTCAGCTTAGGAAGGACCTCAATTAAAGCGCTACACATGATCTCAATTAACCGTTTTAACTACCCCAGATCCTTCCTAAGCTTCATAAAATCGTCTAACTGTAGCCGAAATCAAATTTAAAATAAAGACGTCATCGGTACAGCAAGGGTTAACTCTCACAGGTCCTTCCTAAGCTTCATAAAATCCTATAAATGTAACTATGATAACAAAAGACGTCGCCTAAACTAAAAAGGTTAAGAACAGAAACGCCATTATTTTTATTACATTTTGGCTTTCATTGGGCAATATTATTCAGCTTAGCAAGGGCCTGTAGAACTTAAGAGGGTCTTTCCGAAGCCGAATAAAATAATTTAGTATATACCCGTAATTAAATAATAATAATAATAATAATAATAATAATAATAATCGGTGAAAATAGGAGTACATTTTCCGTAGACTATGTCCATTTACTACAGGCAGACGACTACCCTCGCCATGTTGATCATAGTTGCTATGTAGAAGAGTTGCCAATTATACAATAAAAACGAGTAATTGTCAGTCCCATTTAAAACAATTGCCTAATTGACCTATTTATCAATATACTATTGTTTATTAAAGGCATATTAGTGATGTTGTTATTGGCCTTATTAAACCCTGTACCTTGCAAAATTAAATTACAGTTGCATAATTGCCATATCGTCTTGCCCCGCCCACCAAGACTAGGGTAGCTTATATTTACATAGTTCACAACTTGACATTTGGCCACCATCTTGACTCCAACTGACGCTGTAGAATATAGCTTGCCATTATTTATAAGCTTCATTATTGAGCATATGATGTGTATTCCATTAACATTGATACTTATTTCTCTATTCCTATCCATCAATATATCCTGACTGAAAAGAGTCCTTGGCAGGAAGTGAGTATGGAATCAAGATGGCGGCCGGAACTTCTACGACTAGGTACTCTGTTAATCTAGAGACCCTATCCATGAACACAGGCTCGGCTTCAAAACACACGAATCTGAAACACAAGTTGATTCATTAGTTATATATTACTGAAATTACTAACACATTTTGTCCACACATACAGTATATATTTATATCACATATTATGTTTCTTTACATAGGTCTACAGTAATATATTATACAGAAAACAAAAGAATTATTAAGATTATTAAATTTAGGTTTACTTTCAAATAACCCTTTCAAGATTCGATTACGTATTTCAGATTAAGAGGGTTAGCCTACATTTGTCTTTCTTTGTGTATGAAGGAGACAAAAAAACAGATTGCCTGTAACGAGTGTCTCCCCCAAAGCCAAAAGAGTGACAGAGCCAAATTCAAGAGACATTGGGGTCAAAATGCCTGGACACACGAAGTTTAAAGTAGTTTAAGTCATAGGATGAAGGAAAGATTGATTACGGGGGGGGGGGGGGGGTGTTCTAGAGTTCACTTGTAAGTCAGAGATATGAGTTGCCAATTATACAATAAACACGAGTAATTATCAAGCCCATTTATAACTTGACTAATTGACTTATTTAGCAATATACTATTGTATATTAGAATAATAATAGTGATGTTGTTAATGGCATTATTAAACCCTGTACCTTGTAAAATTAAATTACTGTTGCATAATTACCATTTCGTCTTGCCCCGCCCACCAAGACTAGGGTTGCTTATATTAACATAGTTCACAACTTGACATTCGGCCACCATCTTGAGTCCAACTTACGCTGTAGTTGTCTCTCCCTCCTTTTTCCCTTTTACCTCTTATCATACAGAACATATTTCTCTAGTCCTATCCATCGGTGTACCCTGACTGAAAAGAGTACTTGGCAAGAAGTGGCTATGGAATCAAGATGGCGGCCGGAACTTCTACGACCACCAACTCTGTTAATCTAGAGACTCGAACGATGAACACAGGCTCGGCTTCGAAACACACGAATCTGAAACACAAGTTGATTCATTAGTTATATATTACTGAAATTACTAACACATTTTGTCCACACATACAGTATATATTTATAACACATATTATTTTTCTTTACATAGGCCTACAGTAATATATTATACAGAAAACATAAGAATTATTAAGATTATTAATTTTAAATCTACTTTCAAATAACCCTTTCAAGATTCGATTACGCATTTCAGATTAAGAAGGGTAGCCTAAAACAAAATTTCTTTGTGTATGAAGGAGACAAAAAACAGGTTGCCTGTAACGAATGTCTCCCCCAAAGCCAAAAGAGTGACAGAGCCAAATTCAAGAGACATTGGAGTCAAATTGCCTGGACACACGAAGTTTAAAGTAGTTTAAGTCATAGGATGAAGGAAAGATTGATAAAGGGAGGGAGTTCCAGAGTTCACTTGTAAGTCGGATGGTTATTTGAGATAGTGTTTACCTGTACAACCCCCACACATCCTTCCTAAGCTGTATAATATCGTCTAATAATAGCCAGAATAAATGGTCAAACTGCGTCATAATCTTCAAAGGGTTAACTCCTGTACCGCAACGTCTTTATCATTTTTCTCTAGCTATATTTAGACGATTTTGTGCAGTAGAAGAAGGATCTGTGGTGGTGAAAAGGGTTCAGTGAGATAGTTCGAAACCTGTTAATTCGTTGGAGGCCCTTAAGCAACTGAGTAAAATCGTCTGATAGTAGCCAGAATACAGTTAACAAGTACGTCGTCGGTACAGAAGGGGTTAATGGCAAGACGGGCGCGAGATGATTCAATAACACCACTATGACCCTGCTTCGAAACTAAACGAAACACCAACCCCTTAACGATCATGAAGCGTTTTGACAGTTTATTCTGGCTATTCCTTAACGATTTTGTACAGCTTAGGAAGGATCGGTGGGAATGAAAAGGATGAAGACTGCCTTCATTAACCCTCTGACTTCCATCTACCCTTCCTAAGCTAGATAAAATCGTTTAACAATAGCCAGAATAAACTGCCAAAACGCGTCATGATCCTTTAGTCGGGATAACAATAATCGATTTTGTTCAGCTTAGGAAAGACCCATCGCCTTCTCCAGCTCCTTCCTAGGCTGAATAAAATCGTGTATTGAAATTCAAAATATAATAAAATATTGACGTCAGTGATTTTAATTACATTATTTTATTTATTACCTTGGGATGGAGGTATTTATTTGTATCCAAATCCGTCCCCACAACCCCCGCACATCATACTGCCCAAGAACAGCCCTCTGTGGGTATTAACTCCTATCCAAATCCGTCCCCACAACCCCCGCACATCATACTGCCCAAGAACAGCCCTCTGCAGGTGTTAATTCCTATCCAAATCCGTCCCCACAACCCCCGCACATCATACTGCCCAAGAACAGCCCTCTGCGGGTATTAATTCCTATCCAAATCCGTCCCCACAACCCCCGCACATCATACTGCCCAAGAACAGCCCTCTGCGGGTATTAATTCCTATCCAAATCCGTCCCCACAACCCCCGCACATCATACTGCCCAAGAGCAGCCCTCTGCGAGTTTTAATTCCTATCTAAATCCTTCCCCACATCATACTGCCCAAGAACAGCCCTCTGCGGGTATTAATTCCTATCCAAATCCGTCCCCACAACCCCCGCACATCATACTGTCCAAGAACAGCCCTCTGCGGGTATTAATTCCTATCCAAATCCGTCCCCACAACCCTGCCCAAGAGCGACCCTCTGCGGGTCTCAAATAATATGGGGCGATGGTCGAGAGTGAGAGAGAGAGAGAGAGAGATGGGGGCGGGGGAGTCCCGGCGGGAGCTTGCGCACAAACAGTCCGGCCCCACAGAGAGCTGAGCCAGTTATGACCATAGGTTATGACGTGTTAAGAGTAGGATGAACACCCCCCACCCCCAACCCCCATCCCCCCCGGTCCACCCCATAGGCGTATGAATTCTAGAGCCCTGGAAAAAGTTGCTCGCTTCTGATTGGCTGAAAGTTGAAAGTTTTGTCTGACGTCACATATTGCTGGAGGCGATATTTGTGGGTAAAACAAAAAAGGTTGAGCTGCACCCGTAGATTTATGTGCAATGTGGGGTCTCTATCCTATCTGTCATCCACAGGCGACGGTCGAGAGAGAGAGAGAGTGTGTGTGTGTGTGTGAGTGAGTGAGAGAGGTGGTGGGGGGCATAGAGGGAGCGGGGTCACATCAACTGGCCTTCATCACTTCTTCACTCTTCCCGATCTGGTTTAGGGGTATGGAAGTATGGGGGACCGAGGGAGAGGGGTGGAGGTAGACAGAGGGGGAGGGACGGAGGGGGGCTGACAGGTGAGGGAGGGTGTATAGAGGAACCAAGGGTGAGGGGTACCCAAATTTTGAAAACTGGATATAACCGGATATAAAAGAGGACTTGACATAATAACCTTTGTTTGCTGCCCACACTCGGGATGCTAGCAACGAGAGAGAAAGAAAATGGCTGCTTGTGAAAAGTAGGGGGAGGTGGAGGCAGGAGGGGATTGGAGCCACTCTCTCTCTCTTCCCTCGCCTCCACCATATGTGCGGCAAACGAAGGTTGTTGAGTAAAATCAAGCCTTTTTTATCCGGTTTGATCCAGTTATTAAAATTAGGGTACCCCTTCAGGTGGGGTCCTCTATGGTCCCTCCCTCACCTGTCAGCCCCCCTCCCTCCCTCACCCTCTGCCTCTCTCCACCCCTCTCCCTTGGTGCCCCCTATCTCCATACCCCTAAACCAGATCGAGAAGAAGGAAGAAGTGATGAAGGCCAGTTTGATGTGCCCCCGCCCCCTCCATGCCCCCTTCCTTCCTTACCCCCCTCCCCTGTCTCTCTCTATCTCACTCTCATACTCACACAGTCTCTCTCTCTCTCTCGACTGTCTCCCCATACATATTTGTGACCCGCGGAGGGTCGCTCTTGGGCTGGGGTTGTGGCCTGTGGGGACGGATATAGTTAGAGATGAATACCCGCAGAGGGTTGCTCTTGGGCAGTATGATGTGCGGGGGTTGTGGGAACGGATTTAGATAGGAATTAACACCCGCAGGGGGTTGCTCTTGGGCAGTATGATGTGCGGGGGTTGTGGGGACGGATTTAGATAGGAATTAACACTCGCAGAGGGTTGCTCTTGGGCAGTATGATGTGCGGGGTTGTGGGGACGGATTTAGATAGGAATTAACACCCGCAGAGGGCTGTTCTTGGGCAGCATGATGTGCGGGGGTTGTGGGGACGGATTTAGATAGGAATTAACACCCGCAGAGGGGTGCTCTTGGGCAGTGTGATGTGCGGGGGTTGTAGGGACGGATTTAGATAGGAAATAATACCCGCAGAGGGTTGCTCTTGGGCAGTATGATGGGCGGGGGTTGTAGAGAAAGATATAGATAGGAATTAACCCCCACACATCATACTGCCCAAGAGCAACCCTCTGCGGGTATTAAATCATATCATAATCCGTCCCCACAACCCCCGCACATCATACTGCCCAAGAGCAACCCTCTGCGGGCATTAAATAGTATCATAATCTGTCCCCACAACCCCCGCACATCATACTGCCCAAGAGCAACCCTCTGCGGGCATTAATTCGTATTATGATCCGTCCCCACAACCCCCGCACATCATTCTGCCCAAGAGCAGCCCTCTGCGAGTATGAATTCCTATCTAAATCCGTCCCCACAACCCCCGCACATCATACTGCCCAAGAGCAGCCCTCTGAGAGTTTTAATTCCTATCTAAATCCGTCCCCACAACCCCCGCACATCATACTGCCCAAGAGCAACCCTCTGCGGGTATTAAATCATATCATAATCCGTCCCCACAACCCCCGCACATCATACTGCCCAAGAGCAACCCTCTGCGGGTAATAAATCATATCATAATCCGTCCCCACAACCCCCGCACATCATACTGCCCAAGAGCAACCCTCTGCGGGTATTAAATCATATCATAATCCGTCCCCACAACCCCCGCACATCATACTGCCCAAGAGCAGCCCTCTGAGAGTTTTAATTCCTATCTAAATCCGTCCCCACAACCCCCGCACATCATACTGCCAAAGAGAAACCCTCTGCGGGTATTAAATCATATCATAATCCGTCCCCACAACCCCCGCACATCATACTGCCCAAGAGCAACCCTCTGCGGGTATGAAATCGTATCATAATCCGTCCCCACAACCCCCGCACATCATACTGCCCAAGAGCAACCCTCTGCGGGTATTAAATCATATTATAATCAGTCCCCACAACACCCGCACATCATACTGCCCAAGAGCAACCCTCTGCGGGTATTAAATCTTATCATAATCCGTCCCCACAACCCCCGCACATCATACTGCCCAAGAGCAACTCTCTGCGGGTATTAATTATCATATCATAATCCATCCCCACAACCCCCGCACATCATACTGCCCAAGAGCAGCCCTCTGAGAGTTTTAATTCCTATCTAAATCCGTCCCCACAACCCCCGCACATCATACTGCCCAAGAGCAACCCTCTGCGGGTAATAAATCATATCATAATCCGTCCCCACAACCCCCGCACATCATACTGCCCAAGAGCAACCCTCTGCGGGTATTAAATCGTATCATAATCCGTCCCTACAACCCCCGCACATCATACTGCCCAAGAGCAACCCTCTGCGGGTATTAAATCATATAATCCGTCCCCACAACCCCCGCACATCATACTGCCCAAGAGCAACCCTCTGCGGGTATTAAGTCATATCATAATCCGTCCCCACAACCCCCGCACATCAATCTGCCCAAGAGCAACCCTCTGCCGGTATTAAATCATATCATAATCCATCCCCAGAACCCCCACATATCATACTGCCCAAGAGCAACCCTCTGCGGGTATTAAATCATTTCATAATCCGTCCCCACAACCCCCGCACATCATACTGCCCAAGAGCACCCCTCTGAGAGTTTTAATTCCTATCTAAATCCGTCCCCACAACCCCCGCACATCATACTGCCAAAGAGACACCCTCTGCGGGTATTAAATCATATCATAATCCGTCCCCACAACCCCCGCACATCATACTGCCCAAGAGCAACCCTCTGCGGGTAATAAATCATATCATAATCCATCCCCAAAACCCCCGCACATCATACTGCCCAAGAGCAACCCTCTGCTGGTATGAAATCATATCATAATCCGTACCCACAACCCCCGCACATCATACTGCCCAAGAGCAACCCTCTGCGGGTATTATATCATATTATAATCCGTCCCCACAACCCCCGCACATCATACTGCCCAAGAGCAACCCTCTGCGGGCAATAAATCATATCATAATCCATCCCCACAACCCCCGCACATCATACTGCCCAAGAGCAACCCTCTGCGGGTATTAAATCATATCATAATCCGTCCCCACAACCCCCGCACATCAATCTGCCCAAGAGCAACCCTCTGCCGGTATTAAATCATATCATAATCCGTCCCCACAACCCCCGCATATCATACTGCCCAAGAGCAACCCTCTGCGGGCATTAAATCATAACATAATCCGTCCCCACAACCCCCGCACATCATACTGCCCAAAGCAGCCCTCTGAGAGTTTTAATTCCTATCTAAATCCGTCCCCACAACCCCCGCACATCATACTGCCAAAGAGCAACCCTCTGCGGGTATTAAATCATATTATAATCCGTCCCCACAACCCCCGCACATCATACTGCCCAAGAGCAACCCTCTGCGGGTATTAAATCATATCATAATCCGTCCCCACAACTCCCGCATATCATACTGCCCAAGTGCAGCCCTCTGCGGGTATTAAATCATATCATAATCCGTCCACACAACCCCCGCACATCATACTGCCCAAGAGCAACCCTTTGCGGATATTAAATCATATCATAGTCCGTCCCCACAACCCCCGCACATCATACTGCACAAGAGCAACCCTCTGCGGGTATTAAATCATATCATAATCCGTCCCCACAACCCCCGCACATCATTCTCCCCAAGAGCAGCCCTCTGCGGGTATTAAATCATATCATAATCCGTCCACACAACCCCCGCACATCATACTGCCCAAGAAAAGCCCCCTGCGAGTATTAATTCCTACCTAAATCCGTCCCCACAACCCTCGCACATCATACTGCCCAAGAGCAGCCCTCTGCGGGTATTAATTCCTATCTAAATCTGTCCCCACAACCCCCGCACATCATACTGCCCAAAAACAGCCCTCTGTGGGTATTAATTCCTATCCAAATCCGTCCCCACAACCCCTGCACATCATACTGCCCAAGGGCAACCCTCTGCGGGTATTAAATCATATTTTAATCCGTCCCCACAACCCCCGCACATCATACTGCCCAAGAGCAACCCTCTGCGGTTATTAAATCATATCATAATCCGTCCCCACAACCCCCGCACATCAATCTGCCCAAGAGCAACCCTCTGCGGGTATTAAATCATATCAGAGTCCGTCCCCACAACCCCCGCACATCATACTGCCCAAGAGCAACCCTCTGCGGGTATTAAATCATATCATAATCCGTCCCCACAACCCCCGCACATCATACTGCCCAAGAGCAACCCTCTGCGGGTATTAAATCATATCATAATCCGTCCCCACAACCCCCGCACATCATACTGCCCAAGAGCAACCCTCTGCGGGTATTAAATCATATCATAATCCGTCCCCACAACCCCCGCACATCATACTGCCCAAGAGCAACCCTCTGCGGGTATTAAATCATATCATAATCCGTCCCCACAACCCCCGCACATCATACTGCCCAAGAGCAACCCTCTGCGGGTATTAAATCATATCATAATCCGTCCCCACAACCCCCGCACATCATACTGCCCAAGAGCAGCCCTCTGCGGGTATTAAATCATATCATCCGTCCTCACAACCCCCGCACATCATACTGCCCAAGAGCAACCCTCTGCGGATTTTAAATCATATCATAATCCGTCCCCACAACCCCCGCACATCATACTGCCCAAGAGCAGCCCTCTGCGGGTATTAAATCATATCATAATCCGTCCCCACAACCCCCGCACATCATACTGCCCAAGAGCAACCCTCTGCGGGTATTAAATCATATCATAATCCGTCCCCACAACCCCCGCACATCATACTGCCCAAGAGCAACCCTCTGCGGCTATTAAATCATATCATAATCCGTCCCCACAACCCCCGCACATCATACTGCCCAAGAGCAGCCCTCTGCGGGTATTAAATCATATCATAATCCGTCCCCACAACCCCCGCACATCATACTGCCCAAGAGCAGCCCTCTGCGAGTATTAATTCCTATCTAAATCCGTCCCCACAACCCCTGCACATCATACTGCCCAAGAGCAGCCCTCTGCGGGTATTAAATAGTATCATAATCCGTCCCCACAACCCCCGCACATCATACTGCCCAAGAGCAACCCTCTGCGGGTATTAAATCATATCATAATCCGTCCCCACAACCCCCGCACATCATACTGCCCAAGAGCAATATTTCTGCGGGTATTAAATCATATCATAATCCGTCCCCACAACCCCCGCACATCATACTGCCCAAGAGCAACCCTCTGCGGGTATTAAATCATATCGTAATCCGTCCCCACAACCCCCGCACATCATACTGCCCAAGAGCAGCCCTCTGCGAGTTTTAATTCCTATCTAAATCCGTCCCCACAACCCCCGCACATCATACTGCCCAAGAACAGCCCTCTGCGGGTATTAAATCATAGCATTATCCGTCCCCACAACCCCCACACATCATACTGCCCAAGAGCAACCCTCTGCGGATATTAAATCATATCATAATCCGTCCCCACAACCCCCGTACATCATACTGCCCAAGAGCAACCCTGTGCGGGTATTAAATCATATCATAATCCGTCCCCACAACCCCCGCATATCATACTGCCCAAGATCAACCCTCTGCGGGTATTAAATCATATCATAATCCTTCCCCACAACCCCCGCACATCATACTGCCCAAGAGCAACCCTCTGCGGGTTTTAAATCATATCATAATCCGTCCCAACAACCCCCGCATATCATACTGCCCAAAAGCAACCCTCTGCGGGTATTAAATCATATCATAATCCGTCCCCACAACCCCCACACATCATACTGCCCAAGAGCAACCCTCTGCGGGTATTAAATCATATCATAATCCGTCCCCACAACCTCCGCACATCATACTGCCCAAGAGCAACCCTCTGCAGGTATTAAATCATATCAAAATCCGTCCCCACAACCCCCGCACATCATACTGCCCAAGAGCAGCCCTCTGCGGGTATTAAATCATATCATAATCCGTCCGCACAACATACTGCCCAAGAGCAGCCGTCTGCGGGTATTAATTCCTATCTAAATCCGTCCCCACAACCCCCGCACATCATACTGCCCAAGAACAGCCCTCTGTGGGTATTAATTTCTATCCAAATCCGTCCCCACAACCCCTGCACATCATACTGCCCAAGAGCAACCCTCTGCGGGTATTAATTCCTATCCAAATTCTTCCCCACAACCCCTGCCCAAGAGCGACGCTCTGCGAGTCTCCAATAATGTGGGGCGACGGTCGTGTGAGAGAGAGAGAGAGAGAGAGAGGTGGGGGGAGAGTCCCGGCGGCGGCGGGAGCTTGCGCACAAACAGTCCGGCCCCACAGAGAGCTGAGCCAGTTATGAGTTGACCATAGGTTATGACGTATATTAAGAGTAGGATGAACACCCCCCCCCCCCCCCGGGTCCACCCCATAGGCCATAGCGTATGAATTATAGAGCCCTGGAAAAAGTTGCTCGCTTCTGATTGGCTGAAAGTTGAAAGTTTTGTCTGACGTCACATATTGCTGGAGGCGATATTTGTGGGTAAAACAAAAAAGGTTGAGCTGCACCCGTAGATTTATGTGCAATGTGGGGGTCCCTATCCTATCTGTCATCCACAGGCGACGGTCGAGAGAGAGAGAGAGTGTGTGTGTGTGTGTGTGAGTGAGAAAGGTGGTGGGGGGCATAGTGGGAGCAGGGGCACATCAAACTGGCCTTCATCACTTCTTCACTCTTCCCAATCTGGTTTAGGGGTATGGAGGTATGGGGGACCGAGGGATAGGGGTGGAGGTAGACAGAGGGTGAGGGAGGGAGGGGGGCTGACAGGTGAGGGAGGGTGTATAGAGGAACCAAGGGTGAGGGGTACCCAAATTTTGAAAACCGGATATAACTGGATATAAAAGACTTGACTTGACATATTAACCTTTGTTTGCTGCCCACAGTCGGGACGCTAGCAAAGAGAGAAAGAAAATGGCTGATTGGAGCCACTCTCTCTCTTCCCCTGCCTCCACCATATGTGCGGCAAACGAAGGTTGTTGAGTAAAATCAAGCCTTTTTTATCCGGTTTGATCCAGTTTTTAAAATTAGGGTACCCCTTCAGGTGGGGTCCTCTATGGTCCCTCCCTCACCTGTCAGCCCCCCTCCCTCCCTCACCCTCTGTCTCTCTCCACCCCTCTCCCTTGGTGCCCCCTTTCTCCATACCCCTAAACCAGATCGAGAAGAAGGAAGAAGTGATGAAGGCCAGTTTGATGTGCCCCTGCCCCCTCCATTCCCCCTTCCTTCCTTACCCCCCCCCCCCCCTCCCCTGTCTCTCTCTATCTCACTCTCACTCTCACACTCTCTCTCTCTCGACTGTCTCCCCATACATATTTGTGACCCACGGAGGGTCGCTCTTGAGCTGGGGTTGTGGGGACGGATATAGTTAGAGATGAATACCCGCAGAGGGTTGCTCTTGGGCAGTATGATGTGCGGGGGTTGTGGGGACGGATTTAGATAGGAATTAACACCCGCAGAGGGCTGTTCTTGGGCAGTATGATGTGCGGGGGTTGTGGGGACGGATTTAGATAGGAATGAATACCCGCAGAGGGCTGCTCTTGGGCAGTATGATGTGCGGGGGTTGTGGAGACGGATTTAGATAGGAATTAATACCCTCAGAGGTCTGTTCTTGGGCAGTATGATGTGCGGGGGTTGTGGGGACGGATTTAGATATGAATTAACACCCGCAGAGGGATGCTCTTGGGCAGTATGATGTGCGGGGGTTGTGGGGACGGATTTAGATATGAATTAACACCTGCAGAGGGCTGCTCTTGGGCAGTATGATGTGCGGGGGTTGTATCCATTATTTTATTTTTATTTATTCGTGTAATTTGTATTATGATTTACTTATTGTATGAAGTGTTTACATATGAATAAATATTAGTTTATTACAACGTATTGTAATGACCCTTACCCATCAGTAATGTAATTACAAACAACTGGTACTAATAATACAACACTAAACACAAAAATAATTATAATTCAAGAGGACATTAAACGATTACATCCTTTACTTATTAAATGGTAATATACAAGGATATGGAAACAAATATATTTTCCATTTCATTTTATTTTTTATTAATGTCAGCAATGAATAAGTTAGAATAATAAAAATGTGTACGGTACAGTTGGCCAAATAAGTCGTGTCGCCACTGTCATTACGTTTTGCTCGCTGTGTGCTGTATTAATGTCTGTTAGATGTTGAATAGGGTGTGTAAAGATAGGAACATGTTTTTATATCTCACTCGTTAATGCTTAGATAGTGCTGATACCAATTATTGATCGAAATACAGTATACTTGGTGCCGCGACATCATTTATTTGGCCGACTGTACCTTCAGACAGAGAACTATCGTTATTTTGAATGCATAAGATATATATGAACATTATGTTTTTGTCTCCAAAATGGCCACAGGATGAACAGTTGTCCGATTTAATAGCTTCCCCCATCATTGAAGGAGGATGGGGGAGAGAGAGAGAGAGAGAGAGAGATAGATAGATAGATAGATAGATAGAGAGAAAGAGAACATAACATAACATTAATGAATTCCTAGCACCAGGCAATAATAATAATATAATAATAATAATAGTTCTTAAAGCTAGCGCATGCTAAGCTAGCTAAGGATAGCTCAATAAGGCCGATTAGGCGTATTTCCATTGGGGTCCTGTACTACTACCCCATCCCTTTTGCTCATGAGGGATGGTAACGACTCAGTGCTTGTGAAAAATCTTTAACGCGCCGAGCATGGGCGCGAACCCGGGCCTTCTGGGTGGAAGTCCGAGACGCTAGTCACTACACCAAGCGAGCCGCAACAAAGGCCATATGGCACTAAAGCAGTAAACGGATAGTGTTAGAAGGGAAGGAACCTAAATATCGTTAAGGAGACTGAGAGAGGAAAGGAAAGCCATTACGCGGTCAACGGAAAAGAAAGGGGACTCTGAGAGGATATCGGTAAAGCAAGGATGACGACCAAGGGAAAATAGAAAGGGAAAATAACGACTACGGGCCGAAGAAAAGAGAGGACAGTCAAGGAAAATGTGAGAAATAGAAAGCTGAACACCACACCGTGAGCAAAGCGGTGGAGGCGAGCGGGACATGAGGAAGGAGTGGGTAAGCCTGGTATGGCCTATCCGAAGCCGGTCCAACGCAGTCTCCCAACGGCGAACACGGTGAGAGGGGTCAGCCCAGGCAGAATCGGAGGCCTTAACAGAGCGGATCTTATTAAATGAAAGAGAAGACCATATGGTTTTCCAGCGAGACAGAAGGAAGGCAGAGATAGCTGGATAATAGTCAGAGACGAGAATAGAGAGAGAAGTTGAGCTGACTGCCGCAGCGTCGCGAGCGAGAACATCAACCTGCTCATTCCCACGTACACCAACATGGCTAGGCACCCAACAAAATTGGACAACCTTCTTCTGAGCAGAAAGACTGACAAGCCAATCTTGGATGGCAAGAACCAACGGATGGACAGCAGGGAAAGACTGCAAGAGAAGAAGGGCACTGTAAGAGTCAGAAAAGAGTGAAAGAAGAAGAAGGAAAGAAGCACATGAGACGGACGGCAAAGATAGCATAAAATTCGGCAGTCTGAACACCAGCCGTAGAAGGGAGAGAATACTGATAAGAACGAGAAGGAAAAAGGATGGCAAACCCGACGCCAGAAGACGAACGGGAGCCATCAGTGTAAATGAAGTAGGGGAGGTGTGATGGAGTGGTCATGCCACTGGATTGGTAATCCAATGGACCCGGGTTCAAATCCCGATATGTCAATGGGAAGATATTATTGGGATTGAATTTGTGCTGTACCTAGTATCATTGCATTACCACAAAGCCCACCGAAATGCCAAAAAAATACCCTCATTGTTCCCTGATTAAATAACACTGTATGAATATTCCCATATTCAAAATATGTTACAGGGGGACAATGCCTAGTGAGTTCACTGCTCAATAGGTGGCATTCTGAGAGTGAGGGTCTGAGTCTGGAGGGTGAGACGGTGAAGCACTTGAGCGAAGCAACTAGCCGCTTCAGAGATGGAGCTGCTTTGAGCCATGATGGATGCTTCGCATGTCTCACTCCCCAGACTGGAACAAGACCTCACGGGCTTCACCGTGTTGAGCGGTGGAATGTACAGGCTCTCAGCCTATGCCCGAGAGGGAGTAGTTGGAATATAGAAAAAAAAAAAAAAAAAAAAACGGAGTAGAAGAAGAATGCTGTGTAAGGTGTACAAGGAAACGAGAACAAAGAACTGGGGGCGGGGTAGAGGACTTAGAACAAGGAAGAATAGAGGGACACAAGGAAATACGAGGAAGGAGCCAAGGAGGACACTTACTGAGCCGTAGCGGAAGAACGTGGAAGTGGGAAAACGAAGAATGAGAAAGTAAGGAATCCATATGAGAAAGGAAAGGGGGCCGAAGGCCAGAATGAGATGGAACAGGAACAGTAGGAAGAAGAGAGGTCTGCAAGGAAGGAAACTGAAGCGACCGGGCGTAGTACCGGAGAGAGAGAAGGGCCCGACGTTGGAACAAAGAAGGGACGCCGGATTCAGCATAGAGGCTTTCGACAGGGGAAGAGCGAAAAGCACCCAAGGCAAGACGTAAACCGAAATGGTGAACAGAGTCAAGTTTATGGAGGACTGTGTCTGAGGCTGAGAAGTAAACCTGACAACCATAATCAAGATTAGAAAGAACAAGGGCAACGTGAAGGCGAAGAAGGAGAGCACGGTCCGCACCCCAAGTAAGGTGGGACAGGGTCTGGAGGAGATGAAGACGGTGAAAAGCAGCAACCTTAACAGAGGAAACATGAGCCGCCCAGTTAAGACGGGAATCAAAGACAAGACCCAAGAAGGTAGTTGAAGAGCGATAAGGTAAAACGGAACCATACAGTTCAAGAGAAGGACGCGGGATAACGTGGCGACGAGTGAAAGACATAGCACAAGATTTAGTCGTAGAAAAACGAAACCTGTGAGCAGTGGCCCATGACGAGGCAGCCACAATCGCAGATTAGATAAGGGAGCGTAACGCAACCATAT
This sequence comes from Paralithodes platypus, assembly GCA_032716605.1. Classification (NCBI taxonomy): domain Eukaryota; kingdom Metazoa; phylum Arthropoda; class Malacostraca; order Decapoda; family Lithodidae; genus Paralithodes; species Paralithodes platypus. Next base: position 8,236,532 of record CM064512.1, read on the forward strand.
CCGAATCAGCAGCATAGATCGCAAAGTCGTCGACATATAAGGAGGACCTGACCTTAGCCGGAAGGGAAGAGATAATGCCATTAATAGCTATGAGAAAGAGGATAGTACCTTAAACGGAACCCTGAGGTACACCTTCTATCTGAGGGAATAACCGAGAAAACGAGGAATTCACCCGGACACGAAAAGAACGTGAAGAAAGGAAATTACGAATAAAGATGCCCATATTACCACGGATATGAAAAGAACGAAGTTGGCATAAAATATGATGCTTCCACATGGAGTCGTACGCCTTCTCGAGATCGAAGAAAACAGCAAGAACTGACTTATGACGAGCAAAAGCAGACCGGACGTAGGTCTCGAAACTAAGTAAAGGGTCGATAGTGGACCGAGCACTTCGAAAACCAAACTGGGTGGAAGACAAAAGCTGACGTGACTCGAGAAGCCACATCAGGCGGACATTAACCATCCGTTCAAACAGCTTGCATAAGCAACTCGTCAAGACAATAGGGCGATAGTCTTGGGGCGAGAAACCCGACTTACCAGGCTTAAGGAAAGGAATAGTAAGAGCAGAACTCCATGCAGGAGGAAAAACACCAGACGACCAAACCTTATTAAAAGTAGCCAATAAAAATACCAAAGCCTCAGAGGAAAGATGCTTAAACATTAAATAATGGACACCATCAAGACCCTCAGAAGTAGCCTTACAGGCACGAAGAGCGGAGAGCAACTCACAAGAAGAAAACGGGCATTGTATGACTCTTCCGAAGACAGAGTGAAAACAACCGGAGAAGTCTCTGCAATGGGTTTAAGTGAATGAAATTCTGGAGGGAGATGAGAGCCACTACTGACTGAGCTAAAGTAGAGACCCAAACGATTGGCGACTGCCTCCGAGTCATCAACAGACTCCCCATCAACATGAAGCACAGGAGAATGAGGAGGTAAACGCTTGCCCGAAATCTTGCGAATGTGTTTCCAGACGGACTGAACAGGAGTAAAGGATGTAATGGAGGAAACATAGGACACCCAGCTTCGACATTTAGCAGACCTGACTGTGCGACGGAGGAAGGCAGACGCCTTACGAAAAAGTATAAAAGAACGATCATGAGCAGGAGTAAAACGCTTACGACGAAAGCTCTTCCAAGAAGCCCGTTTAACGCGGAGAGCCTTGGAGCAGTCCGGAGACCACCAAGGAACACATTTTGACGTAAAAGGACGGGAAGTCCGAGGAATAGAGACTAAGGCAGCACTCAAAACTGTGACCAGAAAAAAGGCCAGTAAATCATGTACAGATGAAAAATCAGATGGAGGTAAGGAAGGGATAGATAGTGAAGCAAAAGTAGATCAGACCGCACGCTGGAAGCACCAGGGACAGGAGATTAGGAGGTAGGAGAGAGCAGAACAGGGAAATGGTCGCTATAGAGAGAATCCTCCAAAACAGACCAATGAAAAAGAAGAGACAGGGAAGGGGAACACAAAGAAAGATCAAGACAAGAAAAAGAACGTGTTCGAGCATCAAAATGAGTCAGGGAACCAGTATTAAGGAGAAAGAGGTTATTATTAGTAATGAAAGACTCTAATGCACGACCACGTGAGGTAATGACAGAATCACCCCACAGGGTGTGCCTACAATTATAATCACCGAGCAATAAAAACGGAGGAGGTAGCCGAGCTAAAAACATGGTAAAAGAGCCAAAATCGACGGGAACAGAAGGAGAGAAATAAAGAGAAACAACCGTAATCCATCGACCAAGAAAAACCTTAACAAAGGTGCAAGGGAGAGAAGTAGGGCAGGAAAACTCTTCATAAGGAACAGAGTGGTGAAGGAGAATACAAGTGTCGGAAAGAGAATGAGGAGAACTGATAAAACGGTAGCCAGGAACAGGAATCGGAGGAGAAAGACAACGAGTTTCCTGGAGACAGACAACCTTAGGGGAATTGGAAGAGAGTAAAAAACGCAAATCGTCTCTCTGAAGAGAAAAACTGCGAAGGTTCCATTGCAAAGTGGACATACTAAAAAATTCTAAAAAGAAAGTACGAGAAAATAAACTTTAAAAGGGAGAATAAAAACGATATATACAAACATATATCAGAGAGGCGGAACAAATACACGCCGAACTAAAGAGGAACAAGGGAAGAAAAAGAAAAAACAAAGCAAAACAAAAAGAGAAGAAAGTAACGGAAAAATATAAGAAAACAAAGAAAGGACAAAAAGTAGAAAACATCAACAAAAGTAACACAAGTGGGAAGAAAATACCTGTATATACACTATATACAACACAGACACACAAAATACCTGTATATACACTATATACAACACAGACACACAAAATACCTGTATATACACTACAGTACACAGAAAACTGTATATACACTATATACAACACAGACACACAAAATACCTGTATTACACTATATAACACAGACACACAACACCTGTATATACACTATATACAACACAGACACACAATAATACACATATACAACACAGACACAAAAATACACTATATACAAAGACACACATACAAATACACAGAGAGGACACTATATACCAAGACACCAAATACACAGCAATAAGAGCACATACAGAGAGGGAGGGACAAGAGCAATAAGAACAGACTGAGGAGGTAACGGTGGTATAATGGAAGGAATGGGGAACGAGGAAGAACAAGGAGGGAGAGGGGAAGACTGATAACCAGGTGGCATAGGGAGGCTTAATAGGGAAGGAGAAGAAGCGATAGGAGGGCTAGAGGGAGAGGGAAGGACGGAAGGATGAGGGTCGAGAGGACGAAGAACGGATAGGAGAGGCCGGGGGGGGGGGGGGGGGGGGGGGGGGGGGGGAGGAGGGGAGGGATAGGCCAGAGGAGGGAGGGAGAGTGGTACGGGAAGGTGGGAGAGAGGTAGGAGGGAGCGTAGAAGGGATGGGATGAACGTCGGCAGAAACGGAAATAGGCGGCGGATGAGAAGAAAGAATATACTCCTCAATCTTGGGCAAAGATTCAAAGGATAAGTCTAAGGAATTGGGGGGTTGGACACAGGAAGAAGAAAGAGGAGGAAGGAGGGAGCTTTTTCTTCTTCCCACTGGGACTCGAGCTCCGCACACTGTGGAGGTGGTCCCTGCGTTTAGAAGAGGGGGCGGGAGAGGAAGAGAGGGAGGAACGGGGCAAATGTTTCGAAACTAGTTTGGTAGAGGAGGTAGGAAGCCGGGAGGGAATCTTGGAACTACGAGACGAGGGCGGAGGAAGAGAACGAGGAGGAGGCTTCGGACGAGAGCGCTGGTGGACGGGGCGTTGAGACAAACCGGAAGAAGTGGAGCGAGGAAGAGTAGCGGAAGGAGGGGGGATGGAAGTAGGAGTAGAAGAGTTAAGAACAGAGAAAGAGTTAGATAAAGGGAGAGAACACGAAGAGACAGCCAAGGGGACGGAGGAGACAGAAGAAACTGAAGGAGGAGAGGAAGAAGGAGGAGAAGAAGGGACAGACGACGGAACCGGAGAAGTAGAGGTAGAGGAGGACGAGGATGATGGAGGCACAACGCGGGGGGCGGAAGAAACGGAGGAGACGGGAGGGTGAGATAGAACAGTTGAAAACGGATGAGGTGAGAAGCCCAGGCGGCGAGCTGCCTGACGAGCTGCAGAATGAGCAAGGCCGTGCATCGTCTTAAGGATCGAGAGAAAGAGAAAACGAGAGAACAAGAGGGGTAGAGGAATGTATGGTCTGTCTCGAGTCCGCCACCCCTAGCTATGGGGCATAGAGTACATATGACCTAGAGGCGAAAGAAGACGCCACAAATCTGTAAATAGGGATCCGCGCATTCGAGAGATGGCAGCACGATCACAAAGGACAATGGGAGGGGAGGGTCCCCACAAAGACATTATATTGACTATCCTTGGTCCCATTTATTCGTAATAATCCCTACCTTGTACTAATAACGCTATTAATAATCAATTGAACGTTATCCAGAGACTCTGTAGACATGATATAGTTAAATAGACATAAGTAGAGGCTACTGTAAAGGCCAGTCATCGTGTAATTGTCGTCATTATGAGGTGCACAAGCAGACCTCCTCCAACACCCGCCATTGTTGATGTGAGATTCGGGAGTTGCCAACGTCAATGGCGGGACAAAATATCCCTAGATGTCATAAGTATAAATGTCCAGTTTTAGTGCTACTTTACAAATTAACATCTACATATCATGTAACATAATAATATATATTCAAAATGACATTTTAATGTTGTTGTGTTGCTTGAAGGTATACAGCTTGCATCATATATGAGTATGTTTTATAGTGTATATGTATACTTAATGTTTTCATCTTGCTTATATATATCTAATTTATTATATCTAATAATAAATAATTTACAAGTGTTTTTACCAACATTAACCTCTGAAGTGCGCATGGGGGTAATTGGAAACGTCCCCCTGTGCTGACGTATTTGAGGTGTTTCCGTCACTAAAATATTCATTGTGCCATTAATAGCATTAATACTTATCCATATGCGCCTATTATGGTTGATTATAAAGGTATTAACCTGAAACAACAATAAAACAAGTGAAAACAGCGTTTGGATGGTCAAAATCGGAGATATAGCCCGCGAGTTGTATAATGTATGGGTGAGGCAAGCTACTTTCCCGCCAATTTCCCCCAAGGCCACTGAGACACAGTCGATCGATACTCTCTCTCTCTCTCTCTCTCTTGCACTCGCTTGCCATCAGTGATGACAACACCCTGCTTGCAACTCGCTAATGTTAGCACGAAAATATACCTCAGAATAAGGGAATAACAGGGAAAATAGGTGATAACTGAAGGAGAGGAGGAAAGTGGGGAAGGAGGGGAGGTAGAGGACTGAGATTTTGCATGGCCCAGGGGCCAAAAAAAAATAAAAAAATAAAAAAATAAAGTTGATTTTTTTTTCTCACTCACTCATAAGAGTCTCCCCGCAGTCCGCCGGGGGAACTCTTAAGAGTCTCCCCGCAGTTCCCGGGTTAATTAACTCTTAAATACATTCCCTCTATAATCTATTGCTCCCTCGTTTTGCGGATATTCCCTTAACTTTGGTAACACTGCAGCAAGCCAGCTGGCAGGCGCGTGCGGCGCACAGACTATCTATAATAAGGACAAGCCACTGAGGTGCTTTGGTTGTTATACCATACAACAGTGCTGCCACCAAATCCCTAGGAAGCACGGCAAAATAACCGTGACGTCACGCTTTCGCCTCTAGGTCATATGTACTCTATGCTATGGGGTTTGTGCCTGAGTATCTACAGTTTTGTATGTATGTATTTACTCAGGCCCATTCCCCATTTTTTGGTTTTCTGGGGGTGGCCGACTCAAGACAGAGCCCGAACAGAGACAACACAACACAATAGCAAACAATGAACACACAAACACAACACTAATTCACATACATCTAGGTCACCCAGAAGACCCAGAGACCAGGGATCACCACGGTCCCTCCAACACTCCCCTGCCCCCCCCCCCCCCCCCCCGATACATCTATATACTGTATAATTATACAAACATTAATATAGTAATTTTCTTTTTGTCTGGTGGGAATGTTTTCGCCCACTTTTGTAATACTTGGCAATAAACCCCTTAAGGATTATGACGCCTTTTAAACGTTTATTCTGGCTATCATTAGGCGACTATATTCAGCTTAAGAAGGAGCTGTGGGAGTCCAGAGGCATTATCGAGTCGGTTTCCCCCCCCCTTAGATTCCGAGAGGTACTTCATAATCTAAATACTGTATAATCATCTAATTATAGCCAGAATATGTTTGATTAATAAATGTTTCCTCTTGTGCTGAAAGGGTTAAGGGGGTAGTACTCGGCTTTTATGGACCCCCTTCTCCCTCATGTTTAGCATATTAGTTTTGATATTTTAAGACGTTCTTTCCATTAGTTTGGCGATTTTGAGGCCTTTCGCCCCATTTCTTTGTCAATACCAAGACCTTTCGTGCCATTTAGATGTCGATTTTTTCCTGCCGAGCGAGAGCGAGCCTCTAATTTTAGAAGGAACCGGCCTTTGGCCTCTACCGAAAAATTTACAAATTTATCTTGAAAAGGAGTATAGGGTGTGTTTTCTAAGCTTGATGGATGCCTAGCAAGGAAACTCAAAAATAAATAAATTAATTAATATATAGCCCAAAAAACAATTACTGTACTACCCCCTTAGATTTTGTAGTGAAATAAAACAAAAAAATATATAATTTATATTTGTTTGTGATTTCTGATACTCGAGTGCTATGCCATTAACCTATTTAGCCAGTTAAGGGGAGGCTATGATGGACTGTTGAGGTTAAGGGGAGATGGGTCGTTTTTCTGGTCCCCTTTCTCCCTCGTGGTAAGTCCCAATTGTTTTGAGATTATAAGACGTTCGGCCCATTATTTTGGCAATTTTAACACCTTTTGCCCCATTTCGTTGTCAATTTTAAGACCTTTCGTGCCATTTAGGTGTCGATTATTTACTGGCGAGCGATAGTGAGCCTGAAATCTTAGGAGGAAGCAGCCTTCGGTCGCGACATTTTTCTACCGAAAAATGTACAAATTTAGCTTGAAGGGGGGTCTAGGGGGTGTTTTTCTAAGTTTGATAGAGGATTAGAGAGCAAACTAAACCCCCTCCTTAAACCATTGAGCCGAACCAGTAAATTATACTGCACAATACCGTCTGGGCTCCCTTAAGCCTCTTGTTGGCTTAAATATCTCGGACTGAAACTGGACGCGAGTTTGTCAGGTGAAACAATTTTGGAATCTATCCTGAGTAAGTATAGAGCACGTATAAAATACCTGTATAGACAAGTGGGATGCTTGCCCGCGGCGACCAAAAAGACCCTCTGCCAAGCGCTTGTTCAATGTCATTTTGACTATTCTGTGTCATCCTGGTACTCTGCATCATCTAACTCAGCACAGCACAAACTTCAGGTCACTCAAAATAAAATGGTTAGGTTCATGCTGAACCTAGGACCCAGATCACATGTTGGCCAGGAACAACTTCAGTCACTAGGTATGCTCAATGACAGGGCCAAACAAATCAGGCTAACTAATGCCTTCAAAATTGTCTATGACAGAGCTCCAGAGTATCTAAAGAATGATTTTGTTAAAGCAAATGAGAGGAGTGGACATAATACAAGAAACATGATGTTTAATTTTAAGGTCCCGAGAATCCAAGGACAGGGTAAGCAAACATTCTTCTTCACTGCCATCAAAGACTGGAACAACCTACCCCAGTCAGTCCGTGAAAAGAGAACACTGTATTCCTTCAGACGTAGCCTGAAGGAACACCTGAACCGGACAGCTGCGAGAAGGGAGCACCAAGCTTATGTCTACTACTAAATACGACATAAGAGATAGACAAACCAAACTGAAATAATTACTGATTACGGATTACTGATATTTACTATAGGATGTAAGGTATCTTAAAATAACCCCCTAGAAATACTTTCTCTAAAGTATCTATTTCTTTATCCTCCCCTTTTCCCCAGCTAACCTAATCCCACAAGGACCCCAATGGAAATACGCCTAACGGCCTTATTGGGCTATCCTTAGTTGGAATTATGCAAGGCTGGTACATGTCATATTTATAACAAACTATGTGGTACCAACTCTGTAAATTGCTAACTGAATAAATATTATTATTATTATTATTATTATTATTATAATTATAAATATTCATTATGCTTGTAAAAACCTCTTCAAATTGAATAACAATATGTGACATCAGAGAATTTCATAACCCATACAGTACTGGTGACGTCCTTTTCATTAAAATCTGGCAACTATTAGACGATATGAGGAACTTAGAAAAACAAGGCCGTGTAAGCCAATGACACCGTATTCTAAAACCACACTTACGTGCTGCCCTAAACCTTCATGCATGGAATATAAAGGAACAAAATATACTGTAGTGATCTTTCTGAAACTGAATGATATTTAGCCCTTTATCATAAATTATCACTCATCCCCGTATTTTAGAACCACACTTAAGTGCTTCCCTAATCCTATATCGAACAAAGATAATACAACCGAGTCCTCATTTGTGATAAAGGGCTAAATATAATTTGGTTTCAAACAAGAGCATTATATTTTGTTGCTGTATATTTTGTTCATGATTGTTTAGTGTAGAACTTAGTGTGGTTTTAGAACATGGGGACACTGGCTTATGCGGCCTTGTTCCTCTATACTCCTCATATTATTCAGCTTTAGAAGGACGTCTACAAATTTAAAGGCTTGATTCATCCTTTTTTTTTTTTTTTTTATTATATTAGTTTAACCAGGCCACTGAGTTCCACAAAAGAACTCTCATAGGGCTGGCCCAAAGGATTTGATCAAGATGGACAACCAATCAAGTCAAGATAGATAGGGAAGGGCAGGAGGTGAGCAAATTTAGGAAGGTGAAGACACGCAGACATTTCTCGCCATTTCATCAGTTCAGCCGGACCACATGAGCTCCACATCAGAGCTCTTATAGGGCAGGGCCGAAGGATGAGGCAAGAACTGCTACACTGCAGCACCAACCAAGAAGTGATCAAGGGCGAAGAATGAAATATCAGGACTAAGTTATAAAAAAATTGCAACGAGATGCAAAAAATGCTTTACCGAATGGAATCAAGTCAGCTCGGCTACATCAGCAACCAAAGAGACAAATCAGGTCAGGAGTCTACTACCTAGCCAGGCCAGGGAGACATGAGATATAGGTTGCCTGAGGACAACCGAATTGGACAGAATAAGAATAGAAGGGGAAAAACATAAAAAGAGAAATGGAAAAACTACTCAAAATTAGTCAAGCTGACGACGAAAGCTCGAGGGGAGAGAAAAAGGGAAATTACCACAACCATCCCCCATCAAGCCCCAGTCGCCGGCCCCGAAGCCCCCCAACCGCGCCAAGGAGAGTAGTAACAGGAGGGGATTCATCCTTCTATCTACCATATATTATACTTCCTAAGCTGCATAAAATCGTCTAAATATAGGTGATATTTAATAAGTAAGACGTCGTCGGTACAGTAAGGGTAATAAGACACAAGTCAAGGCAATAAAGAATACTCCATACTGCATCCAATAAAATGTATTGATTTATATCAAATATCAATATACTGTACATAACAACATTCATACTATATGCTTTATAAATATGATAATCAACTATAAAATGCAGCTATAAAATTCTTCAGATGCACAACTGTATCAGAATACTATAGCTCAAACTGTGACCTTTGCACAAGTATTAATCGACCGCTTGCGAGTTTCAGGCTATAAGGAAGTTGGGGGCTGTGGCCATTAATGTTTAGCAAATTATCAGGTAAAATATGGTCACAATGCATTTATAAATATATTAAACCAAATTGATCATACTTTTTATCCATCAGAAATTCACATTGTTTGTATTTCTCTCTAATATTGATGTTCATGACTCCAACTTCCTTATAACCTGAAACTGGCAAGTGGTCAATTGCATTTGGAATTGATAACATTGATAAAACATATATGATCACAGCTTTGCCTACATTATTTATACTATTATCGCAGAGTAAATGCAATACAACCTTAATGTGAAACAGGAATACATTATGGTGGTTTCGTATTTCTAATATTTCATAGTATAATTCTCCTACTCGACGAGACAGAGAAACGGGCAAGGGAACGCGAAAGTGGTCCAGGACCCTGAGCATAAGAACTTTAAATGTTGTTTCTGTTCAGGCTCTGTCTTGTGTCAGCCACCTCTAGCAATGCGGTATGTGCCCGAGTATATACATACATACAATACTGTACATACAACATTCCCTAGTATTGTCTTGCTAAATCTTCAATGCGTTACTTCCACATAGTAAATAAATATCAACAATTATCACAGTTATGTTTTTCCGATCAGATTAGACCTATATTCATCATCAATAATGTTCCATGTTAGTATTCAAGCTATTTTTACCTTCTTACACCTGTTTTGTTTACATCTAGGCTGCCGAGGCAACTGGTAGGAGAATTTTATATAATCTATCACTTCCACATAGTGATTTGGGTAGTTCTTGTCCTTATATTGTGTGCTTTCTGTTTTGGTTTGATTGTTTGGCAAGTTTTAGAATTAAAGTTAATTCCTAGTTTAAGCAAATGAAAGTATTGAGGTCGTTAGGGTGGAAGGCTCGATCTCCGAGTCCCTCCTGGTACCGATTTGGTTTGTTTGTTTAGCAAGTTTTACATTTCAATTTAAATCATATACTCTGTTTCATTTCATCTGACGGTAAATTGAATCCCTTAGCAACTGATTTTTCGATAACTAAAGTATAAATAAGAAACTACTATGTCTCTGCTTCATGTTTAGACTAATTATATATAATTGGCACCATATTTCACTACAAAATCTTCAAAATAACGGAGAAATCTTAATGGGAACTTTGCAATTTACCGTCAGTTGAAAAGAAACAGAGTACTGTACTGTACTGTACTGTACATACATACATAACAGAGTACTGTACTGTACATACATACGTAACATTTTAAGACTGAGTGCTCCACACATACGTGCAGTTTCAGTCTTTTGTCCTAATGGCGGCGTTTCAGGCAACCCTGTTAAGGGCTGCTTCACTTGCCAAGTTTTTGGATTCGAGATCGGCACGTATAGTTCGATCCCAAGTCTTCCTCGATCCACCCCTTTGTGCAGCTCCCTCCACAATCACAGACCTGCATTTGTTCACCCAATTTTGTTCATCCATTCTCTCCACATGCCCATACCATCCCAGTCTACTTGTACGCATCTCCTCGCTAATACTCTTTATACCTAAGCGTCTTTTCAGCTCATCATTAGTTATTCTATCCTGCAGTTTGGCCCCACACATCCATCTCACCATTCTCATCTCCTTACATTCCATTCTGTTGACATCCTCTACTTTAACGACCCATGTTTCTGAGGCATATGTCATTGCACTTCTAACACATGAGGCATACACCTTTCCCTTCAGGGGGAAAGGCATTCTTTTCATGGTCAGAATTGGCAGTAGTTCTCTGACCTTCCCCCAGTCACATCTAATTCTAGCGACAGTGGCAGCCTCGGCCCCACCACCGGCAGAGATGGTATCTCCTAGGTAACAAAACTTGTCCACCAGCTCCAATGACTAATTTCCAAAATTCACAGTCACAGGATCATCATTTAACACAAGCTCGCCCTTGCACACTAAATAAATGACATTGAGGTCATTAGGGTGGAAGGCTCGATATCTCAGCCCCTCCTGGTCCCTCTGTGCCTGTGTGGTGTACGTGTCAGTGAGGGAGATGACTGTCAGTGAAGCCTCCAGCTCACTCTTGGTGGTTTCCTTGTCGGCGTAGAAGAGGACCACCGTTGAAGCCTGGGTCATGATGAAGCCGTTGTCGGAGAAGATGCCAGCCCATGTCCGTCTGGCGCCACACGAAGAGCGCCACGGCATCACTGGTCACGCCCACCGTAAAGCCGGTAACACACAAGCGCTTTTTCCCTCAACATTTATCCTCAACACTGGTCTGGCAGCTTATGAGATCAACATTTATAATATTTTGATCACCTATATTCATCTACCATCAGTCTAGTTTCCAATACCAGTGCAAAATACTCCAGAAATGTTGCCAGGAAAATGTTGATGATCGAATGTTGAATATAAAATCTTGTGTGATACCGGCTTACAGGACCAGTTACTGCTGCTTGACACTACCGGCTCCGATACACCACTCACCTGGGGGTAGATATGGGTAAGGAGTTAGAAAGTATCTATCTATTTTTTTTTTTTGCTGGGGGTGGCCGACTCGAGACAGAGCCTGAACAGGGACAATACAAAAAAAAAAAAAAAAGAAAAAAAAAAAAGAACACACAAAAACAAAACACAAATTCATACCCATCTAGTTCACCCAGGAGAAGACCCAGAGACCAGGGATCACCAAGGTCATTCCAGCCCCCCCCCCCCCCCCCCCCGGTAAAAAGTATAGTAAGGGATATTTGGGGTGGTTCTATCCTTGCATAGAACTGGAGACTTATCTATAAGTAAATTCTATCTACAGCACCATGTCTTTGCTATCCTTTCCTTCCACTGTTCCTTACTCTCGGGTTTGCTATCTCTACTAGAATTAAGTCCTGACCACCTCGCTGGGATTGTAAATTCTGTGTGGTCAGTGTATCTATGTAAATCTGTCTATCTATCTTTCTTCACACCAGAAATTCAAAAACATTATCAGACAACACGACACACTGAAACACTCCCCCAGCACCCAACACACAGGACATCACACAACAAATCCAAGCACTCAACAAACAGATTATCAACAAAATACTAGAACAACAAAAACTAAATTGGAATAACCACCTCCAAACACTTGATCACAAAACAGACCCCCAAAAAACTCTACAAAACACTAAAATGCATCACACTTTCCAACAACACAACAAAATCACATGCCGCAATCACAACAGACTCTATTCCTTCATATAAACAACAAGCAAATACTCTCATTGATCACTTCTCTCATGTCAGCCACCTAAACCCCCATCAAGACAACCAACGTGTCATCCGACATAAGAGACAATTCCCCACAGACCCTGACTATGTACCCTTCACCAACAACATGATGGGGCGTTGTTGTGGCAAGACTTTGGTTGTACTGTGCTGCAGTAAAGACTGTAGCCACCGTGTTATGATTCCTGTGCACTGTGTGCAGTACTGTAATTGTACCATGGAAGCCACATTCACTGTGGACGGTTGCCGTCTTTAAACCCGTATGTATGTAACCAGACAAAGCACATCATTAACAATCTCAAGCACTCACCCGCCTGTGGTCCAGACAACATAAGCAACATACACCTGACACCTAGGACCACAAGGCATACAAGCACTCACCAACATATCAAACTACAGTTATTCACACAACACAATACCAGACATCTGGAAGCATGGTGTCATCATTACTTCCCCAAACCCAACAAAGACCCCACACTGCCCTCCTCACACCGCCCCATCACACTCCTTTGCACCTTCTCCAAAGTCACAGAATGCCTCGTACTACAACTGACCACACATGCTCTACCCCTAGCTCCAACACAACATGCCTTCAAGCCACTGCACTCCACAAACACTCTTCTTACAGACCTTACACAAAGAACTTTTGACGGCATCAACTCAGCCAGACCATTACACAGATCACTACTTGCCACACACGACATTAGCAAAGCCTTCGATGCCATCCCCCGCCACAAGCTAACAAACATGCACAACAATACAAAAAGGTGGCTGGCCCAACTACTTAGCAGGCAGATGTGCACACGTATCATTTGCCGGTCAGTGCATATACCATCAGAAACTTCACTAACGGAGACCCGCAGGGATCCGTCCTGTCGCCTGCACTCTTCAATCTATACATGCATGATAGTCTATACACACACCCCACGCACCCCAAATAAATATAGCTTCCAAAGCAGACAACATAACACTCACATGCACACACCAAGATCCAGACAGAGCAACAATTCTCCTTCAACCCTATCTCAACACACTACATGACTGGTGCACTACGAACAGACTCAAATTAGCCCGAGCCAAATCCACTGCAACCCTCCTCACAAGCTGGACAGCCTAATACAAAAAACACCCCCCACCTCACCATAAACAACACCCCCCTAACACATGCACACGCACTCAAAATCCTAGGAGTAACATTAGATATTCTAATGACATTCAAACAACATACCACAAACATTAAAAATACACTGACACCCAGACTTAACGCCCTCAGGTCACTTGCCCACACAAAATTTGAACACAACAAAGAAACTACCACCACAGTACAGTATACAAACGATACATAAGATCAGTGATGGAATATGCAAGCCCTGCCTGGGCTTCTAACCAAGCTGAAATACATCACAAGACCTTGCAGACTATACAAAACAAAGCCCTAAAAATCATCACAGGCTGCAGGGCTACTACACCTACAGATCACCTACATCAAGAAACCAACGTCCTCAAAGTCAAAGACCACCTGGACATGAGAGGCACTCAATTCCTGGCTGCAGCCTCCACAAACCAACACCACCCAATACACTACATGGCAGCACACCCACAGACACCAAGGAATATCAAAACAACACCCAGCACACGGTATCACACACAAATACTGTCATCTCTCCCTCCCTGCCCACCCCAAACCAGCTTCCGAAAAAGCACATCCATACTCATGTCTCTTGCCGTTCCATCCAATCACTCATAGACAACACACAGCTGCAGGCACGACCTCCCGAAATCCATCCTTCTGAATCCTCCTTTCCTCGCGAGGACAGAGTCCACCTGGCCAGGCTGAGATGTGGGCACCATCCAGCTCTTCTGAGCTATCAGAAGAGACTGGATGACTCCGTCGTCGACAACTGCCCAGGATGCAACACGGCACCCCATACTATTAAACACATCATAGAAGACTGCATTCTACACAATCACTTACGCCAACAACATAATCTACACTACTTGAGAACCATGTGAGAAAGCCCGATCGTGGCAATAGCCTTCCTTAGGGACTCGGGGCTGTTCGGCCAGGCAGCTTAAGGAACGACAACAACAACAACAACAACAACTATCTATCTACCTATATACTCTGGCACATACGTGGAAATGCTAGCCCTTTAATTGCAGACTTATTCTTGCTTGCTTTAGAATTTAAATATATAAAAGACTTAGTTGACAGTAGCAAGAAAAATAAAATCCCAGAAAAATTAGCACTTGCTAAATTGTTAAGTAATAATAGTAGATATATTGATGATATTCTAGTTTGCAATTTGTTAGATTTTAATCAAGTTGCTAAACTTATTTACCCTAATTCTATTCCCCTCACACAATGTAACGTAAATTATAAAGTTGAAAATTTTCTTGATATAAATATAGAGATTGTTAATGAACAGTGCATACTTAACCCTCCAGCCCCGGATATGTATTATATATATATTCCTCGAAACCCGGGTGTTTTGGCCGAAAAACGTCTAGGCTAGGCTACCGTATATTCGTTAATCAGACTGCTTCCCGCATTCCCGCGCATCCCCAAGCATAGCTGTGTTATTTACCTGTAGAATGGCATTAAGTAGAGCTCTCTAAGTCAACTGGTTGAGCTGTGATGATGATTTCATTGGAGATAACTTTATGGCCAAAACAGCCACTTTACACCACTTTTCGATACTTAACAACAACATACAGGCACACACGAACAAGCGACGCTCTCCTTCTTGTGGCCGGAGATGCGGGGCGTCGGTCCAGCCGGCTGTTGTTTACATGCGTCGGACCGACGCCTCGCACACGAAGCTCACAGGCTTTCAACCACTGGGCGTTCAAGAGGCCTTCCGGGTACCTGTTATATGCTTTTTTATGGGCGTTCAAGAGCCCTTCCGTGGTGAGAGGGTTAAAGTATATCACAAAGTTGATGATTTTAATTTTAACGTAATAAACTTTCCTTTCCCTAGTAGTAATATCGATAGTAAAATAACTTATAATTGTTTTTATTCCCAGTTAATAAGATTTTGTAAAATCTGCACTAAAGTAGAGGACTTTTGGGCTAGAGCTAGGTTACTATACAGACTCTTAGTGGACAGAGGTTTTGAGGCAAGTAAATTGTTCCATAAATTTAATCTTTTTAGGGTCAATTATTGTGACTGTATTCTAAAATTTGACATCAATAATTTTAATCAAGCATTTTTAACTTGAAGTTTCTTGTATAACCTCTGCTTACTTTTTGTCTGTATTTATTGTTTATCTTTTTCTTTTTCTTTTTCTATTATTAATATTAATATTGATGATTTTTTAAATTTATTGTTAAATTTATCTTGTTAAAAGAGTACTCTTTGTTTAAATCTGTTGTTACTTCATATTTTGCAATTATTTGTCTTTATATTATATGTATTCATTGTCGATAGTATCAATTGCTTGCTTTTGCGATTTCCTTAGTTTATTTGTGCGATAAATGTAGGTTATTTGTAGGGTAGTTATTGATAGGGGTCACCTGAGGCATGCTATGCTTACAGGTACCTACCCGATAGCACTATCGTTAGTGAGTGCTGTACTGTATTTTATATATTATTTTGTAATAGTATAGATATCTTATCAATATTTGTATTTTGTACTATTGTTAATGTCTTGTCATGTTGCAAATTTGATTTTAAATAATATTTTGACATTTAACATGTAGTTTCTTTATTCATGCAGAGTTTAGTAAAATTTACCAGAACGTCCCGGACTTCCCAAACTTGACTAATTCCTTTAACGTGACGATAGTGCGTTGTTATATGTGCGATTAGTTTGCTTGAGAAACAGATTAACTTACTCATGTAGTAATGTACACCCTATGTGGTGGATTGTGTTCTTTTATTTAATAATTTTCATTTTAGTAAGCGTTGTTTCCACATAGCGATTTTGATAATTTAATTTGACTTTATATTGTCCTTGTCCCAATTTTGGTTTGTTTAGTTTGCAAGTTTTACATTTTAATTAACATACCTCATTTATATTTATAGATTTATATTTATTTATTTTTATTTTTATTATTATATTATGTGACTCGTTAGCCTTGGTTGGCAACCCATCTAGGGAAGACAACCTTATAAAAATCCGGGTGGATGGGACTCGTCAGCCTTGGTCGGCAACCTGTCTAGGGGAGTAAACCTGATACAAATCCGTACTGCTTACCTAAGTGTAAGGCAGGTTAGTGGATGGACTAGCCGAACACCACTGTAGAAAAATAGTGCTAACAAGATACATAGAGGGCCTCGAAGTCGGATGGATCCTAAGTTGAGTGGTCAATCCTGTAAGTCCTTCAGTAAACTGGTTTGGGTTGTCCCTCTTACAGGGAATAGGTCCGCTTGGAGGCCTTCTGTGTATGGCCACCCTCATTAACCCTTGTCTATCGGCGCGCAACTTATGTCGTGTGAAAGAAATTTGGACTAAGTGGCGGTTCACAACTTATGTCGTGTGCCATTTTCAGCACGTAATGTTGCTGAGAGAGAGAGATAAGTGGTGGGAGGAGAGCAGCAAGCGTATGACTGCTCCAGACCACCGCGGCGGACCTACTGACATGAATCCCACCCTCCCCCACCCTCACACACTCGCTACACAGGGAATTATGTAGGGAAACTACCTAATTACATGGTTTTTGCACTCGTGTTGCGCGATTGTTGCAAGAAAACTAGCGGTCGTACAAGGATAGTTGGGGTGTCATTGGAAAGCTCTGTTTATGCCCTTTCAGAGATAGATACTTGTTTTACGCTCTGGGTCTTATTTAGGCATGAAAATGATCACGTAAACAACCCTATTTAGGGTAAAAACACCCCACTGGGCGGTACATATAAATTACCGCCTAGGCCGCTCGTTAGGTGTTAAGGGGAGTAAGGCGTCCAGCGATAGATAGATTATTATTTGTTTTGGTACTAAATGGGTTAAAAAAATTACCCACCTGGAGCTGAGCATGTACGAGGAGGGTGTCCTTTGGTCTTCCCATGAGGTAGAAGTTACGAGGGACCTGCTGTTGTGTGCTGGTGCTGCCCCCTGGTAGTGTGAGGTGCGAGGTGAAGGTAACACAAGTCTACAGCATCGTACAGTCCGTCCTGGCAGTGCATCTCTAGGTCCAGGTCCGACCAGATGCCCAGGCTCAACGCTTCATTTGCTGCTTGTCCACTCTAGAATACAAAACCAGGGTGTCAAACCGGAGCAATTTTGTGTGAAGACCTGAATGATTATGAGAAGGAATATAGGAAAATTAACATGGAATAGCATTGTTTTGGCCATTTTATAAC
This sequence comes from Paralithodes platypus, assembly GCA_032716605.1. Classification (NCBI taxonomy): domain Eukaryota; kingdom Metazoa; phylum Arthropoda; class Malacostraca; order Decapoda; family Lithodidae; genus Paralithodes; species Paralithodes platypus. The sequence continues at coordinate 8,254,299 of CM064512.1, forward strand.
TTTCAAGGACATTATTTGAACTATAAACCATAATTTTAGCTATACATTTACAATAATAAAGACTAATAATAATGAACTCGGCTTTGGTTTGATACCCTGTACAAAATACATACATACGGTCGTACATAAGTCATGTTCCAGCTGTCATTACGTTTGGCTTGCTCTGTGCTGTATTAATGCCTGTCAGATGTTGAATAGGGCGGGCAAGTGTAGGAACATGTTTGTATATTTCACTCGATATGAAGAAATGAAGCTTAGATATTGCTGATATCAATTATTGATCAAAACATACTTGGTGCCGAGACATCACTTATTAGCGCGACTGTGCATACATACATACACAGAATACATGGAATACAAAACCATCAAATTAAATAAGTGGATTATGAAAGTGATCTCAACGCTTCATTTCCTGCATGCCCACTCTAGAATACAAAATACATACAGTACATAGAATACAAGACCATCAATTTAAATAAGTGGAATATGAAAGTTATCTACAGTATACAATTTATACTGTGTTTGTTTTAATTAATTTGAGTAACTCGACAACATAACTGAAATACATGCCAAACACAGCAAACTAAAGCATAACTATAATCACAACACAAATAGGTAAGATCCTGTGTAGTGAGGAGAACTGTTTTTCAGATGCCTATTTATTAAGAAACATTGGGCAATATTTTTAACCTAACCTAACCTAACCTTACCTAGTATTAAAATGTAATATTAGTGGGCAATTTGTATGTATGTATGTATGTATATACTCTGGCACCTTCCCCATTTTTTTTTGTATTTATTTATTTTTTTTAATGGGTGGCCGACTCAAGACAGAGACCAAACAGGGACATCACAACACATCAGAAAAACAAAACAAAACACAAAATCACACACATCTAGGTCGTCCAGGAGAAATGCCAAGAGACCCAGGCCACTATTTATGAATGTAAAATGTAAAAATATATTGTAACATAACCAAATTATTGAGATATAAATACATGTCTCCCCGCTAAACAGGATTATACCCACAAATATTATCCCAACACATATAACTGTAGTGTAGTATGAATGTAGTCTGGCACCACATGTGTTGGTGGTGCAATGGTTTAGATTCTTATGTTCTGGGTGTGGTGCCCCGAGTTCGAATCCAAGGAGAACCATATGCTTTCATTAGTTTATTCAAGTGCATTGGGGTTTGTAATGAAGGATTATTGTTAAGAACGGGGTGTTCCTTAATAATATATGATGTTATGGTGTTGATGGGTAACCTTCCAAGTGCAGTCTCATAATTGTTCTCTAGAAAATTCCAGGCATAAAATCCACAAGTATGATAGATTAATTTGAATAACTCAACAACTTAACTGAATTGCATGCCAAACACAGCAAACAAAACGATACTTTTTTTTATAAAATTAGTTTAACCAGACCACTGAGTCCCACAAAAGAACTCATAGGGCTGGCCCGAAGGATTAGATCAAGATGGACAACTAATCAGGTCAAGATAGATAAGGGAAGGCAGGAGGTGAACAAATCTAGGAAGGCGAAGACATTTTCCGCCATTTTATCAGTTCAGCCGGACCACATGAGCTCTACAGCAGAGCTCTTATAGGGCAGGACCGAAGGATGAGGCAAGAACTGCTACACTACAGCACCAACCAAGAAGTGATCAAGGGCGAATAATGAAAGATCAGGACTAAGGTAGAAAAATATCACAGCGAGATGCAAAATATGCATGACTGAGGGCAATCAAGTCAGCTCGGTAGCAACAGCAACCAAAGAGACAAATCAGGTCAGGAGCCTACTACCGAGCCAGGCCAGGGAGGCATGTGATATAGGCTGCCTGAGCCCCGAGAACAACCGAATGGGACAGAATAAGAACAGAAGGGGAAAAATATAGAATGAGGAATATAAAACTACAGTACGCAAAATTAGTCAAGCCCACGAAAAAAGCTCGAGGGGAGAGGGAAAGGGAAAAATCCAGTCCCTCCCCCATCAAGCCCCAGTCACTGGCCCCAAAGCCCTCCAACCTCGTCAAGGGGCGTAGTAGTAGGGAGGACAAAACAATACTGTAAATATAACAGCAACACAAATATTAGCTAAACAGAGATAACCAAACAGAATCAATCGCATGCGTTAAAAAGTACAATTCGTAAAGCACAAAATAAATGAGAGCTTAAAAGAATATATGCTACGCGTAGACAACACAATCATCCGTGCAGGGCACCTCTACTATCCCAATTATAGAAATGGTCTCAGCAAACCAGGGTGCTCTCGTCTATAATATATGAGGTCAAACATGTGGATCAGAGAGAGGCACTTAGTACGCATACTCCCCGCAACTAACCATAAACAACATACCCCTAAAACCCACACACTCACCCAAAATCCTAGGAGTAACATATGATACTAAAATGACATTCAAACAGCACACCACAAACATTAAAAAGAAACTGACACCCAGATTTAACACTCTCAGGTCACTTGCCCACACAAAATTTGGACACAACAAAGAAACCACCACCACAGTTTACAAACAATACATAAGATCAGTGATGGAATACACAAGCCCGGCCTGGGCTTCTAACCTAGCTGAAACACATCATAAGACCTTACAGACTATTCAAAATAAAGCCCTAAAAATCATCCCAGGCTGCACAGCTACATCACCTACAGATCACCTACATCAAGAAACCAAAGTCCTCAAAGTCAAAGACCATCTGGACATCAGAGGCACTCAATTCCTGGCAGCAGCCTTCACAAACCTACACCACCCACTACACTACACAAACACCCCACACATCATCCTGGGTGGTGACTTCAACGCCAAGATGTCGGCCTGGTTTGTCGATAACCCTGACACAGACAGAGGGCTGGTACTACAAAACCAATCTGAGAAACTCATCATCCTTAACGACATTTATCAACATACCCATATTCCCCACCAAGCCCTCTATAACCCATCATCTCCAGACATCACCTTTTGCTCCCCAGAACTCACCCCCACAACATCCTGGAGGGTGGTCAGAACCTTAGGCTCTGACCACCTCCCAATCATTATCACCACCAAAACCAGACTCACCCCAGCTAGCCACAAACACACATACACCAATTATAAAAGAGCTAACTGGGAAGCATTCACAAACGAGACAGAACAACACTTCACAACTCTAAACAGTACACCCATCACTAACATCAACAATGCTGTACACATACTCAATAAAACTATCCAAAACGCTGACAAGAAACACATTCCAAGAGGTAACAGAAAAAGACACAACCCCAACTTCACACCAGAAATTCAAAACCTCATCAGACAACGCGACATACTGAAACACTCCCCAGCACCCCACACACAAGACATCACACAACAAATCCAAGCACTAAACACCCAGACTAACAACAAAATACAAGAACAACAAAAACTAAATTGGAATAACTTCCTACAAACACTTGATCACAAAACAAACCCCAAAAAACTCTACAAAACACTAAACAGCATCACACTTTCCAACAGCAACACAACACAATCACATGCTGCAATCACAACAACAGACTCTACTCCATCATGTAAACAACAAGCAAACACTCTCATCAATCACTTCTCACATGTCAGCCACCTAAAACCTCACAAAGACGACTGACGTGTCATCCGACGTAAGAGACAATTCCCCACAGATCCTGACTATACACCCTTCACCAATCACCAGACAAAGCATATCATCAACAATCTCAAGCACTCACCCACCTGTGGCCTAGACAACATAAGCAACATACACCTCAGACACCTGGGGCCTCAAGACATACAAGCACTCACTAACATATCAAACTACAGTTATTCACACAACACAATACCATACATTTGGAAGCATGGTATTATCATCACATTCCCCAAACCCAACAAAGACCCCACGCTACCCTCCTCGCACCGCCCCATCACACTCCTTTGCACCCCCTCCAAAGTCATGGAACGCCTAGTATTACAACTAATTACACCCGACCTACCCCTAGCTCCAACATAACATGGCTTTAGGCCACTGCTCTCAACAAACACTCTTCTCACAGACCTTACACAAAGAGCTTTTGACGGCATCAACTCAGCTAGACCACCACACAGATCATTATTAGCCACACTCGACATTAGTAAAGCCTTTGATGCCATCCCCCGCCACAACCTAACAAACAAAATCTACAACACAAACATGCACAACAACACAAAATGCTCTGTGGGAAAGCCTGATCGTGGCCATGGCCTTTCTCAGGGACTCGGGGCTGTTCGGCCAGGCAGCTTAGGGAACAACAACAACAACACAAAAAGGTGGCTGGCCAACTTCCTAGCAGGCAGATGTGCACACATATCCTTTGCCTGTCAGTTACCTAGAATCAGAAACTTTGCAAACGGAGTCCCACAAGGATCCGTCCTATCGCCTGCACTCTTCAATCGGTACATGCACAATATAACTACACCCAATACGCCCCAAATAAACTTAGCCTCCTATGCAGATGACATAACACTCACATGCACACACCATGACCCAAACAGAGCAACAGATCTCCTTCAACCCTATCTCAACACACTACAAGGCTGGTGCACTACAAACAGACTTAATCTAGCTCCAGCCAAATCCACCGCAACCCTGCTCACAAGCTGGACAGGAGAACACGAATACATCCCTCAACTCACCATAAACAACACACCCCTAACACATACACACACACCCAAAATCCTAAGAGTAACATATGATACTCATATGACATTCAAACAGCACACCACAAATATTAAAAAGAAACTGACACCCAGACTTAACGCCCTCAGGTCACTTGCTCACACAAAATTTGGACACAACAAAGAAACCACCTCCACAGTACATAAACAATACATAAGATCAGTGATGGAATACGCAAGCCCAGTCTGGGCTTCTAACCTAGCTGAAACACATCATAAGACCTTACAGCCCTAAAGATCATTACAGGCTGCACAGCTACTGCACCCACAGATCACCTACATCAAGAAACCAAAATCCTCAAAGTCAAAGACCATCTGGACATGAGAGGCACTCAATTCCTGGCAGCAGCCTCCACGAACCAGGACCACCCACTAAACTACATGGCAACACACCCACAGACACCAAGAAATATCAAAACAACACCCAGCACACAGTATCACACACAATTACTATCCTCTCTCCTTCCCTGTCCACCCCGAACCAACTTCCAGAAGCACATCCATACTCACATCTCTCGCCGATCCATCCACTCACTCACAGACAACACGCAGCAGCAAGCACGGCCTCCCGAAATCCATCCTTCCGAATCCTCCCTTCCTCGCGAGGAGAGAGTCCACCTGGCCAGGCTGAGATGCGGACACCATCCAGCTCTCCTGAGCTATCAGAAGAGACTGGATGACTCCGTCGTCGACGTCTGCCCGGGATGTAACACAGCATACTATTAAACACATCATAGAAGACTGCATTTCACACAACCACCTATGCCAACAACACAATCTACACTCAATGAGAGCTCTGTGGGAAAGCCCGATCGTGGCCATGGCCTTCCTCAGGGACTCGGGGCTGTTCGGCCAGGCAGCTTAGGGAACAACAACACTACATGGCTCCACAGACACCAAGAAATATTAAAACAACACCCAGCACACGCTATCACACACAAATACTATCTTCTCTCCCTCCCTGCCCACCCCAAACCAGCTTCCAGAAGTACATCCATACTCATATCTCTCGCCGTTCCATCCACTCACTCATAGACAACACGCAGCTGCAGGCACGACCTCGCGAAATTCATCCTTCTGAATCCTCCCTTCCTCGTGAGGACAGAGTCCACCTGGCCAGGCTGAGATGCGGACACCATCCAGCCCTTCTGAGCTATCAGAAGAGACTGGATGACTCCGTCGTCGACTCCTGCCCAGGTTGTAACACAGCACCCCATACTATTAAACACATCATAGAAGACTGCATTTCATACAACCACATACATACATACATACATAAAACTGTAAGACTGAGTGTTCCACACATACGTTCAGTTTCAGTCTCTTGTCCTAATGGCGGCGTTCCAGGCAACCCTGTTAAGGGCTGCTTCACTTGTCAAGTTCTTGGATTTGAGATCGGCACGTATAGTCCGATCCCAGGTGTTCCTCGGTCCACCCCTTGGTGCAGCTCTCTCCACAATCACAGACCTGCATTTTTTCACCCAATTTTGTTCATCCATTCTCTCCACATGTCCACACCATCCCAGTCTACTTGTACGCATCACTTCGCTAATACTCTTTATACCTAAACGTCTCCTCAGCTCAACATTTCTTATTCTATCCTGTAGCCTGGCCCCACACATCCATCTCACCATTCTCATCTCATTACGTTGAGATGAGAATGGTGAGATGGATGTGTGGGGCCACGTACAGCATATTATAGTTTTATCTTTCTAGGTCTGTGTTTAAGGGTTTTAGAGGGAATAAATCAAACCAATGCTAAATTCGTATGATAAATGCTAGCTGTTAACTGTTATCGTTAGCTTCCACTAATTTCTTTAGCAATTTAGCGATTCAGAGTTATCGAAGCTAACATTCTAAGTTTGAGGACTAGCGGTTATCTCAGCTAACTTTTCGGTTAGTTGTGCCCACCACTGATTATGATACATTGGTATTTATATGCTGCAGGGATATAGTAGTTTCATATATTTCCATTACAGGAAATTAGATGCTAAGAGATTCAATTTACCATCAGCTGGGGAGAACAAAAAAAAAACAGACTATAACCACCGTGATAGTTTTGTTGGTTGATGACACATAAAAGATAATGTTGGTAAAGCTATTAACCCCTTCTGTATCGGGGACGTCTTTTATATTTTACTCCAGCTATCTTTAGACGAGTTTGTGCTGCTTGAGAAGAATTTAAGAAAGTATAATTGGTAAGGTGAGATAGTTCGATGCCTGTTAATTGCTAGAGGCCCTTTTGAAACTGAATAAAATTGTCTAATAGTAGCCACACTAAAGTTGAAAGGACGTCACCAGTACAGAAGGGGTTAATATACTAACCACAGTGATAGTAGTGTTGGATGATAATACAGGAAGCAATTGGTGGTAGCGATGGAGGTTGATGGTGAGAGTCGCGCCTTCAACATCATCCATCAGGTCACTCACCAAGTACGGTACACTTTTACCTGAAAAATTAAAATAGTTAACACCTACAGTACAGTATAATGAGGACTTGAGACTTTATTCAAGTTACTGCTATAGGATTTGACTAAAGTTAGTCAGTCAGTCAGTCAGTAGCCAGTCCTTACTCCCACAAGGGATAGGGAGGATCAGCAATACGTAGGAATTACTTTTTTTGGTGGTATTCCCAGTCCCAACCTCCAGGGGTTATCTGCGCCACAAAGTGACGGGCGGTGAGGTTGTCAAATCTCTACGCCAAGTTAGACTTGCCTAATATAAGCCAGAATAAATAGAAAAAATATCATCTATAATTATTATGTTACCTCCACCAACCGACTGGCGTAGGGATGCGGCGACCCCACCACCCGCCACAGTAGACCACTGGTTCCTATCTCCAGAAAATTCCTGTGCTTGGTATGCTTCCAGCCAGGGCCCCACTGGGGTAAATAAAATAGCAAAACAGTGGTGAAACTGCCATCCGGGTGAGGGACTGCTCTGGGTCTGCTCCTTCAGTGTTCATAGTTATAATCCACTTAGTGGAAATGGCACTGTGGAGTGGGTCAGTCGGGGCATGTCTGGGAGCCTGGAGGCAGTTTCTGCCATGGCCATCCCTTTTGGGGCGCTTCCTCTAGAAGCGCGGCGTCAGATTTGATGATGATGATGATGATGATGATCAACCGACTTTACTCCTAAACTCAATTAATGAAATCAACAAATACATGTGGCAGACAGAGTTAAGGGGGTAGTGCTTGGTTTTTGGTCAATATGTTTACGTATTAATTTATTTTTGAGTTTCCTCGCTAGACCTCCATCAAACTTAAAAAAATACCCCCTAGACCCCCTCCCAAGATAAATTTGTACATTTTTCAGTAGAAAAATATCCCGGCCGAAGACCAGTTCCTTATAAAATTACAGACTTGCTATCGCTCGCCAGGAAAAAATTTACACCTAAATGGCACAAAAGATGTTAATATTGACAAAGAAATGAGGCGAAAGGTCTCAAAATCGTCAAACTAACGAAACGAACGTCTTAATATCTCAAAACTATTATGGTAAACATGAGGGAGAAGGGTGTCCAGAAAAAGAGACTACCTGCCTCTTAAGGTCAATGTTCAGCCTATTACCGCCTATACTGTCTGGGGATTGAAGCTCAAACTTCTTGATTGTATTTCAACTACGCTAACCACTTACTGCTATAAGTACAGTCGCGCTAATAAGTCATGTCTCGGCACCAAGTATGTTTTGATCAATAATTGGTATCAGCAATATCTAAGCTTCATTTATTCATATCGAGTGAAAGATACAAACATGTTCCTACACTTACCCACCCTATTCAACATCTGACAGACATTAATACAGCAGAGAGCAAGCCAAACATAATGCCAGCTGGGACATGACTTATTAGCGCGACTGTACAGTTGGCCACATTAGTTTGTATCCACGCCTCGGATGTTATGTATGGAAGTAAACACAGGGTGATTGACTTACAAGAATAACTTACTATAAAACTGTTAAGGGGGTAATGCTTGGTTTTTGGTCTATATATATTTATTTATTAATATATTTTTTAGTTTCCTCGCTAGACCTCCATCAAGCTTAGAAAAATACCCCCTAGTCCCACTTTGAAGATAAATTTGAACATTTTTCGGAAGATAAATGTCCCGCCCAAAGTCCGGTTCAGTCTAAAATTAGAGGCTCGCTTTCGCTTGCTAGGAAAAAATCGACACCTAAAGGGCACGAAAGGTCTTAACATTGATTACAAAAATGAGGCGAAAGGTCTCAAAATCGCCAAACTAACGGAACAAACGTCTTAAAATCATAAAATTAATATGCTAAATATGAGGGAGAAGGGGGTCCAGAAAAAAAGAGTAGTACAGTACCCCTTTAATTTGGTTGTTGTTGTTGTTGTTGTTCCCTAAGCTGCCTGGCCGAACAGCCCCGAGTCCCCGAGAAAGGCCATGGCCACGATCGGGCTTTCCCACAGAGCTCTCATTGAGTGTAGATTGTGTTGTTGGCGTAAGTGGTTGTGTGAAATGCAGTCTTCTATGATGTGTTTAATGGTATGGGGTGCTGTGTTACATCCCGGGCAGGCATCGACAACGGAGTCATCCTTTAATTGGTATATTTAATTATTGCACGAGACAATATACATCTAATTCAATCATACTAATTTTCCTTCCATACATAAAAACATGGGAGTGTATAGAAATTAATGTGGCCAATTGTACAATCAGCTGGTCACTGCTTTATTATATACATACAGTAACCCCTCGCTATCTCGGACTAATTGGGGGGAGACCCAGTCCGAGATGTCCGAAGTCCGACTTATGTCCGACTTAAGAGAGGAAAATGTCCGAATTGGAAGAGGGAGTCCGAGCCACCAGAGAAAACGGAGACTTCCCTATCACTAACAACTTTGATTAAAGATAAATTACAGTACCTGTACAGTAGCAGCAAATATATAAATATCACTTTCCTTCTCCATTTCACTGTCCTTCTCCACCTCACTGTAGCCTTAGATCTCGGAATTTGCCCTTAGATCTCGGAATTTTCCGAGATATATGACACCTGTCCGACAGACCATGTGGGCCCTCGGAGTATTCCCCTTACATCTCGGAATTTTCCGAGATATACGGCGAACTTTCCGAGAGGCCGATGCCAGTCCGAGTAGTCCGGGTTTCCGACTTCTAGAGGTCCGAGATAGCGAGGGTTTACTGTACATACATACAATGGTTTAGCGTAATTTTTCCAGTACATGCATTGTAACGGCTCAGACGGGGTTGCCTTTCAGTAGTTGGAGTGTACTTTAGTACAATAAAGTCCCGCCACAGCACTGCCCCACCAAGTTATCACTATGGCTGATGTTGGTATAGTGCTAACCGTGCCTCAGCAAGACTCTACAGAGTCCCCCTGCAGCACTTGCACCTGCAGTATCTGCAACCACACCAGCCTTAACAGTGTTGCAAAAAGACAGCACCATAACAATATCTACTGTATATTAGGCAATTTGGACTATAGAACAATAAAGTCCTGCCCCAACACTGCTCCAACATGCAAACACTGTTGCCGACACGGGTGTGGTGCCAAACAGCGCCCAGGTAAGACTCAGTCCCCTGTGGCACCTATCCGTACCCCACCAGCCTCGGCAGTGCCATACCAAGACAGTGCTATGATAAAGACTTTATTGCATAGTAATGGCTGTTGGTACATAAGCCTAGTCACCTTGTACGACAAGCAGTAGGATGCGGGAGGCATATTCTTTTTTTCCTCCAAAATTAGATGTAGGCCCCCTTACCCCCTGGGGGTAACAGTGAACATTGAGTTAACCCCTTCTGTACTGGTGCTGTCTACTTAACCTTATTCTGGCTACTATTAGTCGATTGTATTCAGTATAAAAAGTGCCTTCAGCGATCAACAGGCTTTGAACTATCTCCCTTAACCTATTTTACTACCACAGATCCTCCTTAAGCTGCACAAAATTGTTTAAATATAGTTAGAATAAAATGAAAAAACTTACCGGTACAGAAAGGGTTAAAACATTGACTAGAGGTATATAGCTGAAGGGAATGTTTCAAAATATTTTCATATTATCATCAACCCACCAATTAACTTACAAATAAACCTAATTAATCAAATCAATGAAACTAATGAATACATATGGAAACCCAAGGATTCAAAACTAGGATACTCACATCGAAATTCAGCGCACTAACCATCACACTAACAAGACAGTTACATGAGGGTGTCAAAATTGTACAACATAAGTTTCACTGCTTATCACTGCAGGGAATTGTACTACTGTGGCCAATAATATTTCTACATGAGCATTTATCTTAAAAATCTGTAGTGTCTCATTTGGGTTAGATATATTTCCAGTAAAACTATAAGATATTTTGTTCTTGCTACAGTCTGTTTCTTTCCAGCTGAAGGTAACTTGACACACTCTCATATTGAGGGTGGGTGCCCAACCCCGAAAGGGGTTGAAATAGGGGAGCTATCCCCCCGCCAAAGGCGGCTTTCTAGGGCCTTTCCTAGCTGGTGCTGAGAGGATTGGGTTCTAGTCATGTGGTCATGGGCTGGTCTATCAGAGTGAGAACTGAGCGATCTCTGCCATACCCATAGCTTACTCTGACTGTTCCTTTTACTTATATATTTTCTAGAGCTCAAGGTCTTATCCGTGGATTGACCTCCCAATCTACCAAGATTGGAAGCCAAAGCATCACATTTTTCCTTTGCCCCTCAACTTTCTCTTCATAATTGCTGAGGGGCACAGGACCCTGGGTGGGGCTTTGGTTTCCCGGGCATTTCCGCACCCTCCTCAGCTCCCCGCCATGGAGTGGCTTCGGTCACCCAGGCTTTATTGTGGTCGGCAGGGAGGGTTCTGTGGGGACGCTCGGTTATGGCCTTGGCCTTGCTCGGGGCCTTGGGGGCTGTTCGGCCAGGCAGCTTGGGGAACAACAACAACAACTCTCATATTGATTACTCAGATCTTAGAATTTTTTGTAGCGAAATAGATTGTTAATTATGAAAACCAGGTCCACCCCCAGCTATGGGGTATGATTGCAGTTTGATTGCATTTTTTTACCACCATGCACTCCCTGTTCAAAAGCTGGGCTAATGTGGGTGCCCTGATGATCAGGGACTTCAGTGAACAGTTGCCACAGATTGCTAGACCGCATCGTCCACCACAGCACTGGTGTCTGCCAATAGCACTCTGGCTGGCCCGAGATTCGAACCTTCAACCTCACGGTTAGCAGGTGAGTGCTCTACCAACTGTGCTGTGGCCTGAGTATATACATACACACCAGTTGTCTCTGAGTGCTGCCTCATTCTCGTTGTTACTGGCCCATAGGAGTATACTGGGGTGGTGGTGGTGGTGGTGGTGACGCAACTAGGTCCGCACCTCTGCCCTCACACTATCCAGGAATGCTGCACGCGAACATCAGGTCCTCTCAGATCAGTATCCCTAACTCATCTGCAATCTGGTAGAGAGGTATTAATTAAAATCCATATTATCACCAACCCACCAATTAACTTACAAAATAAACCTAATTAATGAAATCAATGAAACTAATGAATACATGTAGTACTCCAAGGATTCTAAACTAAGATACTCACACGCGCACTAACCATTACGCTATCATAAACTTTCAAAACAAACAAACCAAAATAGGAACTGCACAATATAAAGATAATTAACTTATCAAAATCACTATGTGGAAATAATGCATTGAAGATTTAGCAACACAATATTATGAAATATAAAACACAAAACAAACATTAACATACAAATAGTGTACCGGTAATGTAAAAATGAACTCCAAACAGTTTACAGAATGAATAAAACCACCACTTATTGCATTTTATTGACAACATTTCTCAGATAGCTTCAAGTCACGTGACCTGAAGAAGCTATCTGCAAAACGTTGTCAATAAAGTGCTCCTCTTCATCTATCTATCTATCTATTGCCTGACGCCGTGATCCCCGAAGGGGTGGCCACGAACGAACCGCCCCCATGCACCTCTGTCCCCAGTCAGTCGACGCCCCTCCCCCCAACCAGCACCGCCTTCGTTCATGTAGTTCCTCACTCCATCCTTCCACCTCATATTCGGTCTACCTCTCCCCCTCTGTCCCTCCACCTCGCTCTCGTACACCCTCTTAGTCATTCTCTCGCTTTCCATACGTTCCATATGACCGAACCATCTCAAGTTGTTCCTTTTCACACTTTCCAGCACATCTACCTCCACACCACACCTCCTTCTTACTTCCTCATTAGTCTGTCTATCCCTCCATGTAACTCCGCACGCCCTCCTTAAGTAATTCATTTCCACTGCTCTCACTCTTGGTCTGAGTCTCTCAACCAACGTCCATGCTTCGCTTCCGTAAGTCAGTGTCGGGATTACCACACTGTCATGCAAGGACTTCTTCACTTCCATACTGACCACCCTATTTCTTGTTACTGCTTTTAGCGTTCCTACAACCCTCTTCCCCTGTTGTACCCTCTCCCGCACCTCTTCATCCATAGTCCCATCTTTACTCAACACACTCCTCTTCATATGGTGTTTAAATTCATAGATAGTGAAATTTACTTACAAACGTTAAAAGGCCAAAACCATAACATAAGCTAAGATGTAAGTAATTAAACAAATGTTTATACTAGCCCCATAGTATAGTACAGTATACAAGTAATTCCAGACAGCACTTTAAAGAAATTAATGCAAGGAATTATTATGTTCTCTCCACCAACCAATTTTACTCCTAAACTCGATTAATGAAATTAACAAACACATGTGGCAGTCCGGGGATTCGAACCTGGGATGGTCACACCGAAAATCAACACACTTATGCATTGCACCACGAAGACAGTAAATAAATTAAAATGTAAAACTTGCAAACTAAAGAGCTGACATAATTGGATGGGAATTAGAAAGAAGAAAAGCAGTGTGAGAGGATAAGAAAAAAATAGGATAAAGAAAGAGGATAAGAAGGAAAGAAGAAAAGCTGTGTGAGAGGAGGGGATAAGGAGGTCAGAAGTGTGCGAGACATTGAAGAGGGTGAAGAAGGGTCAAGCATCAGGGATAGATGGAGTGTGTGGTGAGATGCTGAAGTATGGAGGTGAGGTAGTGATTAAATGGATAGGGTCGCTTAAACCCAACTGAGCTCATCAAGACACTGCAAGACAAAATAGATGATGATTATGAAGCTAACGAACAGGGTGTCGATCAAACCGGAGCAATTTTGTTTGAAGACTTGAATGAATATGAGAAGGAATACAAGAAAATTAGCATGAAATAGTATTGCTTTGGCCAATTTATCATTTGCAAAGACATAATTTGAACTATCAACCAGAATATTATATTTACATGTACTGTACATTAACAAAATCTAGAAATACAGTAATGGATTCGGCTTTGGTTTGACACCCTGCTGACGAACCATACCTCATACAATTCATGTTTGTTTTCACCAACCCACCAATTACAAATTACACCAACTTACAAATAAACCTAATTAATGAAATCAATGAAAGTAATGAATACATGTGGTACTCCAAAGACTCGAACCTAGGATACTCACACCAAAATTCCGCACACCCTGATACAGTACAGTTCTGGTAGGTGTCAGCGGCGGCCTCCAGCAACGACCGGGTGTACGCCGGGGTCACCTCCTCCGGCAAGATGTGGGCAGGGATCCAGTTGCTGCCCTTCATGAACATTGGAGCGTTGTTCACCATTATCCGGTAGTAGCGACCTGCGAACATCAGAACATAGACATAAAGACTGCTAAGAGTGTGAATATTTGTGCTTAACAAATTGTAATTTTTCATGTATTCAATTCTGCTTGTGTTGAGACTTTAGTAAATATTTTGTTTACTGTGTTCAGCATGTATTTCTGCTAAATGGTTGAGTTTATTAAATCAATTACACTGGTGCTTTCTTCTGTAGCTTTTTTCCGCAACTCTAATCTGGCCGCTTCTGAACTACTGTATACTTTTAAAAGAATTCTGTCAATTCTGGCATTATGGCACAGGGCCGTAAAGGTAGCATGTCTTGTCAAAGTAACCTGGAGGTATTTCTGTCATGGCCATCCTTTAGCAGGGGTTTCCCAGGGGGATACAAGGCGTCGGTGATGATGATATATGTATGTACACTGTACAGTATATACACTGGCACTTACCACAGTTTTCCTTTTTTTTTTTATGGGGGTGGCCGACTCGAGACAGAGCTCAAACATGGACAACACACACATCAGAAAGACAAAACAAACCACAAAATCACACACATGATGATAATAATATTCTACATTCAGGGAAGAATTTTTGTTATTGTATTTTTTTGTTTCCAGTTTTCTCCCTAGACATCCATCAAACATAAACAAATACCCCCAAGAACCCCCTTTAAGATTTTGTGCATTACTCAATGGAAAAATTTGTCCGGGGGCTCGCCATGAAACCATAAATCATTCCATCCCTTGATTAATTTCCGTACTACTTCATCAGCCTCCCTCTCCCACTCTCTCAATTACCTCTATCTCTCTCTTTCTCACTCACACTATCTCTCTCTCTCTTCACTACCTGTGTCTTCATACTGGGGTTGATAAAGTCTTAGTTCAGTTTACTCATCCTAAAACACACTCTGACCGACATGCTCTCTCTCTCTCTCTAAGCGCAAGAAGGTATACATACCCAGAAGGAAAGTGTGGCTGCTGAAGAACAAGGAAGTTAGGGATAGGCTTCATAGTGAACTGGAGGAAATTAATAGAAATAAGGAAGCTAGGCATAACGATGTAAATAGTCAATGGAACTTTCTTAAGCATAGCCTTATCGCTGCCACTGACAAAGTCTGTGGGAAAACAAAGGGTCACCCCAGGAATAAGACCTCCTGGTGGTGGAACGATGAGGTAGAACATGCTGTGAAAGAGAAAAGGAGATGCTTCAAAGCATGGAAGAAGGGAGGCAGCAAGGAGGAATACCAGGCAGCTAAACGAACTGCCAAAAGAGTTATTTACAATGCTAAAAAAGGCATTAAGGACCTGGTCCTCGAACAAGTGTGTAACACTGACAATCCCAATGGGATCTTCAACCTAGCTAGGCAAGTTAAAAATTACAGTAAGGATATTATAGGTGAACAGTGTGTTAGAAACGATAATGGGAAGATTGTGTATGCAGAAAATGAAATCAGGGAAGCATGGAAGGCACACCATGAACGATTGCTAAATGTAGAGTTTGAATGGGATAAGGAACAGCTTAGTATCGAAAAACCAATATCTGGACCCCCTCCTTTGATAGCACCAGCTGTAGTGAGCGACACAATCAATAAAATGAAGGACGGTAAAGCTCCAGGGTGCTCTGACATTGTCGCTGAGATGATAAAAGCCTCAGGGGAGACTGGTGTCAACTTAGTCACTGAGTTGATAAACACCATTATTAAAGATGAGAAAATCCCAGAGGATTGGCTCAAAAGTGTAATAGTAAATATATACAAAGGAAAAGGGGATGCACTAGATAGAGGAAATTATAGGGGCCTGAAAATGCTCGACCAAATCATGAAGGTCTGTGAGAGAGTCTTTGAGGGTTTGATCAGGCAAAGCATCTCCATTGGTGATATGCAGTTTGGTTTTATGCCAGGACGGGGTACCGTACACCCGATGCTATCTTCATAGTCAGGCAGATACAGGAAATATACTTACTAAATGGCAGGGATCTTTACTTTGTGTTTGTAGACCTGGAGAAGGTGTTACGACCGGGGCTACGAATAAAACAAGGGCACTTAAAGATTGGACTAGTAATAGGGCACTATGCAACAACGGTACGCTAGATCCAAACCCTTGAACTTATATGCCGGCGAACAAAACACCTATGCCCTTCCGAGTTAATCTGTGATAACGGGGTATCCTTAACTGGGCATAAATGTACTCTACTTCAGGCTAACCCACACTGGTATAGCCTGATAACACACAGGATGCAAGTTACGTTAAAATGCATGCAAAAGAATCTATGGGAAGATCAATTAAATCACTGCAAGATTTAGTTCAATAAAAAGATGCTTTAATACAGTTACTCTAAACAACAATAAACCCTTCACTCCTATCTGAAAGCAAGTGAAGTATAGTCCTACAGCATAGACCTGGAAACTTCTGAAGAATGTCTGATGCTCATAAGATGCTCGTATCTTAAACTATATAAAGGCAGGAGGCTGGACACCACACGTGTACAGCGAATACACAAAAAGATAGGACATATAATGTTAACTGACACGAGAATACTATAAATGCGCAACGGTAGTAATGCTCGATACTAAAAGAGAAGTACTTCCTTATCAACGAAACAGTCTACTATGGTTGTGCAACTCAACAACAACCTAGACTAATAAATGCTTGTGAATAATAATGCATACATATCAAAAGAGCTTATGTCCTAACTAGTGTCTGCTAGGTGAATAAAGTCTAGCTGGGGTATCAAGGTTAGGAAACTGTGGCTGAGCAAGACAGGCTCATAGCCTAGCGTTGTCCTTAAGGCGGTAAGGTTAAAGTTACGTTAATGACGGGGATGCTCTCTTGGTAAACCCAGATCTCAAGTATCTGGCTCTACCCTGGCGATCCCTCAAAAGTCAAGCAAAGAGGCAGCACTGTGTTATAAGGTAGTAGGCTAATGCCCTCTTACAACACGATGCTGCACTCGCAAAAGGCACAACCAAAAGGACGACCTAGGCTACCACAGAAACCGTCGAAGTCGTGTAGGTCTAAGCGAACCATACACACATCGGTGACAATGACAACACAAACCTTATCCCAGTCTAGCATTAGATAACCAAGCAGAGCACTACTGATAATGAGGGAGACACACACGAAGAGTCATCAAACCTCCATTAACTAAGGACATTGAGGGAGTTCTTTGACCTGAATGTTGGTTTGAAACAGGGGTGTGTGATGTCCCCGTGGTTGTTTACTGTATATATGGATGGAGTTATGAAAGAAATACTATCAAGAGCAGTGGATGTTGGTGTATCGCTGAAAAGGGAGGGAATTGAGTGGAAGCTACCTATACTGCTGTTTGCGGATGATACAGTTCTGATGAGTGATAATGAATGGGAGTTGCAGGGTCTGGTAAATGAGTTTGGAACAGTGTGCGAAAAACGGAATTTGAAGGTAAATACGGGGAAGAGCAAGGTTATGGTCTTCGAAAGGGGTGAAGTCACAGAGTGTGAGGTGAAGCTGAACGGTCAGGCTATGGAGATCGTCAACTCTTTAAGTATCTGGGCAGTGTGTTGAGTAAAGATGGGACTATGGATGAAGAGGTGCGGGAGAGGGTACAACAGGGGAAGAGGGTTGTAGGAACGCTAAAGCAGTAACAAGAAATAGGGTGGTCAGTATGGAAGTGAAGAAGTCCTTGCATGACAGTGTGGTAATCCCGACACTGACTTACGGAAGCGAAGCATGGACGTTGGTTGAGAGACTCAGACCAAGAGTGAGAGCAGTGGAAATGAATTACTTAAGGAGTGCGTGCGGAGTTACATGGAGGGATAGACAGACTAATGAGGAAGTAAGAAGGTGTGGTGTGGAGGTAGATGTGCTGGAAAGTGTGAAAAGGAACAACTTGAGATGGTTCGGCCATATGGAACGTATGGAAAGCGAGAGAATGACTAAGAGGGTGTACGAGAGCGAGGTGGAGGGACAGAGGGGGAGAGGTAGACCGAATATGAGGTGGAAGGATGGAGTGAGGAACTACATGAACGAAGGCGGTGCTGGTTGGGGGGGAGGGGCGTCGACTGACTGGGGACAGAGGTGCATGGGGGCGGTTCGTTCGTGGCCACCCCTTCGGGGATCACGGCGTCAGGCAATAGATAGATAGATAGATAGATTGAGGGAGACACCCACAGTCATCAAACCTCCCTAGACTAAGAAACCTTATAGCCTATTCTAATACTGTACATGTAAATATCTCCGAGAGCGACGCACACAATACGATGGGCCGATATGAAATCGTGTGCAGAACCCAAAGGGAGTGCTGTGATGTTATTAAAAGATGAGAGGAATGAAAGAGAAGAAGTAGAGTGAGAGAGACAGTATCAGAATGGTGGGGCTATGGGAGACAGTTGTAAAAAGGGTGTTAGTCGTGCGTGTCTCTAGCCTGCTCTGTAGAAGGCAGCTCCGGTGGACCCCCGCAACACAGGAGCCCACAAAGACGCGGTGGTTGGCCAATCACAGGCCGAGACGTCACGAGGCAGCAGGTGTCACGTGACACAGCCAGCCAATCAAGGGGCGTGAGAAAGCACGCGCGAGGGAGGGAGAAACTCCTCCGGTAGGAGGAGGGAGGCAACACTCACTACCCCCTCACTGCCCGCTCTCTCTCTCTCCTTAACTTCACACTATGCATCTTATATTCAATCAATGAAATAAAATACTTCTCGTTGTCACAGACGAAAATAAAGACCACCACTGGACTGTCTGTAACAATATGATTGCTAGGAAAGAAAGAACAACATTCTCTGATAACTGTAGCCCATTTCAATGTCCCTGGCGAGCGCTAGTGGCCACCGGGAGGCGATTCTGCCAACGCTGGTAGGCGTCACAAAGGCCTTTGACAGGGTGCCTAGAGATGTTGTGCAGTGGGCTATGAGGAAACTTGGTGTGGAAGAGTGGCTGGTGCGTGTGATAATGAAGATGTAGGAGGATTCGCGAAGTGCGGTGAGGGTGAAGGGTGTACCGAGTGATGAGTTCGCAGTCCATGTTGGAGTCCATCAGGGTTCAGTGTTAAGCTCCCTCCTCTATATTACGGTCCTGGAGGCACTGTCTAGAGTTTTTAGAGGCGGACTCCCGTTGGAACTGTTTTATGCAGGCGATTTAGTCCTAACAGCTGACAGTATGCAAGATGCTGAGGCCAAATTCAGAGAATGGAGAGAGGGCATGGCGAGCAAGGGTTTAATAAACAAATATTAACAAAACCAAGGTTATGCATTGTAGATTGAGACGAGGCAATGTGGAAAAGAGCGGTGCATACCCATGTGCAGTGTGTGGAAAGGGTGTGGGCGTTAACGTGATTCAATGTAGCATCTGTCAACGCTGGGTGCACCATGGGAATAAGCGCTGTAGTAGAATAAAGGGACCCCTGCCGAAGGATAAGTCAGAAATAGAGAAATTTGAGTGCGTAGTGTGCAAAGGCGAGCTTGTGTTAAGTGATGATCCTGTGGCTGTGAATTTTGGAAATGAGTCATTGGAGCTGGTGAACAAGTTTTGTTACCTAGGAGATACCATCTCTGCCGGTGGTGGGGCCGAAGCTGCCACTGTTGCTAGAATTAGATGTGGCTGGGGGAAGTTCAGAGAACTTCTGCCAATCCTGACATGAAAAGAATGCCTCTCCCCCTGAAGGGAAAGGTGTATGCCTCATGTGTTAGAAGTGCAATGACGTATGCCTCAGAAACATGGGCCGTTAACCCTTGTCTAGCGGGGTGTTTTTGGCTCATTTGGGCATATTCAGGCCCTCCTGCATGATAAATCAAGCATCTGCATGAAAAAAAAAATATTTAGCAAAACACTAGGCAATAAAAGCTTCAAAATGAGACCAGAACGAGCTATGTAGCACTCGTGGTTCTCTTGCAGTGATGCCACGAACATGGGAGTTTAGCATATATCGGTATATTTTTCCCAGCTATGCTCACTACTGGCTACACTGCCGGCCTCTCGAGAACACAGGGAACATGAGTTAATGGGCGGCGGTAAGCCCTGGGAGTCGGCTGTCTGGCCCGCTGTGCTCCCGGCCATTTGCACTCGATTTTAACCCTTTAAAAGCCTTAATAATGCTCCTAACTTGCTGCAAATTGGTGCACGACTTAAGTCGAGCACCGCCAATAAGGGGTTAAAGTAGAGGATGTCAACAGAATTGAACGTAATGAGATGAGAATGGTGAGATGAATGTGTGGGGCCAGGCTACGGGATAGAATAACAAATGTTGAGCTGAGGAGACGTTTAGGTATAAAGAGTATTAGCGAGGTGATGCATACAAGTACAGTAGAACCTCGCTCTTTCGGACTTCAATCTTTCGGAATTCTCAGACTTTCGGACTAGCATTTCAATTCGGACTAATGGTTCAGCCTTTCGGATTTGTCTGAAAGGCTGAGAAAATACCTCCATCCTTTTCGGACTTCATTTAACTTCGGACTCATGCTTCAGCCTTTCGGATTTGTCTGAAAGGCTGAGAAAAATTAAATCGCATTCGGACCAAAGAGCCGAGTTTCGGACTTGTCTGGTTAGGTGAATGTGTATTCGGACTTATAAACTTCAGATTCATGCTTCAGCCTTTCGGATTTGTCTGAAAGGCTGAGAAAAATTGTTTCGCATTCGGACTTATAAACTTCGGACATTATTTCAGCCTTTCGGATTTGTCTGAAAGGCTGAAGTGTGAGTTCGGACTCGGCCCTTTCGGACTTTTGACACTTTCGGACAGGGGTCTTCCCCAATTAGTCCGAAAGAGCGAGGTTCTACTGTAGACTGGGATGGTATGGACATGTGGAGAGAATGGATGAACAAAATTGGGTGAAAAAATGCAAGTCTGTGATTGTGGAGCGAGCTGCACCAAGGGGTGGACCAAGGAAGACCTGGGATCGGACTATACGTGCCGATATCAAATCCAAGAACTTGACAAGTGAAGTAGCCCTTAACAGGGTTGCCTAGAATTCCGCCATAAGGACAAGAGACTGAAACTGCACGTATGTGTGGAGCACTCAGTCTTAAAATTTAATGTATGTCTCTCTTTCCTTACCCTTAGTTACATTATTGGGGTCAATAAAATCTTGGTTGAGTTCGACGGTCCTGAAGCCCACTCGGACGGACTTGGTGGATTCCTCGGCCTGGTTGGTGTCGGTCCACTAGGCCATCAGTTGGTACAAGAGCTGCTCACCGTAACCGTTCGGCCACCACATGTCTACCTCGTTCTAAAATAATAAATAATATTAGTACATAATTAATAATACTAAAGTAGCACATCTGACTGCTGATTGAAGGGTCTGCAGTTTGATCCCACCCTGTAACATTGGTAGACGGCAAAAGTTTGAGCAGCTCAGTCTAACGATTCGTGGCAAATGTCCAGTAAAGTCCCCATAACAAGGGCAGGCCCTAACCTTGTCAATCAAGGGAGTACACGATGTTAAAAACTGCATCATCTGCATTATCAAATAGGCCTGTTAGATTAGATGGTCAAAACTATGCATAGGGTGCACGATCAATATGCATTAGGCGGTGTGCAGGAAGCGATACCCGGTACTATTGAGTAATGATAGAACTGCCAGTGTATTTCAAGTCTATTTGTTTAAGCATGCAGAGACAGTTGCCTTTAAGCTGCTCACTATTGCTTGCCAAGAAAAAATAAATAAACCTAAATGGGGCGAAGTGTCTTATAATCACTATACTAATGAGGTGTAATGTGTCAAAATCACCAAACTCATGGGGTAACCCACCATGAAAATCATAATAAACAACTAAAGCATATCCTCCTACTGGAGCTCATTAATTATAAATCATAATAAACAACTAAAGCATATCCTCCTACTGAAGCTCATTAATTATAAATCATAATAAACAACTAAAGCATATCCTCCTACTGGAGCTCATTAATTATAAATCATAATAAACAACTAAAGCATATCCTCCTACTGGAGCTCATTAATTATAAATCATAATAAACAACTAAAGCATATCCTCCTACTGAAGCTCATTAATTATAAATCATAAACAACTAAAGCATATCCTCCTACTGGAGCTCATTAATTATAAATCATAATAAACAACTAAAGCATATCCTCCTACTGAAGCTCATTAATTATAAATCATAATAAACAACTAAAGCATATCCTCCTACTGGAGCTCATTAATTATAAATCATAATAAACAACTAAAGCATATCCTCCTACTGGAGCTCATTGTCTATATGATCTGTGCCCCATGAATATTCTTTCCTCTCACTTAAACAGTAGGCTACCATAGTGCGGTTGGGAATATGAACATGATTAGATTAATATCCAGTATTCGAGAATGGATAATAAGTCGTAGGCGTGTGCATAAACCTTTAACCGTCCTGGTGGTGTAATGGTTAAGGTGGCAAAAATATGTGTGTGATAACCCGGGTTCGAATCCCGGTGGATCATATATACTTTAATTAATTTCATTGGGGGTGTGGTGGTGAGATTAATAAAAATAATATAATTATAAATCATAATAAACAACTAAAGCATATCCTCCTACTGGAGCTCATTAATTATAAATCACCACAAAACTGCCCCGTCATGTCATCACTGTGGTTGATGGCATACTGCTAACCACACCTCAGCAACTCAATAAAGTCCCTCTTCAAGATCAGCACCCACACCAACCTTACCAGTGCTACAACAATATAGTGCCATAACAACACTTTACTGAAGAAGACAAAAAATTTAACTGACCAAATGCCAATATTGGGGAAGGCCGACCCCAAGTCCCAGCTGAATGAGGCCTGCATCTTGCGGATGTGGTTGGTGTGACACTCTCCCTTGAAGGCCGGGTCGACACACTTGGGCGGCACCACATAGTCCGCCGCCTGTGCCTCGTACTACCGGGCAGAGTAGGTGACGGGGGACTCAAACTTCACGTCTAGGGTGTTGCTGTCACCTTCCTAGGGGGTAGAAAGAAGTCCCAGTCACATATGTTTTTTTAATTGGCAACTTTAACCTAGTAACTGTTAAGGATTGGGGTGTCTTGGTGGTATAATGGTTAAAGCGTGTAAGTTCTGTAATAACTACTGTGGTGTCCTGGGTTCATATCCCCGGAGGATCATATGCTTTCATTAATTTAATTGGGTGTATATTTGGTGTTAAGAACGATATTAGTTAATATATAGATATAGGCCTATAGAACTTTTCGAGGCTGACATAAGAAACTTCTTAGACAAAAGGTAGATTAGTTTTACATGGTAGAATTATTATAAACACATATGCAGTGGTGTTATATTGGAATAGTTGAATATTTGTACACATTTACATTTATATTTGGGTAGTTATGGTTGACTACAGAAGAAATATATTATAAGAAACTTGACAACATAACTAAAATGCATGCCAAACCTTGTAAACAAAACCATAACAATAATTGCAACATAGATAATAGCCGGAGATACAGTAACTAAATAAAGTCCGCTAACCTGCAGTTGGTTCTCGACATCAAAGACATATCTGACGAACATGTTGTCTGACCGCCCCACCGTCTGAGAGTTGACCTGCACCTCCGCCACTGTGTCCAGGCCCTCACATATCAACGCCACTCGGGTGTAGATCAGCAGTGAGGCGTCGGCTGGTGGAATATTAAAACAGTAGGTAACCCCTTCTATACCGACAATGCTTTTTATTATATTTCAGCTATTTAGACCATTTTGTGCAGTTAAAGAAAGATCTGTGGTAGTATAAAAGAGTTAAGCGATATAGATTGAAGCATGTTGATTGCCTAAATAGAATCGTCTAATAGTAATAATAATAATAATCTGGTCTTTTATTTCTCGCAAGCGCCAGTTCTTCCAGAGGTATTCACTAGCGCTCATAACACATTGCACCACAATCAAGAGAAGTGTGGTGCAGTTCACCTGTAGTTCAAGCAACAACAACTATTTAACATGGCAGCAGTTAGAGTCTGTAACGACCTGTCACTGTGGCACTTGCAAGATCATAACTCCTACAGAAGAGAAAGGTTTTCAACTGTTTTTTGAAAGAGTCTATGGAGTTCAGCTATCTAATTGATAAAGGCAATTCATTATATAACCTAGGAGCCACGAAAGAAAAGGACCGATCAGAGAAAGAGGACTGCTGAATAGCTACCGGTTCATCAAGATGCAGCACATCATCACTGCTTCTCAGGATCGCACCAGAATGTGCCAAAGGGCGTCTCAAGAGGTCAGCAAGATACTTAGGTTCGCCAAACATAAGTGCCTTAAAAGTCATAAGACACAACTTAAACTCTATCCTAGCTTTAACTGGCAACCAGTGCAGCTCTATCAAATATGAAGAAGTGGGGGTTCTTGGAGGTAATTCAAATATGAGCCTCGCTGTTTTATTTAGTATGGACTGAACTTTTTGTAGCAAGTAATTAGGAAGGCCAACCAATAAGGCATTACAATAGTCCACACGTGATAGGACAATTGAGTGAACCAATGTTAGAAGACAGCGCTTGTTAAGAAACCGTCTCACTGAATACAAGTTTCTGATTTGGAGATTACAAATTTTGATGACCTGATTGATGTGATTCTCATAGTTCAATTTAGAGTTAAAGTATACTCCAAGGTTTCGCACTGAGCTTACTGGGTGAAGTTGAGAACCTCCTATATCCAGAGTCACTACATTTTCAGCATCATTTCCCCTTCTATTTCCATGAATGATAATGATCTCAGTTTTGTTCTCATTCAGTTTGAGTTTCTGCTTTGCCATCCAGATCTTAATGTCAGACAATAAAGATTCCATTTTGGTCTTAGTATCATTAATGTTTTCTATCTTCACATACAACTGAGTGTCATCAGCGTAAAAGTGATAGGCAACACCATGAGCATCTAGCAAGGTTGCCAAGCTGCTAGTGGAAACTATAAAGAGGATCGGTCCCACAACCGATCCCTGAGGAACTCCAAACAACAGGGGGGCTTGGTCAGAGATGGTATGGCCAATCACCACACTCTGAAATCTATCTGATAAATATGATTTGAGGAGCAAGAGTGCTCTTTCACGAACACCGTAAGAGTGCAGATCTTTTAACAGGAGGTTATGGTCCACTGTATCGAAGGCCGCAGAAAGATCCAACAAAACCAAGAGAGACGCCTTCCCGTTGCATGTGTTCTCCACCAAGTCATTCTGAATCTTACATAAAGAGGTCTCCGTTGAATTGTATTTCCTATATGCAGACTGAGCAAGAGGAACAGCTTTGTTCTGTTCAAGCAATGGTAACAAAATAAAGTTAAAACGACATCACCGGTAGTGTAAGGGTTAAGTTATTTGTTTACCAAAGGGCCACTTCATTTCAGAGAAGTTCACCAGCACTAACAAAAAATATATATAAAAGATCTATCTATCTATCTATTGCCGGACATCTTAGTCCCCTTTATGAGGGTGGCCATACACAAAACGGTCCCAAGCGGACGTGTCCCACATGAGGACAACCCGAGCCAGTTTATTCAAGGACTTACAGGATTGACAACTTAACTTAGGGTCCTTCCAGTTCAGAGGCCCTGTATGTATCTTTTTACAAGTTATAGAACAAGCTGATATAAAAGACGATAAGAAAAATGCAAGACACAACATACTGACCAGTGAGTTGGGTAGAGTAAGTCCAGTTCATCTTTGAAACCCAACGATAGTCGATGTCATTGAAGCGGAAATAGTCGAACTGGTCTAGTACTCCGACCTTCATCAAGTTCGTGTAAACACCACCCGGCACCATCCCACCCACCGCCATGATAACTGAAAACACAAAGTAATATTAGAATAGTAGTGTCAGTGTACTCGGTTATATTTCAGCTGACGGTAAATTGAATCCCTTAGCAACGAATTTCTCGATAGCCAATGGAAAAATAAGAAACTACCATGTCTCTGCTTCATATCAGTGCCAAGTTCTCATTATTAACAACACATTTCACTACAAAACCTACATAATAGTGGGAGTAAACCGAGTAATTATGCTGAAAACATAGCATTTTACCATCAACTGGAAAATAAAACAGAGCATAGTACTAGCCTATACTCCATTCAATTTAACTTTGCAGTTTATTCTTCCCTACTTGAATATAATTATTGTTTATATAATAACCCTGTTTTTATTAGACTTGACACTACTAAATACAAAAAAAAAACAGTAGCCTATAATACAAAGCTAAAAGCATATAAAACCTTCAAGAATTGCTGAAAAAGTATTAGTACAGTATGCCATCTAAGGGCCGACATCGATGCCAATATGTATCCGACTGTGTACGACATGATAATTATCCAAAAGGCAGAGTTGCATATACAGTACTGTATATATTATTTATTATGTTCCTTCCAACAACCAACTATACTCCTAAAATCGATTAATGAAATTTTACAAACACATGTGGCAGTCCGTGGATTCGAATCCAGGATGCTCACACCGAAAATCAACACCTTATGCATCGCACCACGAAGACAGTTAAAAGAATGGTGGACACTGCCTACGATTTATTATGCAACTTCGAATCCTGCATATCAATCTAAGCATGTACACACATCCCAACTGCAACTCACGTAGGCTATGCATATGTGAATGGAAAGAGCAATTAATGGGGCCTTAACCTTAATAGATCAAATTATTACAGTACAACAATATATCAATAATGTACAGCACTTTCTACTTTGAGGTAAGGACACAAATGCAGAGTAGGACCCAAGATTATTCAATGGTTCACATACACGGCTTCTTCAGGAATAACGTTATTCCTGAAGAATACGTCTGGCGAAACGTTGAATAAACTTGGGTCCTACTCTGCATTTGTGTCCTTACCTCATCTGTTACAGCCAATATTGATTCTTCACCACTCACTACTACTGCTGGGAAACATGGACACTTGGCTATATAAATGTTGTCATATTATGTGTATTTGTTTATACAGTATTACTATTATAGACACTATGTTGTATTACGGTACTGATAGCTATAATGAAAGTACTGTACCTAATGTGTAGCAAGTAATGAATGAAGAGCCTCCTCCTCTCTACAACCCAAGCCCTCACTACCGGTACTACTGCTGGGAAACACAGACACCTGGCTATAGAAGTGTTGTCATCTTATCTGTATGTATTTATACAGTAAACTCCCTTTTATCCAAAATTAAAATATCTAAAAATTTCAGTTAACCAAACTTTTTGCTATTCATATTTTTTAGTAGTTTTCACTTATTTAAGCCTCTCTGGGTACTTAATTGCATCAATTTAACCCCTCTGAAGTAGACATAGCATAAATTAGATGATAATTTGAAGCTAAAACAGCCTAGAAATAGTTCTAAATGCATTGAAAACAGTATATTTGACCATTTGTTGTTGTTGTTGTTGTTGTTGTTCCCTAAGCTGCCTGGCCGAACAGCCCCGAGTCCCTGAGAAAGGCCATGGCCACGATCGGGCTTTCCCACAGAGCTCTCATTGAGTGTAGATTGTGTTGTTGGCGTAAGTGGTTGTGTGAAATGCAGTCTTCTGTGATGTGTTTAATGGTATGGGGTGCTGTGTTACATCCCGGGCAGGCGTCGACAACGGAGTCATCCAGTCTCTTCTGATAGCTCAGGAGAGCTGGATGGTGTCCGCATCTCAGCCTGGCCAGGTGGACTCTGTCCTCGCGAGGAAGGGAGGATTCGGAAGGATGGATTTCGGGAGGTCGTGCATGCAGCTGTGTGTTGTCTGTGAGTGAGTGGATGGATCGGTGAGAGATATGAGTATGGATGTGCTTCTCGAAGTTGGTTCGGGGTGGGCAGGGAGGGAGAGAGGACAATAATTGTGTGTGATACCGTGTGCTGGGTGTTGTTTTGATATTTCTTGGTGTCTGTGGGTGTGTTGCCATGTAGTTTAGTGGGTGGTCTTGGTTCGTGGAGGCTGCTGCCAGGAATTGAGTGCCTCTCATGTCCAGATGGTCTTTGACTTTGAAGATTTTGGTTTCTTGATGTAGGTGATCTGTGGGTGCAGTAGCTGTGCAGCCTGTAATGATCTTCAGGGCTTTGTTTTGAATAGTCTGTAAGGTCTTATGATGTGTTTCAGCTAGGTTAGAAGCCCAGGCTGGGTTTGCGTATTCCATCACTGATCTTATGTATTGTTTATATACTGTGGTGGTAGTTTCTTTGTTGTGTCCAAATTTTGTGTGAGCAAGTGACCTGAGGGCGTTAAGTCTGGGTGTCAGTTTCTTTTAATGTTTGTGGTGTGCTGTTTGAATGTCATATGAGTATCATATGTTACTCCTAGGATTTTGGGTGTGTGTGTATGTGTTAGGGGTGTGTTGTTTATGGTGAGTTGAGGGATGTATTTGTGTTCTGTCCAACTTGTGAGCAGGGTTGCGGTGGATTTGGCTGGGGCTAGATTAAGTCTGTTTGTAGTGCACCAGCCATGTAGTGTGTTGAGATACGGTTGAAGGAGATCTGTTGCTCTTTTTGGGTCATGGTGTGTGCATGTGAGTGTTATGTCATCTGCATAGGAGGCTAAGTTATTTGGGGCGTATTGGGTGTAGTTATATCGTGCATGTACAGATTGAAGAGTGCGGGCGATAGGACGGATCCTTGTGGGACTCCGTTTGGAAAGTTTCTGATTTTAGATGACTGACCGGCAAAAGATACGTGTGCACATCTGCCTGCTAGGAAGTTGGCCAGCCACCGTTTTGTGTTGTTGTGCATGTTTGTGTTGTAGATTTTGTTTGTTAGGTTGTGGCGGGGGATGGCATCGAAGGCTTTACTAATGTCGAGTGTGGCTAATAGTGATCTGTGTGGTGGTCTAGCTGAGTTGATGCCGTCGAAAGCTCTTTGTGTAAGGTCTGTGAGAAGAGTGTTTGTAGAGTGCAGTGGCCTAAAGCCATGTTGTGTTGGAGCTAGGGGTAGGTCAGGTGTAATTAGTTGTAATACTAGGCGTTCCATGACTTTAGAGGGGGAGCAAAGGAGTGTGATAGGGCGGTGCGAGGAGGGTAGCGTGGGGTCTTTGTTGGGTTTGGGGAATGTGATGATGATACCATGCTTCCAAATGTCTGGTATTGTGTTGTGTGAATAGCTGTAGTTTGATATGTTAGTGAGAGCTTGTATGCCTTGTGGTCCCAGGTGTCTGAGGTGTATGTTGCTTATGTTGTCTAGGCCACAGGCGGGTGAGTGCTTGAGATTGTTGATGATATGCTTTGTCTGGTGATTGGTGAAGGGTGTATAGTCAGGGTCTGTGGGGAATTGTCTCTTGCGTCGGATGACACGTCGGTCGTCTTTGTGAGGTTTTAGGTGGCTGACATGTGAGAAGTGATTGGTGAGAGTGTTTGCTTGTTGTTTACATGAAGGAGTAGAGTCTGTTGTTGTGATTGCAGCATGTGATTGTGTTGTGTTGCTGTTGGAAAGTGTGATGCTGTTTAGTGTTTTGTAGAGTTTTTTGGGGTTTGTTTTGTGATCAAGTGTTTGTAGGAAGTTATTCCAATTTAGTTTTTGTTGTTCTTGTATTTTGTTGTTAGTTTGGGTGTTGAGTGCTTGGATTTGTTGTGTGATGTCTTGTGTGTGGGGTGCTGGGGAGTGTTTCAGTATGTCGCGTTGTCTGATGAGGTTTTGAATTTCTGGTGTGAAGTTGGGGTTGTGTCTTTTTCTGTTACCATTGGAATGTGTTTCTTGTCAGCGTTTTGGATAGTTTTATTGAGTATGTGTACAGCATTGTTGATGTTAGTGATGGGTGTACTGTTTAGAGTTGTGAAGTGTTGTTCTGTCTCATTTGTGAATGCTTCCCAGTTAGCTCTTTTATAATTGGTGTAGGTGTGTTTGTGGCTAGCTGGGGTGAGTCTGGTTTTGGTGGTGATAATGATCGGGAGGTGGTCAGAGCCTAAGGTTCTGACCACCCTCCAGGATGTTGTGGGGGCGAGTTCTGGGGAGCAAAAGGTGATGTCTGGAGATGATGGGTTATAGAGGGCTTGGTGAGGAATATGGGTATGTTGATGGATGTCGTTAAGGATGATGAGGTTATCGGTTTGGTTTTGTAGTACCAGCCCTCTGTCTGTGTCGGGGTTGTCGACAAACCAGGCCGACGTCTTGGCGTTGAAGTCACGACCCAGGATGATGTGTGGGGTGTGTGGGTGTTTGTGATGTGTTGTAAGTGTGGTCTGTATTCATTTGGTACTGTAGGGGATGTTTGGGGAGGGATGTATGTGTTTATGATGGTTATGTTGGAGTTGTTGCCAGTGCGTATTTTAATTGACTGTATTTCTGTTGTGTTATCATTTGGGGGGAGGAGGGATTTGGTTTGTACACTGGTTACTATGTATGATATTTCTTTGTGTACCAGGGTGATGAGTCCACCGCCCCCGCCGACAGCCTGGTCTTGTCTGATGGTGGTGAAATTATGAAATGTGGGTGTTTTTTGTGTTGTGCGGAGTTTTGTTTCTTGTAAGATGGCAATGTGTATGTTGTGTTGTTTGATGAAGTGTGAGAGTTTGTGTTTCTTTGTGTTGATGCCATCTATGTTCAGTTGAAGAATGTTAATGTTATGTGTACGATGTATGTTGGGTGCTGCTGCACGAGGATGGGGTGGGGGTGAGGGAGGGGCTGGGGGTTGGGATGGGTGAGGTGGGGGTGGGGGTGGGGATTGGGGAGCAGGAGATGGGGGTTGGAATGGATTAGGATGGGGTGTGGTGTGTTGAGTTGAGGATGTGGATGGTATGGGAAGGTTAGGTGGGTTAGGGAGGAGAGGTGGACGGGTTTTAGGGGGGGAGTGGATGATATGGGAAGGTTAGGTGGGTTGGGGAGGAGAGATGGACGGGTTTTAGGTGAGAGATTTGACTGGGAGAGGGAGGGGCATGAGGAACAGGTCCAGGTGTTTGTGTAGTGTTTCTTGGAGGCAAGTGTTGTGCAGGTGAAGTGGGTCCAGTTCCCGCATGAATTGCAGAGAACTGAACCCTTAGTATGGCAACTCGAAGTGATGGGTTTTGAGCAAATTGGACATATGTATGTGTACGTGGGTTCTGGGTTGCTCTCAATGTCTCCGGCTAGAAGAAGTCTTCGAGAAATGACAGCCGGAGAGTCATTTCTCGGTGTAGGAAAAACTGTGTGATGTGTGTGTTTGGTGTGAGAGGTGTGGAAATTCCCGGCGCGACCGAAGCCGCTCCAAGGACCCGTGCCTCCAGGGAGGGGGCAGGGGATGGTTGTGACGGTTTGGCTCCCGAAACTGCTCCCCGCGGCCGGCATCCGGTTTTCCTCCACTGGTCGTTGATTTTGTCTTCGGCCGTGGAGGGTCGTCAGCCATCCGCGGTTGGCAGCCTCGGGAGGTGGCCCCACGGCGTAGACGCCGCCACATCAGGACCCATTTGTACACATATTTAGCTTTATATAGAGGGACTCTCGTTTATTCGTAAAAATCGCTTAACTGAAATATCAAAAGACTCATGATTTTTGGATAAAAGGGAGTTTACTGTATTACTATTATAGACACTATGTTGTATTACTGATAGCTATAATAAAAGTACCTGATGGGTAGCAAGTAATGAGTGAAGAGCCTCCTCCTCTCTACAACCCAAGCCCTCACTACTTCTGCTGGGAAACACAGAGACCTGGCTATTATATAAGTGTTGTTATCTTATCTGTATTTGGCTCTGTCCATCTCTTGTCTCTCACACCACACATGCTGCTTCCACCTAACACACACCTACTGAATTATTTGTTACAGGTGGCATGGCAGAAATAGCCACAGGAATGTTCAAGCATAAATACAAACCACTATCCTGTGATGTTTTTTTTTTCTATGTGAATGAAGGAGACAAAAGGCAATGTAGGTTGAATTACTTGTTATTATGATAGAAATAGCCACAGGAAAGTTCAACCATCATTAAATACAACCCACTCCTCCGTGATGAAGGTCGAAGTGTTTGTTATTTTGATGGAAATTACCACAGGAAAGTTCAAGCATAATAGAGTACCGGTATTAAATACAACCCACTACACCTTGATATAGACTACATTAAGGGCACAATTCCATCAAACTTCACCCCTTATTGTTTTTCATAAATCGATTAGGTTACTGTTACTAGGCCTATATGATGAGTTATATAATTGGTCTACTAATCAAAATAATGTAAAAAGCTATACTGTACCTTGTTCCAAATTGGTAGGCCATAAATATACTGTATTGTGAACCCTAACCTCTGTAACTCAAAAAGGGCTAAAGCAAATGGGCTGTAAATATCCAAACCAATATTTTCTGGCTGACCCTTCCCAGTTGGTAGAAATTTTAGTCTAGTACTGTAGGCTATAGTCTTTTGTGAGTTATTGAGAGTAAGAGTTTTGGCATACTTATTTGGAACAGGGTCCAGTATATTACTTATTGATACAAATGTGGGTACTGTATCTTGGTCATATGAATTAGTTTGTTGAGATTAGATTTCAAATTACCCTTTTGTGTTTTACAGGGAATATTAAAATTCTATAAATGAAAGACTCCGGAGTCCAGTCCGATCTCAAAATAAAGAACCTGACAACAGAGGCAAGCTTTGCCCCCCCCCCCATGACATATTGTCATCATCATATATATTGCCAGCAGGGGGGCAAATAACCAAAAAAAATCGCCATCAAAAATAGACGCTAACTTAGCCGCGGCGATCAACCTATGTAAACATGACGACTGTACGCCGGGACACTACATCCATCCCGGGACAAATAACAGCAGGCCGTGGGCCCGTGGAATTGAATTGAATTTATTGATAGAAATCTTGGCACCGCAACAACAAGGTCATATGGCATGGGCCCGTGGAAATTTGGAAGAAAATAGGGGATGGATGTAGCGTCCGGTCGTCATGTTTACATAGGTCGATCGCCGCGGTTAAGTTCGCGTCTATGTTGACGGCGATTTTTTTCGGTTATTTGCCCCCTGCTGGAAATATATAGGCCTAGGCAATGATGATGACAATATGTCATGGGGGGGTGAGGGGGGGCAAAGCCCCCCCCCTCAATATATTATTGTATCCAATGGCAGTCAAAATAAACAGGAAAATGATCGCAAATGTCCGACGCCGTCATGTTCACATAGGTCGATCGCCGCGGTTAAGTTCGCGTCAGGCTATTTTGACAGCGATTTGTTACGGTTATTAGCATAATTAGCCCCCTGCTGGCTGGAAACATAATATTATATGATGATGACAATATGTCATGGGGGGGGGGGGATTATTGGGGATGGATGTAGTTACCGGGTGCACCACTACCGACATACAACATAAATCATCTATAAATACTTATAATAAAATAAATACTTATAAATCTATAATACTAGCCTAGGTTGTTTGGTTAGGGTAATGTATTTTTGTATCCAAAGGCAGTCAAAATAGACGGGAACATGATGGTGAGCGTCCGCGTAGTGTAAACAAGACGGGCAGTAGGATACGCCCGGTAACTACATTCTTGCCGATTATTGTATCTAACGGCAGTCAAAATAGACGGGAACATGGTGGCAAGCGTCCGCCGCTGCTCCGCGTAGTGTAAACAAGGCGGGCGGTACGCCCGAACTCTATATTCTTGCCAAAATTAGGCTAGATCAAATGGTAATACTGATTTTTAGCACCAACAGTTACCTCATATATCTTTTTAAGCCTATGCCAATTAGATCCGGTAGAGCATAGCCTAGGCCTAGCCTATACATCATTGCAGGGTGTCAAACGACGCTGTTTTTTTGAGTGATAACGCAATGAACTTTTTGTATAATGATAACAGAAACTCCCCCCACCCCAAAAAAAAAGGTAGGCTAGGCTAAATTGACACAATTTTGGTCTCCATATTTTCCATCTTGATTGTTTTTTTATTGCAGGAAATACTGTTTTAGACACCTAAATTCTCAAAAAAAAAATCTGGGGGGCATGCCCCCGGACCCCCCTAGAGCTCGCGCCTTCGCCGCGCTATAATGATAACAAAATAATAAACCATAATGATAACACAATTCATATTTTGTGGATTGACACCCTGGATTAAGAGTAGTGGGCGTACTACAACTTTCTTTCTTAAGCATAGCCTTATTGCTGCCACTGACAAAGTCTGTGGGAAAACAAAGGGTCACCCCAGGAATAAGACCTCTTGGTGGTGGAACGATGAGGTAGAACATGCTGTGAAAGAGAAAAGGAGATGCTTCAAAGCATGGAAGAAAGGAGGCAGCAGGGAGGAATACCAGGCAGCTAAACGAACTGCCAAAAGAGTTATTTACAATGCTAAAAATCGCATTAAGGACCTGGTCCTCGAACAAGTGTGTAACACTGACAATCCCAATGGGATCTTCAACCTAGCTAGGCGAGTTAAAAATGACAGTAGGGATATTATAGGTGAACAGTGTGTTAGAGATGATAATGGGAAGATTGTGTATGCAGAAAATGAAATCAGAGAAGCATGGAAGGTACACTATGAACGATTGCTAAATGTAGAGTTTGAATGGGATAAGGAACAGCTTAGTATCGAAAAACCAATATCTGGGCCCCCTCCTTTGATAGCACCAGCTGTAGTGAGCGACGCAATCAATAAAATGAAGGACGGTAAAGCTCCAGGTTGCTCCGACATTGTCGCTGAGATGATAAAAGCCTCAGGGGAGATTGGTGTAAACTTAGTCACTGAGTTGATAAACACCATTATTAAAGATGAGAAAATCCCAGAGGATTGGCTCAAAAGTGTAATAGTAAATATATACAAAGGAAAAGGGGATGCGCTAGATAGAGGAAATTATAGGGGCCTGAAAATGCTTGACCAAATCATGAAGGTCTGTGAGAGAGTCCTTGAGGGTTTGATCAGGCAAAGCATCTCTATTGATGATATGCAGTTTGGTTTTATGCCAGGACGTGGTACAACCGATGCTATCTTCATAGTCAGGCAGATGCAGGAAAGATACCTACTAAAAGGCAGGGATCTTTACTTTGTGTTTGTGGACCTGGAGAAGGCCTTTGATAGGGTACCTAGAGATGTTGTACAGTGGGCTATGAGGAAACTTGGTGTGGAAGAGTGGCTGGTGCGTGTGATAATGAAGATGTATGAGGATTCGCGAAGTTCGGTGAGGGTGAAAGGTGTACTGAGTGATGAATTCGCAGTCCGTGTTGGAGTCCATCAGGGTTCAGTGTTAAGCCCCCTCCTCTTTATTATGGTCTTGGAGGCGCTGTCTAGAGTTTTTAGAGGCGGACTCCCGTTGGAACTGTTTTATGCAGACGATTTAGTCCTAATAGCTGACAGTATGCAGGATGCTGAGGCCAAATTCAGAAAGTGGAGAGAGGGCATGGCGAGCAAGGGTTTAAGAGTCAATATTAACAAAACCAAGGTTATGCATTGTAGTTTGAGACGAGGCAATGTGGAAAAGAGCGGTGCATACCCATGTGCAGTGTGTGGAAAGGGAGTGGGCGTTAACTCAATTCAATGTAGCATCTGTCGATGTTGGGTACACCATGGGAGTAAGCGCTGTAGTAGAATAAAGGGGCCCCTGCCGAAGGATAAGTCAGAAATAGAGAAATTTGAGTGCGTAGTGTGCAAAGGCGAGCTTGTGTTAAGTGATGATCCTGTGGCTGTGAATTTTGGAAATGAGTCTTTGGAGCTGGTGAACAAGTTTTGTTACCTAGGAGATACCATCTCTGCCGGTGGTGGGGCCGAGGCTGCCACTGTTGCTAGAATTAGGTGTGGCTGGGGGAAGTTCAGAGAATTGATGCCAATCCTGACCATGAAAAGAATGCCTCTCCCCCTGAAGGGAAAGGTGTATGCCTCATGTGTTAGAAGTGCAATGACGTATGCCTCAGAAACATGGGCCGTTAAAGTAGAGGATGTCAACAGAATGGAGCGTAATGAGATGAGAATGGTGAGATGGATGTGTGGGGCCAGGCTACAGGATAGAATAACAAATGTTGAGCTGAGGAGACGTTTAGGTATAAAGAGTATTAGCGAGGTGATGCGTACAAGTAGACTGGGATGGTATGGACATGTGGAGAGAATGGATGAACAAAATTGGGTGACAAAATGCAGGTCTGTGATTGTGGAGGGAGCTGCACCAAGGGGTGGACCGAGGAAGACATGGGATCGGACTATACGCGCCGATCTCAAATCCAAGAACTTGACAAGTGAAGCAGCCCTTAACAGGGTTGCCTGGAACGCCGCCATTAGGACAAGAGACTGAAACTGCACTTATGTGTGGAACACTCAGTCTTAAAATGTTATGTATGTGTACAACCGACATACAGCATTTAGGGGAGGTGTGGTGGAGTGGTCATGCCACTGGATTGGTAATCCAATGGACCCGGGTTCAAATCCCGATATGTCAATGGGAAGATATTATTGTGATTGAATTTGTGCTGTACCTAGTATCAGTGCATTACCACAAAGCCCACCGAAATGCCAAAAAAATACCCTCATTGTTCCCTGATTAAATAACACTGTATGAATATTCCCATATTCAAAATATGTTACAGGGGGACAATGCCTAGTGAGTTCACTGCTCAATAGGTGGCGTTCTGAGAGTGAGGGTCTGAGTCTGGAGGGTGAGACGGTGAAGCACTTCAGCGAAGCAACCAGCCGCTTCAGAGATGGAGCTCCTTCGAGCCATGATGGATGCTTCACATGTCTCACTCCCCAGACTGGAACAAGACCTCACGGGCTTCACCGTGTTGAGCGGTGGAATGTACAGGCTCTCAGCCTATGCCCGAGAGGGAGTAGTTGGAATATAGAAGAAAAAAAAACTCATCTATGTTAACCTAACCAAACAACCTAACCTAACCTAGTTTTCATGTAGTAATGAGAATACTAGGCCAAGGTTAAGTTATGTTAGGTTAAGTTATTATAGATGATTTATGCTGTAGTCCTATAGTAGTAGTGGTATGCCCACTACTCCTAATCTTACCTTGATTTTTCTCTTATCAATAGCCTAATCAACCCTTTGTTTCTTGCTACAGGAGCCTTCATCCTTAACTTCTTCATCTGTCATGCCCAGCTTCCTCTTTCATAACTTCATTTTCCTTCCACCTCAGAGCTATGGACGGCTTTTCGGGAGCTGCCTCCTCCTCCTTAAAGTAAACTGAACAAACTTTGTCAATAGTCTTTTGCTGCATTTCCTTCACAAAGGTCACATCAGTCGTCTCCTCTGCAAGACCATGGCCGGGAGAGAAATATAGTCGCTTCAGCGTTTTAAGAGCCGACATGCCAATTATGCCTAATGCGGAAGGCTGGGCACAGGGTGCCAAAACAGAAATTATCCAGTTCTGGATCATTTTTCTAAGCTTACAAGGATCAACTTTGCGCGGCGTCTGAGGGGGGTGCGGGGGGCGCAGCCCCCCGCTCCATAACAGGGGGTCCGGGGGGCGTAGCCCCCCGGCCGCCGGAGAAATTTTGAGATGTGAAGGTAAATATATGCACAATACATGCTCAAAATTTATTAAAAGGAATGAATAATATTGTAAGTAAAAGGGATGTTATGTATGTTTACTGGTGTTTAATCAGGATACTAGGGGAGCTGGCTGCCTGTACTTCAGTCTCAAAGAGATGCACTTCAGGTCCACTAATATAGGCATTGAAAACAGGTTTTTAAATTATTCTTAGCAGTCCCTGTTTTAGTTTTGTAACTTTTGTCCAATAAAGATTTCATGTATATTTGTTGTTGCATTCCAAGAACTATTACATACTTAATTTATATCCTTTCATATGATACATGAGTTACTATAGAGTACTGGTTAAAATACATACCGGTACAAAGTTTCAAGAATAAACTTTGATTAGAACATTTGTTTGTCTATTATTTTCCCTGGGCCGAGTAAAAAATACCTGGGTAGGCTATTCCCATCTCGGGTTAAGTACAATCAGTAGGAACGTAGAAACTTACTTTAATTTCACAACTTTAAAAGACTCAAGATTCTGCGAGGCTAATTCCGAAAATATTCAATCAAGTCTCCGTTACCCCCATGAAGTCAGGTTATAGTAATGACAAGACATACCAATAATATATGTTAGTTAGCGGGTGTGTGGACTGTGGGGATAGTGGCAGCCCCCACTTTGGACACTAAGACTAAGTAAAGTTAGGTTAGGGTAAGGTAATGCAAATTATCTACTCATAACATGATAAACAATTGAACAATAAACTACTGTACTATATTCCTTGAAGAAATAAAAACAAACAATTGTACATAAGGCTGCGGAAAGATTCTTTAGTGATACCCAAGTCATGGCCGGGATTCCGGGAAATCTATAAATGCACTGTAGGCGGTAGGCCTAGCTGCTGGCTGTACACTTATTAAATTGTACCGGTAATCTGGCTAAAAAGTTACCGGTATACAAAATGAGAACATAGAGGCAGGGTGCAGATCCCACTTTGGACACTAAGTTTGGACTTTGGTTAGGGTAAGTTATTGCAAATCTTCCACTCAT
Source organism: Paralithodes platypus (assembly GCA_032716605.1). NCBI lineage: Eukaryota > Metazoa > Arthropoda > Malacostraca > Decapoda > Lithodidae > Paralithodes > Paralithodes platypus. The sequence continues at coordinate 8,293,038 of CM064512.1, forward strand.
AATATAAACTACAATAAAATAAGATACCAGTAGATAAGATACTACTGTAGCCTATTCTGCCTATAGCCTATACCTTGAAAACAGAAAACAAACGGTAAGACTGCGAAAGTATTCTTCAGTGACAGGTCTACCCCTATAGGCCTAATCCCACGGCATGACGGCAAACTGTTATTGTCATAGGCTATAGCCTAGCCAGGGTGTCGAATGACGCTGTTTTTTTGAGTGATACAACTTTCTGTATAATGATAAAAAAAAAAAATCCTAGCCTAGGCCTAGCCTACGTATTTTTATATTATTATTTTAAAAGTTAGACATCTAAAATAGGCCTAGGCTTAGGCCTACTGTGTTCCAAAACTCAAGAGTAGCCTAGGCTAGGTTAGCCTAGCCTAGCCTTAGCTACAAAAAAAAACAAAAAACAAAACAGGAATGTTGGTCTAGGCTAAGTTTAATATACACTTCCCAGGTCATTTTAACAGTTCTATTGCTTCTATATATCATATAATACATCATAGAGTAAGTTTTTAATAACTAGAAAAAAAGGTCATCTTCTAAATAATTACCATAATTGAGGACCTTCGCCATTCCCGGGTTAAGAGTGGGCTCTGAGTCTTAGCCTACCAGAACCAGATTCCCAGCTGCCTAGCTAACCTTATTTTTTACTGTCTTTAACCTCAAATCTTCCTTGATCTTCATTAGCCTATCAATACATTATACATAGCCCCACTAGTGGGGGCAGTCCTAAGATTGTTGGATAATGGGTTATCCTAAGCCTAATATGCCTAGCCTCAGCCTAGGCTACTCATTTCTGCTTCAAATCATCATTATCATCATAGGCCTAGGCTAATACAAGTAGGCCTAGGCTTATCTGACAAAATAATATGCTTGGCTACTTACAAAATCGCTGTTTGGTGCTTGCTAGAAGTCAGGTTTATCCAAAGTATCACCTTGAACTTATACCTTATATATAATGAGTTCCCCAAGATTAATATGCACAATTTTAGAATGTGTAGGGCACTCGCACTTCACATGAAGTCAATGTTATATTCCAGCCCCTTAATTCACTCTATTTTTCCACAAATATATCGGTAAATAACAGCTAACACATTTCCAAGTGTTCCACAGTTGATTGGCGGCAAGCTAATTTGACGTCATCATTGGATTATTCTCGGAAACAGCCACAATGGAAAACAGTGCTGATATTCGTTCGTTGGTTTCCATTAATCCAACCACATATATACCCCTGAAAACCAATAATTCATCATAAAATCGTACTAATTTATAGCTTACCTTATGCCTCAAGGTCTTGCGCTCTTTGTCAAACACATAAAATTTATATTCATTCACTATTTTTAAGAAATTAGAGACCCCATAAAATTAGCACATACGAAACAATATCTGTATTTTGAAGGAGTTTAATTAAGAGGAACTCTGATCAGAAAATTAACATTCAAACTTAAATTAATATTTTACATTATTCATTTCAGTGAAATTTAGTCAATATATTAAACACATGGAGTAGTTTAGTTAATATATACATAGTTTTAGATAAATACCTATTATTATCCTTTAATCTACATATTATTGAGCATTCGAGTGCCAATAAAATTACGGTAGTTGTGTTCGTCTTGACTCAGCCTTCGGCGCAATATAACATCGGAGTGTAGGGGTACATTGGTTGTTTGTTTGTTTGTTTGTTTGTTTTAGCGGACTCTCCCATCCAGGAGTTCGTTCTATGAACGATGGCTGTTTCCTTATTGTAATATATATTTGTTATATTGGTGCTAAAGTCAGTCACCTCATCCGAACCGAACAAGTTGTGTTTTCACAGTGTAAACAAATCGCTCTCATGACTCGAGCTCTGGATTTATCCGTCTATATTTACATTAGTAGCTGCATTTGGACTTCAATACAGGTGATATATAATAGTTCTAAGATCATAGCCAATGTAGAGTACAGTGTAGAGCAGAGCAACTATCGTTTGATGAGTGTAATGTAGAAATAGAATGGCAGGTTTAGCGGGGCTCCCGGCCGCCCCGGGACAGTCACAGGCTCTTAGCCTATTTCAGTATCAATATTTTTTCAATGTTAGGTTCGGGATCACGAAGAAAATGGGCGAATTTTGGCACACTGGCTGGGCAGTAGGATTATCTTCTACTAGTATATCTACAACAATGCTTGTTGACCCTACAACAATTTGATGATTTGGAACATAGCCATAGTACTGTATCTTTCCAGTAAACGTGGATGCGTAGAATGGTTTCTTTAACGGCTGTATATCAAGTTTTAAACTTTCAGCTATTTTTTTAGGTAAATATACATGGCTGCAACCTGTGTCCAGCTTAATTGGTACATAGGCCTATCCATTACCTATGAGACACTTAGCAAATTCGGTAACTCATGGAATCGGTGAGGCTCGAGTGTTTCGGACAAACAAAAAAGGATTTTCGTGGTCAGTATCTATGAAACACCTTTGACTGAACAATACATCAGTGCCGAGAACACCACACAAATCATTCATACGTTGAAACACAGTAACATGTGGGCGAAATGTAAACCCATTTTTGCACTCAAGTGAGCAAAGCCCTACAGTACCTATCAGGCTAACAAAGCTGCCTTCAAATTTACTAATTTTCTTGAATTTACTTTTGTGGCTTAATAGTTCCACTTGCTGGACGGAAATGGATGTGAATTGGGCACCCGAGTCCACAAGTAGTGGAAGTTCAATTCCATTCACTGTAACATCCAAGAACAAGCAATCGTTATAGGCCTACCACCGAAGATAAATTTTAGCCATCGTTGTTTATGAAACCGATTCCAGAGCAGCTAAGCTAATAACCTAGGCTAGGCTATATATATATTACCGGTAGTTAACCACTTAACAAAGCCTATGACCAAATCAATTCGACACAATACACGTAATAGACGCGGTTTTCCTTTACCAAACTTCACTGAAGGTCCGACACTTCCAGATCGAGGCGTGTGCCGTGTTGAATGTTGTTGTTATTGTTGTTGATCAAGGAAGTCCTGAGTCCCGAGCCAAAAGCAGTGGTGCCAAAGCAAAACTTGAAATACCGCTAGGCCTAGATATTTTCTATATTCTCTACTTGGTAGAAAAGAATCAGTCAATGCTGATAAAAAAAACTAGAGTAACTCCACAATCTATACAATATTGCTCAATATGGTCAAATCTTCAGAAAATCCCTAGAATTCATATAGTTATACCTGATGTTATGCCAGCTGATGATCGAGAATCGTGGATGTGGCACATGCGCGGTAATGTCTCGTGATTGGTTAGAGTGAATGTGTTTGATTTCGTAGGTTGTTTGTGATAACATTTAAATAACTTTCATTGTAATTATTTGACTCATCATATCTACAAAGTATAATAGTGTGTTCTATTATAAATCTCGTAAATGCCGCTTAGTATTGATATTTTGCAATACAAGCAGGCATTAACCAAAAATGCATCTGTACCAAAGTCAACTGATGCCCAAACGAACACTACATTTAAATTAAATGACATTTGACTGTCATATCAAAGGTAGTAAAACACTTTAGTACATGGAATATAAGGCATGTACTACATTTAAAGTAGCCTACATGTTCATGAAATTTATTAAATTTAGTGTTGTTGGGGGGAGGGAGGGAGCAGGGCTTTCCCGCCCACAGACCATTCCGACTAGAAGATCCCGCCCGCTCAGCTAGGTCCTTCCCGCCCGAATATTGTGGGCGGGAAGAGCCAAGCAATCAATCCTTCCTTGGCTGATTCCGTCCTCTAAGATTAAACCTTCCCACCCATTTGTATGGTTCACACAACCAAATGTATGATGCAAAAGCCTTTAACCTTGAAATTCGTGAATGCATTATAGCCTTGTGTGTATAAGTGACGATTAGATTAAAACATAATTAAATTACACACACACACACACACACATATATATATACTGTATATATATATATATATATATATATATATATATATATATATATATATATATATATATATATACAAGTCAAAATACATAAATAAAAGTTTAAAGACCGTTTGTCCACAGATAGTGTGGTTATAGTCTCACGTCCTAAATGGCGGCTTTCCAGGCGGTCCTGTCAAGGGCCGCCTGTGTTACACTTACACTTTACACTTTGTTACACTTTGTTGTATTCCGTCAGTTAGTGACGCAGCTGAGCTGGGGCTCCACTGCGACCAGGCAGCTCCTTTTCTTCTATGCTCCAATCTAGAAGTCGGTTGGAGTTGGAACTGGGGTATCCTGGTGTTGGTGGCTGGTCAGGTATTTTGACCAACCATGCATCCAAATGCTTCTTTAAGGTGTCAGGAGACACCCCTTTCATGTTTCTCAGTGTGGCTGGGATGCAGTTGAAAAGTCTTGTTCCACTGTAGGTGAAGCTGTGGTGAATCAGGGTTTTGATTCTGTGAGTTGATCCAGGAGTGGTCCTCACATAACACAGCCTCCCTCGCCGCTGGTGGTTTGTTTCTTGAATACTTGTGTTTGGGACCCTTTTTTCTAAAAATCTTCCAAACATAGATTATAATATATCACTCCCTGCGTCTCTGAAGAGAATATAGCTGCAACTCCTTGAGTCTCTTCCAGTAGTTCAGTGTTGAATCCCGTGGATCTTGTTGGTAAACGTCCTCTGCGGGGCTTCAATTTCTGTGATTTATGATACTTTTTGGGGAGACCAGAGCTGACAGCAATATTCTAATCGTGGTAGAACCAGTGACTTCCATAGAGTCAGCATGCACTTCTCACTCCTTGTTTGGAAGGTCCTCAGGATCCAGCCTGCTAGTTGTCTTGCAGTTGATGTTGCTTGGTTTATGTGATGAGAGAAGGAGGTATCGTTGCTCATACTTAATCCTAGATCTTTGACCACCTCCTTGGCAGTGATTTCTTGTTGGCCACAGTTGTAGTTTGTGGAGTTCTTTAGTGCTTCTTGGTTCCCATACCGCAAAAGCTCAAACTTGTCTCCGTTTAGTGCCATGTTGTTTACTTCTGCCCACCTCAGGATTCTGTCCAAGTCTTGCTGCAGAAGCTGGGAATCATGTTGTGTGCCGATTTTCTTCATAATTCTGGTGTCGTCTGCGAAGGATGTGGCTGTTGAGTGTTCCAGGTCTCTGTCGATGTCCCCTATCATGATGAGGAATAGGAAGGGACCCAGAACTGAGCCTTGTGGAACACTGCTGACGACACTGCTCGTTTCCGATAGGCTCCCTTGAACAGTCACTCTGCTTTCTGTCGGAAAGAAAACTGTGTAACCATTTTCCGAGTTCTCCACATATTCCGAGTGCCCTGATTTTGTGTAGGAGAATCCCGTGGTCTACTTTATCAAAGGCTTTGGCAAAGTCGAGGTATACGACGTCGACATTTGCCCCATCTTGTGTGTCCTGCAAAATTTTCTCGTAGTGGGATAGCAGCTGTGAAAGGCAGGAGTGGCCTTGTCTAAAGCCATGTTGAATGCTTCTCTGTCTTCCAAGAAGCTAACCATCTTTGATCTTATTGCTCTTTCTATTATCTTTATAAGATGAGATGTCAGCACCACCGGTCGGTAGTTTTTGGCTATGCCTTTGCTCCCTCCTTTGTGGATAGGTGTGATTGTACCCTTTTTCAGGGCATTTGGTACGTAGCCAGCTTGAAGGGACTTACTCCACAGCAGCTTTAGTGGCAAGGCTAGCTGATGTTTACAGTTTTTCAAAAGCTGGGCATGAAAGCCATCTGGTCCTGCTGCAGAGTTTGGTGCAATCTTGTCAATGGCCGATATTATGTCGTTTATTGTAACCTCTATCGAAGAGAGTTGATGTGGTGTCCCTGGAGCTTCGTCGAAGAAAGAATTTGGGTTGTTGATTTTCTTTTCTACATTTGGGGGGCTGAAGACGCTTTCGTACTGTTGTTTGAGCATCCTGGCAATTTCACTAGGGTCGCTCTCAAGTTCTCCAGTGGTTTTAATGAGTGGTCCTATTTTTGAAGTATTCTTGAGCTTCTTTTTTGCATAGGCATAGAAATATTTGCTGTTCACTTTGATGTTTGAAACTGCTCGAAATTCTTCCCGGGTTCTTTCATCTTTGTGTGATTGGATAAGTTTCCATTCTATTTCTTCGAGGTCTCCTTGCAGTTTGGTGATACTGGGTGTATGGCTAGTCTTTTTGAGTTTGGCTAGTTTGTTGGCCCTCTTCTTCATTAGAATTTTTCTGTCCCTCGGAATCTGTTTTCTCTTGTTTCTTGTTCTTCCTGGGTGGTATAATGTTCTTGCAGATCTCAAAGCATCTTTTCTAAAGGACGTCGAGGGTTTCGTCAACATTTCTCTCTTTAAATAGAGTCGTCCAGTCAGTTTCCCCAAGTTCTGATCTTACTTTGTCCCAGTCTATTTAATTGTAGAAATTTAGGTCACTGAGAGAATTGCAAGGAATCTGATCTGAATGCTGTTGGCATCTTTGGGATGCTGAGAAACTTGAGGTCATGACTTTGATGAGGCTGTGGTCAGACATCACTGTTTTGATAGTTTCATAGGAGTGAACTAATTCAAAGTTGTTGCTGAATAATAAGTCTAGAGTGTTGTTGCCTCTTGTAGGGTCCTCAATAAACTGCTTCAGGTAGGCAGTGTCAACGATAGCCATTAATTCCTCAGCTTGACGTTTTTCATCCCTAGATCCACCATTTATTTTCATGGATGGCCATGTTATAATGGGTAGGTTGAAGTCCCCTGTGATTATAACCTCAGTGGAGGAGGTTGGCAGATTCTGTAGGAGTGACCGTATTTTTGTCGAGACCTCCTTGAAGGTTTCTTCTGCGGTGTTTGGGGGTCGATATACAGTCATTATAAGCAGATCGATCTTCCTCACATATACTGCTAGTAATTCTGTTGTGCCGTTCGAGAAGGTTGTGAGTGTTTCAGCATTTGCAGCCACATCCTCCCTAAAGTAGAGCGCTACACCTCCATGGCTCCTGTCTACTCTGTCAGCTCTGAATAAGGTGAAGTTTTGGATATTGATTTCTGCATCCAAAATATTTTTGTTTAGGTGCAATTCTGTGAGAGCTAGAAAAATCATACTATCTTCCTCTACTGCTTCTTCCAGCATTTGGACTTTACATTGGTTATTTTGTGGGTAAAGTCCTCTGATGTTTCCCACATAGAAACTGCTTAGTGGCAACTGCACTTCCCTCTGTGTTTCGTTTCTGGTCCTTCGGTGTGGGCTAGGAATCTCCCCATTATTGCTTGTGACTGCTTTTCTACTTCTAGGAGTCGTTCCATAAGTATCTCTAAAAAAGAACTTTGGTCAGGCGTATTTGTATTTGACGATGGTCTGTCTCTTACACTTTGCTGGATGGTTGGCCAGTTTCTTGGAGAGTTTTGTACTGGCGTTGCAGGAGTTTCCCTTTGCATATGTTCCGTATGCTGCTCTCGAGGTTCATGTTTGTTGGTAGACTTTTTGGTTCCCTTTATGTGAGGAAGTTTACAGTCGCTACGATCACATACCCTTTTGTGGAGTGAATATCTGCATACAAATGGATGGTAGTCCACACATTTCCATCTAAGATTGCAGCCGACCCTTTCATCCCGGCCATGCTTCATAAATTTTGAGCATATTTTTGGATGTGCTTGCTTACATCCTTTGTCAACTGCTCCGTACCGGCATTCATTCTTTAGGTAGTAATTACATAATACAATTTTTTTCTTCTTTTGTGCACTCCCAATGTTGTCTTTTTTCTTTTATGGTGTGGGTTTAGAAGTGGCCTCGGTGTGTTCCGTTCCTGTTACCTGTTCTGCGGAGTTTGGTGGTGGTGTGGTCGTGGGCTGGCTTTTAGTGATAGGCACACGGTTCACATCCTGGGGTTCGGTGACTAGAGAAAGTTCAATATCCACAGGGTGACAGGGGTGCTCCCAAGTCCAAGGTCCAGTGTTTTGGCTGCATCCTCTTGATTTTTACTGGGTTCTGTGGCTTGTTCTTTTCTCTGTTGATGTTCTAGGCTGGGTGGTGTTTGGCTGTTATTTGGTTCCTTAGGCGTGTCAAGTTCTTTATTTTGAGATCGGACCGGAGTACCCGAGCCCACGTCATTCTAGGTCCACCCCTACGCGCAGCTCCCTCCAAGTTCACAGTCTGGCATATATATATATATAAAATGCCACCAAAAGGAATGTCCCCCACCAACCTCCCGACCAACAACCCAGTAACAATTCCGCAAGAACCAGAACGGAAGCCGGCAGGGACGAAAGGACCCAGCAGCCGGAAAGAAAAATACGTACCCACAGGATCAAAGGAAGCCGACACGGCCAGAAAACAAGAGATCCCAAAGACACTTCGACCAAAGGTGTTATACTCACAACCTTTCGAATATGTTAGGTTCAAACGAAGGGACCAAAGGATCGACCCCGACACGGCCGGAAAACAAAAGGCCCAAAGGCACGTCGACCACAAGTAGTATGTATGAGCAAAGTCTTTTTGATTCTCTGTCCTCACAACTCAGTGGCCTCAACTTAAATGCTTCTTCTGAAATCACTGTGTTGGGTGATTTTAATGTCCATAATGTTGAATGGCTCACTCATTCAGCCAGAACTGATGATGCTGGTCTTGAATGTGAGCTATTAACAGACTCATTTAATCTTACTCAACTAGTCAACCAACCCACCCGTGTACCAGATAATCCTAATCATAATTCCCACCTACTGGACTTATTTTTAACAACCAATTCAGAAAATTATGATGTTACAGTGAGGTCCCCGCTTGGATCTTCTGATCACTGTCTGATACAGGCCACCTGTCTATCACCTACCACACCTTCCCACTCTGAACCTGTTTTGGTGACTAAATGGCATTACAATAGGGCAGACTGGGAGGGTCTTCAAGGTTTCTTTTTTGATATTCCCTGGACCTCTTTCTTTTCTAATGATGCACACTCCACCTTGAGCCACATACAAGATTTTGTAAAAATTGGAATGGAAACTTTATTCCTCATCAAAAGTACAGTAAAAGATCTAATTCACCTAAATGGTTTGACCATAATTGTGCTAGAGTAACTGAACAAAAAGCAATAGCCTACAATGTATACACAAGATCAAAAACACATGAAGCCTTTAATTACTTTAGAAACATCAGAAATCATGGAATGGAGGCTGGAGGTAGATGGAGTGGACAGTGGTTGCAAGTTTGTAGGTTTGGGGTGTTGCAGGAGAAGTGTAATATCGGCGAGAACTGATCACATGTTATCTTCTGCCCTGCACAGGTATATAATTGTTATCCTTGAATCTTTGAGTCGACGTTTTCTCTGATGCGGGAGAGGTGTGGTAGAGAGAGAAAACGACTTGTGGTGGTGAATGCTTGGGTAACTGTTTCTCTGTTATTGGTAGAGGTGGTGGTGGTGGTGGTGGTGGTGGTGAGCAGCTATAGGTCTTGGTATGTTGGCTGTGGTGGTGGTGATGATGGTGGAGGTAGGGGTGGGCATCTCGGTATGTTGGCTGTGGTGGTGAATATGTTTTTCTGTTATTTCACTTCCTTCTTCCCCATCAAAGCCACGACCTCGTGGCTGGAGCTGGTCTCACCAGGCATTTTCTTGGTGGAAACAAATTTCCATTTGTCGAGATATTCCCACCATGTCATTGAGCTTCTATCTGCTGGTTTGCTCAGGTTAGCATAAAGAGTTATGCAAGGTATCTCTGTATATGTCCCGAGGGCTGCTTCTAGTTGATGTAGGAACTTAATATTCTTAGTTACGTCATTGGTTTGGGTCCCTATGATCTTGATGTAAGGACCACTTCTGGGAATGCGGGTTGTTGCCGGCTTAGTTTTGGTTGAGGTGTTGGTTTTCTTAATCCTTGTGGGAGCCAGGGAACCCTTTTTAATGACTGGGTTTTGATGGATTACAGTGATGATGGATGAGGGTGCTGGAATTACTTGAGTATTGCTTGCTATCTTCAAGGTTGGAGCGAACACGGATGATTGATCGGAGACGAAAGGAACGGGCCGATCGACGAATGTGGTGTGCAGGTGGGTGTTTTAGCCCGACTGTATCATAGGAGGAGAGATTATCTTCGGCGGATGGGGCAAGTGAAAGAAGGGTTGGATGGAGGAGGTTCATATGATTTCGGAGGTGCTGAAGGTGATGTAGTAGACATGGAGGCTGTTGGTGAAGATGTAGAACAGGCTTTACCATAAAAGCCGGTGGAGGTAGGTGGTCGAGGATATGGAGACTTCTGAGGTGGCTGTGGTTGGATGTTGACCTTTTTCTTCTTTGGTGATTTGGCTTTAGGAGTGGCTTTAGCCTGATGGTTATGGCTTTTGTTCCTGATCGCTATTTGGATTTTTGGAATCCTTCTAGGGGAGTCTTCTGGAACGTCTTCAATCTTAGCTAGGTGGTAGATGGGTGGAGTTTTTCCGGGCACAGGCTCTCTCGCCGAGGCCATAGAACTGGGCGGGGGACAGTCTTCTTCATCGTGGTACTCGATGCAGTCCTTTTCTTTAGCCGGGTGGTAGATGGGTGGAGGTGTCCACGGCACAGGCTCCCTCGCCGAGGCCATATAAATGGGCGGGGGAGGCTCAAAAATATCTCGAGGAGGGTCTTCCATCTCTTCTAGTTCTTCTTCCTCTTGGTCTTCATGGTCTTCCCTCTCTTCTATTTCTTCTTCCTCTTGGTCTTCATCGATGGCTTGAATTTGGTGCATTTCCGGGGAACAGTATTCTTCATCGTGGTACTCGATGCAGTCCTTTTCTTTAGCTGGATGGTAGATGGGTGGAGGTGTCCACGGCACAGGCTCCCTCGCCGAGGCCATATAAATGGGCGGGGGAGGCTCAAAAAAATCTCGAGGAGGGTCTTCCATCTCTTCTAGTTCTTCTTCCTCTTGGTCTTCATGGTCTTCCCTCTCTTCTATTTCTTCTTCCTCTTGGTCTTCATCGATGGCTTGAATTTGGTGCATTTCCGGGGAACAGTATTCTTCATCGTGGTACTCGATGCAGTCCTTTTCTTTAGCCGGATGGTAGATGGGTGGAGGTGTCCACGGCACAGGCTCCCTCGCCGAGGCCATATAAATGGGCGGGGGAGGCTCAAAAAAATCTCGAGGAGGGTCTTCCATCTCTTCTAGTTCTTCTTCCTCTTGGTCTTCATGGTCTTCCCTCTCTTCTATTTCTTCTTCCTCTTGGTCTTCATCGATACATTAAAGACTTCCTCTAATCCATACATACATTAAAGACTATGATCTATTTTTGTATGCAAGTCCGTCTTTTTGTTCACCTTAAAGTAATGCTCCAGTTTAAAGAGCTTCAGGAATGCTTTGGGCAGTACCACTTGAGGGACCACTGTACAGCCAGGGTAATATAGCCAAGTCTATGTTTGCCCCAGTGTGACAGTTCTCCAGGGCTGGGTGTCAAACGAAATCCAAGTCCATTCTTTTTAGTCTTTATCATTGTATATGGATGACTGGAAGACTGGCATAATAGTCCCCCTATATAAGGGCAAAGGGGAAAGAGGAGTGTGTGGTAACCACCGAGGAATATGTCTTCTAAGCGTAGTAGGGAAGGTATACAGTAGGGTAGTGATTGAGAGAGTGAGAGTGAGAACGGAGAAATGGATAGGCGATGAGCAGGGAGGTTTTAGGAAGGGAAGAAGATGTGTAGATCAGATTTTTACCCTGAATTGTGTTGTGGAGAAATATCTGGAGAAACAACAAAAGGTGTATGTTGCCTTTATGGACTTGGAGAAGGCCTATGACAGAGTGGATAGAGAAGGTTTGTGGAAAGTACTTAGAATATACGGAGTAGATGGCAAGTTGCTGAAAGCAGTGAAGAGCATGTATGAGGGTGCAAAGGCGGCAGTACGTGTGGAGAGTGAGCAGAGCGAGTTCTTTGACCTGAATGTTGGTTTGAAACAGGGGTGTGTGATGTCCCCGTGGTTGTTTACTATATATATGGATGGAGTCATGAAAGAAATACTATCAAGAGCAGTGGATGTTGGTGTATCACTGAAAAGGGAGGGAATTGAGTGGAAGCTACCTATACTGCTGTTGCGAATGATACAGTTCTGATGAGTGATAATGAATGGGAGTTGCAGGGTCTGGTAAATGAGTTTGGAACAGTGTGCAAAAAACGGAATTTGAAGGTAAATGCGGGGAAGAGCAAGGTTATGGTCTTCGAAAGGGATGAAGTCACAGAGTGTGAGGTGAAACTGAACGGTCAGGCTATGGAGATCGTCAACTCTTTTAAGTATCTGGGCAGTGTGTTGAGTAAAGATGGGACTATGGATGAAGAAGTGCGGGAGAGGGTACAACAGGGGAAGAGGGTTGTAGGAACGCTGAAAGCAGTAACAAGAAATAGGGTGGTCAGTATGGAAGTGAAGAAGTCCTTGCATGACAGTGTGGTAATCCCGACACTGACTTACGGAAGCGAAGCATGGACGTTGGTTGAGACTCAGACCAAGAGTGAGAGCAGTGGAAATTGATTACTTAACCTGACAAGCGCGATATAGACGTAGGTGCTAGGGTAGTTATTTGTGCATTTCTAGCCCTGGATTCTGACAGAATTCGTTATATTTACAATATAAACCATTATTTGTTTTCGGTATGCTTTTATTTTACATATATGATGTATATATGAACCTTCAAGAGTGCTAAAATAAGTGGGAAAAGCATTTGGGTGGTGAAAAACGAAGATATGGCCACCGGTCATAATCTCAGGCGAGAGAGAGAGACAGGCAGCCCTCCCCTCTCGCTGTCTGGGAGTCAACTGAGAAGAGCGGGGCGGTGTGTGCCGGTGTCTGGGTGTTGCATAACGATCTTTTATGCAACCCACTTGTGCTACATTATCGCGGGAGAGAAAAATAACCGATAAATGATGATAATAAGAGGAAAAATAGGTGATAATTGAGGTGGGGAGGGAGGGGGGAATAAGGAGGGGAGGGGGGTGGGTGAGATTTACATGGATGAGTACTGGAGGGGAATTATCTCACCTAGAGACAAATTCCTTTGTTTTGATAGGCCCTTTTTTTTTATGGAAGGCTTTTTTTATGGTCCTGCTTCCGTGAGGCCTATCGCGTTCCCTATAGGAAGCCTTCCGTGAGGCCTATCGCGCTTGCCGGGTTAAGAAGTGCGTGCGAAGTTACATGGAGGGATAGACAGACTAATGAGGAAGTAAGAAGGAGGTGTGGTGTGGAGGTGGATGTGCTGGAGTGTGAAAAGGAACAACTTGAGATGGTTCGGCCATATGGAACGTATGGAAAGCGAGAGAATGACTAAGAGGGTGTACGAGAGCGAGGTGGAGGGACAGAGAGGGAGAGATAGACCGAAAGAGAGGTGGAAGGATGGAGTGAGGAAGTATATGAACGAAGGCGGTGCTGGTTGGGGGGAGGGACGTCGACTGACTGGGGACAGAGGTGCATGGGGGCGGTTCGTTCGTGGCCACCCCTTCAGGGATCACGGCGTCCGGCAATAGATAGATAGATAGATCATTGTATATACAAAGATAAAATGGTGGTTTATAGTTCAAATTATGTCTTAGGAAGTGATAAAATAGCCAAAACAATGCTATTCTATGTTAATTGTTTTGCAATCCTTATCATATTTATTCAATTCGCTCCGTTTGACACCTTGCTCCCGGGGTCAGAGTCACTGCTCTGAAGGACAGAATCAGTGCACCGGTGGTCTGGAGTTACCATGAGGCGGATGGGTATATTCCTGTGTTGCGGGGAGACCTGTACATATATCTCAATAATTTGGTAATGTTACAAGATATTTATAAAATTTACATTCATAAATAGTCCACTAATACAGGTACAGTATATAAGATTAGGTTAGGTTAGGTTAAAGATATTTTTCAATGTTTCTGAGTAAATAGGCATCTGAAAAAAAAATCTCCCCGCTACACAGGATCTTACCGGCAGATGCACAATATGGTATTATCACAGCCAGATGCCTCTCTGGCCAAACCATTTAAGTCACCTCCTGCAACACACATTTGGATATTGGAGAATATTCTTTTTCACTCTACCTTGAAAGAGAGAGTACAACGGAGAGTAACTATAATGATTCCCTGTCCAAGAAATATACCAAAAGACTATGAGAATTAAACCTATTTACCTTGACAAACCGCAGAATAAGAGGGGACCTAATCCAAGCTTTTTTATTTTATCAAAGGCCGTGATAACATGGACGCAAGTAAATACTTCACAATAGATAACTCAAATTACACAAGTAATGGAAAGGCATTTCATTCACATGAAGCAAAGAACTTTTTTTCCAACAGTCAACTTGTGGAACAAATAGCCTAGAAATGTGGTAGAGTGCCACACAGTCCAGGCAATTGAATAATTATACAGGGTACTGTATTGTACATACATACATACATACAAGTTTTAAGACCGTTTTGTCCACAGAGAATGTGGTTACAGTCTCACATCCTAAATGGTATGGCAGTATGGCGGCTTTCCAGGCGGCCCTGTCAAGGGCTGCGTCTGTTGTCAAGTTCTTTATTTTGAGATCGGACCAGAGTACCCGAGCCCACGTCATTCTAGGTCCACCCCTACGTGCAGCTCCCCCCACGTTCACAGTCCAGCATTTCTTCACCCAGCTCTGATAATCCATTCTCTCCATGTGTCCAAACCAACCAAGTCGGCTCATGCGCATCACTTCACTGACACTCCTAATACCCAGACGCCTTCTTAATTTCTCGCTCGATAGCCCATCCCTGAGATTAACCCCACATATCCATCTCACCAGTGAGTCGCAGTGACCAATCTCTTCTCATTCCATTTCATTAGATAAATATATTGCCATGAATCCCTGACTGACTGCGTTTGTGCCCGAGTAATGTGACCGTATCAATATTGTTCATAGTACAGTAAGTACTATGATTTTGTTTTCTGGTCAACAGTTTTTCTGGAGCTGAAGCCCTTCAGTTGATTGAAGTGGCATATATATTTTTGTTAACAAGTAGCCTAGTAAGGACAATTAGTTCTGTTGTTGCTTGTCTTCCTTTGTATACCTCACAGCAAAGCAGAGACCCCCCAGAGGGGGAATGCTATACAGTAATTATATCTTTCTCCTACCTGTAGCACTGTATTCAAACTTCAACAGATGGTCCAGTACAGTTTGGTGTGATGTAGCCTCAACCCCAGCACCAGCAAGGCACTCTCTAGGTTATGGCCACCTAGTGAGTCACATATTCAGTCGGACATGTTGCTGATGTACTTCACCACCTTCTGACAAGCCTGTGAAAATATCTTTATTAAGTATAGGTTCTATATACAGTCAACACAACACAAAAAATGTCTCCTGGGTCTATTACCTTCACAAAAATCAATAAAATTGAGGCAATGATAACTTTACTACTGAAGTAGTCGTTTCATAGGCTGCCTGGTCGAACAACCCCACTTCAGTCATAGCTTCAGTCCCTGCTTTGGCCATAGTCAGTAAAAATAGGTTAGTCTAAACTGAACAAGATGCAGAAATAAACTTGAGCCGACCAGGCCAAGTGAGATATCTCTATTGGTCTAACTGGTAGAGTGACTGCCTCATAACCCAAGGGTCCCGAGTTCAATTCCTGGCCAGGGCATATTTTAGGGGAGGCTATTTCAGCATCTAACGAAGTTTAGGTGTGTTGGTAAAATTGTTAAGATGGTTGAGAGTAAGATCGGAGCTCCATAAATCCTCTTTCGGGTATGGTGTAAAAACCTATTCCTACAATAGCATTAGTTATAGCTTCAAATTCTTCAAAATTACCATTATATCAATTTAACCAGAAAATGCCACGGGCCGTGGCATTGTCGGTAACACGTCTGGCTTTGATACCACAAGTGCCATTGATAGACGGCAAGAGTTTGGGCAGCTCAGTCTAGCGATTTGTGGCAAATGTCCAGTAAAGTCCCTGTAACAAGGGCATACCCAAGCCCTGTCAATCAATGGAGTGCACAGCATTAAAAACTACATCTTCAACAACCAAACCAGTACTCTCATAGGGCTGGCCTTGATATATATAAATACAGTACAGTACTGTATAAAAGCCATGTGGAAAGAATAGCTGTCATACATAACACCGTATCAATCAATCAAACTGCGCCAACAACACAATTTACACTCTTTGAGAGCTCTGTGGGAAAGCCCGACTGTGGCCATGGCCTTCCTTAGGGACTCGGGGCTGTTCGGCCAGGCAGCTTAGGGAACAACAACAACAACAACAACATCAAACTGCGCGTAACTGCACTCACCCTGCACTCCCAGTGGTCTCTCTGGATGAGGTTCCAGGCCGTGACTTTCAATTCAAAGTAGCCTCTTTAATTCTTAGGGAGGACCAGCAAAAGACTTGAGAAAGGAAAAAGAGGTGACAATAGAAGAACACATAACAGTTTGCCCACAAAAAGCAAGTACACAAAGTCCAATAACAAGTCCAAAACTGCTGAAATACACAGAAAACTTATTGGCATGTATACGGTGGAAGAGCAGGGAACTGTACCAATTCTGTAGGCAGCCTATTTTAGCCTGGTTTTATGACCTGCAGTAAGATACAGGGAAATATTCAATTGACCACTTGCAAGGTTTGGGTCATAAGGAAGTTGGGGTTTTATACATCAATATTTAGCAGAATAACTATTTAAAATATGGTTGTTGTGCATATATAAATCAAGAAACACCCCATTCTTAACATTAATCCTCCATTACAAACCCCAATGCACTAGAATAAACTAATGAAAGCATATGATCCTACCGGGATTCAAACTCGGGACACCACACCTCTGAAACTCGCAAGAGGTTAATTCTGCACCAGAGCAAAGCAGGGGATGAATATCTTTAAATAAATAATATACGAACCAACAATTCCAACATACCACAGTGACGTTGGCAATAAGGATATCATCAATCTCTGGTTTGAAGTCTGTCCGTTTCTGTTCCAAGCCAAGGATATAGCGGACATGGCCGACCACGGCAGAAGAAGTTTGATGTCAGCCCAGGTCCAGTTTCTGCTCAAGCGTTGAACCCAGTGTCTTCTTTTGCTGTAGGCAATCTCCATCCTTGGGTGTAGAGCTAGGGAAGAAAATATGGCATGACTAAAGGCAGATTAACAAGAGCAGTTTCTCTGGAAACTTTTTTCAGCAAATCTTTTCTGGCAACTATTGATATAAACTATTATATGAATTCTACTTATAGTAACGTGGTCTGACGAAGTGGATGATATCAACAGAATGGAATGTAATGAGATGATAATGGTGAGATGGATATGTGGGGCCAAACTGCAAGATAGGATATCTAGTGAAGAGATGAGGAGACGGTTAGGTATCAAGAGTATCAGTGAAGAGATGTGTACTAGCAGTCTTGGATGGTTTGGACATGTGGAGAGGATGGATGAACTAAGTTGGACGAAAAGATGCAAGTTCGTGAACATGGAGGGAGCTGCACCAAGGGGTGGACCAATAAAGATGGGAGATCAGACCATACAGTCTGATCGTGAATAAAAAAACATGAAGTGAGGCAGCTCTGAACAAGGTTGCCTGGAGCGTCACTATTAGGACGTGAGACCGGAACCGCACTTCATATGGAGCACTTGGTCATTTCATTTCTGTATGTACAGTATGTATAGTCTAGCAGTTGATACCAGTACAAAACAGTCCAATAAAGTTACAAGATTAATGTTGCTGATAAGTTGCCAAAAAAATACCTGTCATGTGAATCTACCTTAAGCAGTACATTAACTCCCCCAGACATATATGACGCGATCGCGTCATATGGAACTTATAACCAAAAACTCATATGATGTGATCGCGTCATATGGACTTATCTCCATGCCTCTCCAATAAGTTTATGACGCAATTTTGCGTCATATGAGCTCAGTAAGTCCGATAAGTTAGCTTACGATAAAACCGTTGGTGGCAAGCTCAGCCTCCTCCGATAATTCTAACGGCCGCAGTGTTGTTGTGAGTGTAGTGCGAGGCAGTGGCAATGATACCGGGGCTCCCGCCTCCTCGGACTTATTGGAACATAATATGTCTGAAGGAGTTAATATCTTAATCTTGGACTAAATGAGGCAAGAAAATGATAATCCATGAAGTGGGAATCATGATAATTTTCAGCTTAGAGAAGATATCTCATAGTTAAGGGGAATAAATCTACCAAGAAAAATCTCTCCAGTACCAAAGATATACTTTTTTCTAATGTTCTAGTAAATATAAGACGATATTATTAAGCACAAGACAGGCCTCTCGTAATCTAGGGTCTGTTTTCTTATATTCTGGCAAACACAAGATGATATTATTAAGCACATGATCGGCCTATCGTTGTCTAGGTGTTAACAGAAATAGAAAACCGAAGGTACCGGTACTCACATGACCAAAGGTACGAGGGTGTCACTGAACAGATTATCCAGCAGGTTGACCATGGAGCTGCTCTGATGAACCACCTCTATCGAGCTGACCTCACCTACAGGTATCACTTGAAGACACAACTCTGTCCATGGGAATAAAAAATAATATAGTGAACACCAGTATAGGTACAGTACTGTACTGTATTGCATTAATATGATGATGTGCCACAGGCTGTAGCGCAGTTGGTAGAGCACTCGCCTGCAAACCGAGAAGTCAACGGTTCGAGGCTCGGGCAAGCCAGTGTGCGTTATTGGCAGACAACAGTGCTGTTGGTGGATGGCATGGTCTAGCAATCTGTGCTAGAGCACCAACCCTAGCCCCGCTCTTGAGCAGGGAGTGCATGGTGGTAAAAAATGCATTATCATCATTAACCTTTTCAGTATGGGAGACCTCTTTCAATTTTATTCTGGCTATAATTAAAAGATTTTAGTTAGTCTATGAAGAATCTTTAGCAATTAAAGGCTGCAAAGCATATAATTTAACCCTTTTAACTACCACAGATTAATTAAAAACTGCATAAAATTTTCTAAATATAGCTAGAATATATCAATAAACTGCTACCCGCACTGAAAGGCTTAAAATAAACATGCATAAATAAAGGAGGAAGCAATAGGAGAAATTGGAAGATTGTTAGTGGATGAAAGACAGTACCGGTACAGTAAAGTACCATGTTTTGTACGGGGATGCTTTATGTAATGCCTCTGCAGCATCACTACTAAGTACACTAACTCTTGAGATTCCTCCTCGGTCTACTGATTGTCGCCATTCCCTAAACTTCCGTAATTTTATGGTGCTTTACCCAGTCATCCTCATCTATTGTCTCCAAACCAGTAAAGCTTGCCCGTACAATTCACCTCACCATATTATTATACAGGGTGTCAAATCAAAGCAATTTTGTTTGGAGACTTGAATGAATATGAAAATGAATACAAGAAAATTAACAAGAAATAACATTGCTTTGGCCATTGTATCACTTACAATGCCATTATATGAACTATATACCACAATTTCATCTTTACATATACAATAATAAAGATTGTAAATAATGGACTCGGCTTTCGTTTGTCATCTCACCTTACACTCTACACTCTTTCAGAAAAGTTATGAATTTGCAAATGGTATATACAAAACAAATTATTACAGGCTTCAGCTGCTGCCATTTCCATGGTTGCAGCTTATATGCTACAGTACGGTATATGAACAAGGCCACATTTTGCTTACTTGTGGTGTAACACATTCCAAGCGCTAGTGAATTACGGTACCGGTACCTAATAAGAACTGGCACTTTCAATAAACAAGAAATCACATTATCAACTCTGCGTAAGCAGAGTTTGGTATCGCCCCCCCGTATAGTGGGTACCACACGAAAAAAATGTCTGTCGTTGTCGTCGTCGTCGTCCGTCTGTCTCGGAACTCCTCCTAGACCGTTGGACGGATTTTCACCAAATTTCACACGAACATTTGTTGCGTGAATGCAAAAGTCAGTCAAAAAAGATTTTTTGAATTTATGCAATAGTTATGATTTTAGGTCCAAAATATGGTTCCCCCCCCCCCCCCCCCCCAGCAATGATGGCGTTCTGGGAGCGAAAACATCTCGCTAAGCATTTGCTAGGTTAAGTTACGGTAGTTTAGTTGGCATTAGAAGTGATGGTAGTAATATTTGGATTTATGGTGATAGTAGTGATAATGGTGATAATTGTAGTGATGATGGTTGTAGTTGTATTGATGATGATGACAGTAGTGATGATGATGACAGTAGTAGATATGATGGTGACAGTAGTAGTAATGATGGTCATAATAGTAGTGATGATGGTGACAAGTAATGATAGTTGTAGTGATAATAATGACAGTAGTGATGATGGTAGTGACGATGGTGTGAGTATTAGTGATGATGGTGAGTAGTAGTGAGGATAGTGAAATTTGTAGTGATGACGATAGTTGTGGTGATGAAGTTCATAGTAATGGTGATGATGGCAGTAGTAGTGATGATAATAATGATCAACCTTATCAATCTAGCCGAGTGACTAGTATAAGGCGTAACTGGTCTACATTATTTTCATCAACCTTATCAATCTTATCGAGCAGTGTGGTACTATCGGAGGCAGAACCACCACGCAAATTGCCTTCTGCATAGCTCGACTGATACCTAGAGAGAGAGAGAGAGATACACTGGCCACACAGACCTTACGATCCAAACGAGGTGGTCAGGACTTAATTCTAGTAAAGATGTCATATCCGATAAAAAAGGAGAGATAGAGATTTACATAGATACACTGGCCACACAGACTTTACGATCCAAACGAGGTGGTCAGGACTTAATTCTAATAGAGATGGCATATCCGATAAAAAAGAAGAGAGATAGATAGAGAGAGAGAGACCCTTTGACGATCATGACGCGTATCTGCTTATCATTAGAAGATATTTATACAGTTTAGAAAGGAGCTGTGGGAATTATAAGGGTAAAGACTCTCTAATTTAACCCTCTGAACCGATTGCCTTCCTTTGGCATAGTTCTACTGATAAAACCTAGAGAGAGACCCTTTTACGATCATGACGCGCATTGACAGTTTATTCTGACTATCATTAAACGATTTTTACACAGATTAGAAAGGAGCTGTGGGAAATATACGGGTAAAGACGATCTCATTTAACCCTCCGACTTTCACATACCCTTCCTAATCTGGATACAATCGTCTAATAACAGCTAGAAAACAGAAAAGGAATGCTTAAGGGGAGACTGACCGTTTGTTTGGTCTATTAATTAATTTATTCATATATTTTTGTTGTTTCCTCGCTAGACCTCCATCAAGCTTAGAAAAACACGCCCTAGACCCCCCTTCAAGATAAATTTGTACATTTTTTGGTAGAGAAATTTCCCGGCCGAAGGCCGCTTACTCTTAAAATTACAGGCTCGCTATCGCTCGCCAGGAAATAATCGACACCTAAATGGCACGAAAGGTCTTAAAATGGACAACAAAATGGGGAGAAAGGTGTTAAAATCCCCAAACCAATGGGCCGAACGTCTTATAATCTCAAAACTGGTGAGGCTAAACATTAGGGAGAAGGGGGTCCAGAAAAACGGTCTGCCTCCCCTTCATCGGATCTTCTAAGCGCTAGAGTCCTTTTATGATGCAGGCTTAGTAGAGTGAATTGCGTTAGACGGTTATATATTAATAAAAACACCATATAAGGAGGAGCACTTTATTAACAAGGTTACACGGTTATATACAGTATATGACTATAAACACCATATAAGGAGGAGCACTTTATTAACAAGGTTACACGGTTATATACAGTATATGACTATAAACACCATATAAGGAGGAGCACTTTATTAACAAGGTTACACGGTTATAAATAAATGTATACACCATATGAGGAGGAGCACTTTATTGACAAGGTTAGATGCAAGTACTTTTGATGCAAGCATAGTTAACACTACTAAGCCCAGGCTTGCATCCCTGTGCTTATCCGAGGTTCATGACAGTAGTTTTATTAATTGTCCACTTATGCCTGGAAAGACCTTAAGTTTACCAAGT
The DNA here is from genome assembly GCA_032716605.1 of Paralithodes platypus. Classification (NCBI taxonomy): domain Eukaryota; kingdom Metazoa; phylum Arthropoda; class Malacostraca; order Decapoda; family Lithodidae; genus Paralithodes; species Paralithodes platypus. The sequence continues at coordinate 8,314,921 of CM064512.1, forward strand.
GTAGGGGATCCTTTATTGTCATGCGCCAGGTTCAGCGTGAATAGTGACCGAGAGCGTTGTGCCAAGATGAGAGAAGGTAGAGAGAGAGCAGGACGAAACCCGGAATTGTTTGGGCCCGAACCTAGCTGGGAAGTGTGAAATCCAAGGCCCCTGTAGTCAAGAACCAAGACAAATATGCCTGCACCAGTGCGCTCCCAAATCGATCTACCAGTGCCTCTCTCCTTCACAATCCTTTAAGTGTTTTTCTTATTCGTAATGGTAATGATGATTTTAGAGAGTCCAATAGTCAAAGTTCAGTCGCAGAGTATTGTTCCTCAGTCACGAATAGATGACTATTATTCTAATCATATATTTATGAAGTTATCTTTCATAGTTATTACTCTTTGAGTTTTTACAGTTTGATTACTTATTCAAGTTACTTTAACTTATTGTTCGTTTTGAAATCAAATATTGTCCTATTGTCCATACTTTCAGTGCTACGCTTATAACATCGCAGTAAATATTATTTACTTAAATTCGAGCCATATTTGAGAGCTTTACATATTTATTCAGGACTTTACTTATTGTGATTTGAGACTTATCCGCTCTGTGTTATTATTATTCATATGTTCAATTGTAACATTATTATTCTCTAAACATGAATATTATGTTTATCGTTCCAGAGACATATTGAGATTGTACCCTAGCTATTAAGGAATAAAACCTGTATATCCTTTACTTGTGTGTTTTGTGTCCATTGCTTATTACTAGAGTACGTGTTGATTAATAGAGCCAAGGCTCATCCTTACCCAGCGGAGAGGTATCTAAAGTTGATGATTAGCACTGATTCCTAAGGTGGAAATCGCAATCAGCAAACGTGGCATAACAATATCAATATTTATTTATCTATATATATTTTCCACCTTGCGTTCTTTTCCCCTTGGACATCAACACGTTTATATACAACATTGCTTTCCTTATTTACGCATTCCGCCTTTCTTTCGTCAGGTCAGGTCAGGTGAAGGTATTGAGGGATAAGCCTTTACAACGGCACCTCTTAGCTATTTTCTTCTTTCCTATTTTCTGATGAGTGTAGAGAGGAGAAGGGGTGTTGGAGAGAGAGGAAGCTGTTGGAGTGGCTTTGTTATGTAGAGAGGAGAAGGGGTGTTGGAGAGAGAGGAAGCTATTGGAGTGGCTTTGTTATGTAGAGAGGAGAAGGGGTGTTGGAGAGAGAGGAAGCTGTTGGAGTGGCTTTGTTATGTAGAGAGGAGAAGGGTGTTGGAGAGAGAGGAAGCTGTTGGAGTGGCTTTGTTATGTAGAGAGGAGAAGGGGTGTTGGAGAGAGAGGAAGCTGTTGGAGTGGCTTTGTTATGTAGAGAGGAGAAGGGGTGTTGGAGAGAGAGGAAGCTGTTGGAGTGGCTTTGTTATGTAGAGAGGAGAAGGGGTGTTGGAGAGAGAGGAAGCTGTTGGAGTGGCTTTGTTATGTAGAGAGGAGAAGTGGTGTTGGAGAGAGAGGAAGCTGTTGGAGTGGCTTTGTTATGTAGAGAGGAGAAGGGTGTTGGAGAGAGAGGAAGCTGTTGGAGTGGCTTTGTTATGTAGAGAGGAGAAGGGGTGTTGGAGAGAGAGGAAGCTGTTGGAGTGGCTTTGTTATGTAGAGAGGAGAAGGGGTGTTGGAGAGAGAGGAAGCTGTTGGAGTGGCTTTGTTATGTAGAGAGGAGAAGGGGTGTTGGAGAGAGAGGAAGCTGTTGGAGTGGCTTTGTTATGTAGAGAGGAGAAGGGGTGTTGGAGAGAGAGGAAGCTGGAGTGGCTTTGTTATGTAGAGAGGAGAAGGGGTGTTGGAGAGAGAGGAAGCTGTTGGAGTGGCTTTGTTATGTAGAGAGGAGAAGGGGTGTTGGAGAGAGAGGAAGCTGTTGGAGTGGCTTTGTTATGTAGAGAGGAGAAGGGGTGTTGGAGAGAGAGGAAGCTGTTGGAGTGGCTTTGTTATGTAGAGAGGAGAAGGGGTGTTGGAGAGAGAGGAAGCTGTTGGAGTGGCTTTGTTATGTAGAGAGGGGTGAAGGGGTGTTGGAGAGAGAGGAAGCTGTTGGAGTGGCTTTGTTATGTAGAGAGGAGAAGGGGTGTTGGAGAGAGAGGAAGCTGTTGGAGTGGCTTTGTTATGTAGAGAGGAGAAGGGGTGTTGGAGAGAGAGGAAGCTGTTGGAGTGGCTTTGTTATGTAGAGAGGAGAAGGGGTGTTGGAGAGAGAGGAAGCTGTTGGAGTGGCTTTGTTATGTAGAGAGGAGAAGGGGTGTTGGAGAGAGGAAGCTGTTGGAGTGGCTTTGTTATGTAGAGAGGAGAAGGGGTGTTGGAGAGAAAGGAAGCTGTTGGAGTGGCTTTGTTATGTAGAGAGGAGAAGGGGTGTTGGAGAGAGAGGAAGCTGTTGGAGTGGCTTTGTTATGTAGAGAGGAGAAGGGGTGTTGGAGAGAGAGGAAGCTGTTGGAGTGGCTTTGTTATGTAGAGAGGAGAAGGGGTGTTGGAGAGAGAGGAAGCTGTTGGAGTGGCTTTGTTATGTAGAGAGGAGAAGGGGTGTTGGAGAGAGGAAGCTGTTGGAGTGGCTTTGTTATGTAGAGAGGAGAAGGGTGTTGGAGAGAGAGGAAGCTGTTGGAGTGGCTTTGTTATGTAGAGAGGAAATGGGGTGTTGGAGTACAAAGGAGTACAAAGGAAATCAAGCAACAACAGATCTAGTGACCCTTCTAGGTTGCTTGTCCTCCAAAACACTGAGGATCAAGTGTCCAAACAGTGGTTTAGAGTGGGTAAGGGAACATTGGAAAGGGAACTACTGCCCTGCCACTAACGTGGCAGGACTAGGAAGTTAGTAGGGGACATATGGGTTAGTAACTGAGGGGAGGATAAAGTTATTCATTTACAAACGCAGTCAGTCGCGGGTTTGATGCGAGATATTTGTCTAGGCGGAATTTAAATGAATCAACGGTGCTGCAGTCTATAACGTCTCGGGGAAGCCCATTCCACAAGTTGACAACTCGATTGAAGAAAAAATTCTTAGATTCGTGCGAGTTAAAAGATTTACCAATAATTTTGCAACCGTTTCCCCGCGTGTAATTAGATTGGTCGATAGTGAAGTACTTACTACAGTTCATATTGTCGATGCCTTTGATGATTTTGAACACTTGAATTAAGTCGCCTCTTAATCTGCGCTGGGTTAAAGGAAATAGATTTAATTCTCTAAGACGCTCTTCGTATGGTTTGTTCTTTAGGCTAGGTATCATTTTGGTAACTCTACGTTGAACTCGTTCTAGCTTGTTTATATCTTTTTGGTAATAAGGGCACCAGGATTGAACGCAGTATTCCAGAAGAGGGCGGACTAAGGAATTGTAAAGGGTTAGGATAACTTCTTTGGATTTATGCTCAAATGACCTGCCTATAAAGCCAATTATTTTGTTTGCCTTCTTAACAACTTCTGAACATTGTTGACTCGGTTTTAGGTTACTCGATATTGTTACTCCCAGATCAGTTTCTCTGTTTACATTCTTAAGCTGAGTGCCATTCATCGAATAGTTTGCTTTCTCATTTAGGTATCCGACATGTAGTACTTTACATTTATCCGCATTGAAACTCATTTGCCAAATTTGGGCCCAACATGACAATTTATCTAGATTGTGTTGCATATCGTCAACTTGTTCTTTTGAGAGTACGCTATTTGCAATTTTTGTATCGTCAGTAAATTTTGAGATTGTGCAGGTGAGACCCTCATCTATGTCGTTGATGTAAATTAGAAAGAGAATTGGTCCTAGTACCGATCCCTGGGGTACCCCGCTACTTACATTGGTCCATTTAGATGCCTTACCGTTTATGACTACCCTTTGCTTTCTGTTGCTGAGCCAATTTTCTATCCATTTCAACACACCGTCTTGTATTCCATGCGCTTTTAGTTTTAGCAGTAAACGTTTGTGGGGAACTTTGTCAAAGGCCTTTTGAAAATCAAGGTATATAATATCTACAGCTTTACTCTCATCGTAGAGGTTGAGGATATCGTGGAAGAAGTCTAAGAGGTTTGTTAAACAGGAACGTTTTTTACGAAAGCCGTGTTGAGTATCTTTAAGTATGTTATTTTCCTCCAAGTGATTTACGAGTCTGTCTCGTATGACCGTTTCTAGCATTTTACATACAACTGAGGTTAAGCTAATTGGACGATAGTTACTGGGTAGGGATTTGCTGCCTTTTTTGAATATCGGTGTTACGTTGGAGAGAGAGGAAGATGTTGGAGTGGCTTTGTTATGTAGAGAGGAGAAGGGGTGTTGGAGAGAGAGGAAGCTGTTGGAGTGGCTTTGTTATGTAGAGTGTAGAGAGGAGAAGGGGTGTTGGAGAGAGAGGAAGCTGTTGGAGTGGCTTTGTTATGTAGAGAGGAGAAGGGGTGTTGGAGAGAGAGGAAGCTGTTGGAGTGGCTTTGTTATGTAGAGAGGAGAAGGGGTGTTGGAGAGAGAGGAAGCTGTTGGAGTGGCTTTGTTATGTAGAGAGGAGAAGGGGTGTTGGAGAGAGAGGAAGCTGTTGGAGTGGCTTTGTTATGTAGAGAGGAGAAGGGGTGTTGGAGAGAGAGGAAGCTGTTGGAGTGGCTTTGTTATGTAGAGAGGAGAAGGGGTGTTGGAGAGAGAGGAAGCTGTTGGAGTGGCTTTGTTATGTAGAGAGGAGAAGGGGTGTTGGAGAGAGAGGAAGCTGTTGGAGTGGCTTTGTTATGTAGAGAGGAGAAGGGTGTTGGAGAGAGAGGAAGCTGTTGGAGTGGCTTTGTTATGTAGAGAGGAAATGGGGTGTTGGAGAGAGAGGAAGCTGTTGGAGTGGCTTTGTTATGTAGAGAGGAGAAGGGGTGTTGGAGAGAGAGGAAGCTGTTGGAGTGGCTTTGTTATGTAGAGAGAAGGGGTGTTGGAGAGAGAGGAAGCTGTTGGAGTGGCTTTGTTATGTAGAGAGGAGAAGGGGTGTTGGAGAGAGAGGAAGCTGTTGGAGTGGCTTTGTTATGTAGAGAGGAGAAGGGGTGTTGGAGAGAGAGAATGGTAGAAACTGCTTATGTTACTTAATTCTGAGTTGTGCCGTTTTATAAGGGAGCATTGTATAGAGGTATATTTGTATGCTTATAAAGTAGGTATGTATATATGTATTCATGTATGTATTCATGTATGTATGTACAGTACTATGTATGTATTTATGTATGTATGTATGACATTAATCTTGATGGTTGTACATGGTAATATAGGAACCCCACACAAGCAGTCCCTCACAACTTAACCCCACTTACAATAGCAGAGCTACACTGTCACACGGCATTATGGTCACTGTTGTATTATAAAATATCGAAGTTATACTTTCACGGCACGAAGATATAGAAAACGGAGGATGCTGCTCCAACGGCTGTGATTTTGAGAATGAGCGGGAAGAAACTGGTGACCCCTTCACCCTTCACCACTCTGACGTCATGCGCGCGGATAGGGAGTTTGAGCGACCCCTTGGGTTGACCTGATGTATCTATGGACCTTGCCCGTGACGACCCCTCAAAATTACCTGGACCTAGGCTCGCGTGTGGCCAGCCGGGACCTTGGCTCCTCCAACAGCTCCCTTACATGGTCATAGATTCCATTTACGACCAGCCATTCGCCCAGAATCAAACAATATGTTTTAAAAATACCTGTGTTTTAGTCCAGGCGAATCCGAGTACCTTGGCAGGTCATGTTCGAATTCTGTATTTGCAAGGGTATATATGGATTCGTCTCGTCGTTGCGATTCCAACGGTATATAAATGTTTGGATTTAGACAACTTTGTAGGCCCAATAGGCCTAATTTTGATTTTGATTTTGAAAACTTCTAAATCACCCATAGACAGGTTATTTATGTATGGATTTTGCTCAAATTTCTACCATAAGTACACTTTCACCCGCTGAATCTAATGGCACAAACAATATTCACATCGGAGCAGTACTTTAGGATTTCGATTTTGATTTGACCTCCAGGAACGCCCAAAATGAGCACTTTTTCAACCTTAAAAGTCTTCTGTAGCCCAAACTAAGAGTCCAGATTAATTTTACTTGGTGTCATTCGATTTTTCTCGCCCAACAGCTCCCATATACATGGTCATAGATTCCATTTACGACCAGCCATTCGCCCAGAATCAAACAATGTTTAAAGAGAGAGAGAGAGAGAGAGAGAGAGAGAGAAAGGGGGGGGGGGGGTATGACAGATGAAGACTGGGCACCTCTCGAAAGTGTAGTTGGATTTTTGTACTTCATAAATCAACGTGCCACTATGTCCTCCATTATCTCTCTCTCTCTCTGTTTGTGAGAGTGAGAGAGAGAGAGAGAAATACAACATGTGGCTACTTATGATTGTTGGTAGAAATGCGTCGTATTTCATTTGAGCCAACACAAATTAGTCTATCTTGTAGGCCTACTGCCCTACTCTATCAATGTAATACTGTACTTCATTTGGGCGACTATATAGCCTACTGTATATTGGTATAGTCAAGAGCCATAATACCTGTGCATTCATTAGAATCTGTGCATATGTAAAGCCAAGTTTTTAAGCCTCTGGGATAATAACAACATGGATTGTCTCGCTTGGGTTGGATACAGCTTCACATTATGGGTGTGCAGGTATTATGGCTCATGTCCGTACTTTTGTGATATTGTAATCTTCAATTGGCCACTTGTGAGTTTCTGGCTATAAGGAAGCTGGAGATTTTTACATTGATATTTAGTAGAATTACAAGCTAAAATGCGGTTGTAGTACATTTATAAATACATACAACTAAATTCAACATACGTTATATCCACTAGACATCTAGCCTACTTTATTATTGTATTTCTGTTTAATACCGATGTTTACGGCACCAACTTCCGTATAGCCTCAAACTCGCAAGTGGTCAATTAGATGGAATCGAATTGGTACTAAAATAAATTGACGAAGAGTTGTGTGAAAAATATAGAAAATTGGGAAGTGAAATCTTGCAAACAATGGCAGCCTCTAATACGTCAGCTGGGATGGCAGAGTGCCAAGCATATGATTCGTCACCTCTGTAGCTGGATTAAATTGAAACTACATTTGTTGTGCAACTAATCAGATTAAATGTTACTTTTATAACATATTTAATACTATCTTCATTAAAATACTATGTCCAAAATGTAATACCGGTACGGTAAATCACCAATCATACAAACCTGTACGAACTTTTTCCTACATCAACACAGGTCCTGAATCTCGAGGGCTCCAATTACTCTACTTTCCTATTTTACTCCAGCCATCTGGTCTGGCCGAGGGCTCCAGACGGCCCTCCAGAGTCTAGGACGTATAGAGTCACAATTCAGGAGGAGTCGAATCTGTCAGTGAGTCAGTGGCTCGACTCTCGGCCCTCTCGGGGCAGCTTCATTGATAAGTAGGCCTATGGTGCCTTGTACAGTATGTTGGGAGTTCACAGCTTGCTGGTGGGGCCCTAAGTTCACTATGATTGAGACGTTGCTGGTATTGTTAGAGACCGGTATGTAGGCTATGTGTTTGTGTTGCTGTTGTTAATGGTAAACCTTAAATTCACTCCTCACCCTTTGGAAGCTACACCATTCGGCTATAGCCGAGCCTAAGTAGATTTATTTCAAGCTGATGGTAAATTGTCATGTCCTCGTCTTGGCATCGTGATTAGCCTACTCAGCTAGCCTGAGCTAGGCCTATAGCCTAGTAAAGATTTTGCAACGAAATATACTGTTAGAATGAACACTTGGTATACATTTGGTGCAAAATTAGCCTAGTTGTTTCGGTAAAAATTTACCTATGGTCCCGTTAAAATATCCTCAAGTAACCTATTCAAAACTGTTCAGGGGACTGGTTAGAACTTGTAGGATGCTTAATTGAAGGTCGGAAATCAGTATTTACCGAGAAATAAAAGTCTTAAAATGCGCTATGTTTTACGGGAGGGTCTGTATGCCGCCACATACGCGCGGCCCCGCCCGCATATAGCCCAACCGTATTATGGTTCGGCACCACTGGTGAGAACGGTTCCACGCGGCCTATTTAATGGCTAACTCAGCTAAACTCGCGCATATTTTACCGTACCGTATGGCGCGCCAAAGAGAAGACAGAATGAGACCACAGTTTTAAATCTTATATATTTTATTAGTTAAAAATTACATCTTGTACAATAATATATCTAGGCAACATACAATATATGTTCTTCTCAATAATATACATGAGATTTTTAGATAAAAATCTTATATTTATCCAGTTAACTAAATGTCTAATTATCATAAACTCAATTTTTCTACAAACACTAGCTGTGGTTGCTCTCCCAGTAGCCTACTTCATATTAATTATCTTCTTGACTGCCTTATGATATCCAATGGAAAACCTATTAACCCCTTGAAGCTCTGACGCGTTTTAAAGGTATATTTTTGGCTATCATTAGACGATTTTATACAGCTCAGGAAGGATATGTGGGTATTAAAAGGGTTAAGACTATCTCAATCAACCCTCTGATTTATTGTAAATATGTTATTTTTAACTAATAAAATGTATAAGATTTAAAACTGTGGTCTCATTCTGTCTTCTCTTTGCCGCGCCATACGGTACGGTAAAATATGCGCGAGTTTAGCTGAGTTAGCCATTAAAAAGGCCGCGCGGAACCGTCCTCACCAGTGGTGCCGAACCATAATACAGTTGGGCTATATGCCCACGGGACCACAATGTGTGTGTGTGTGTGTGTGTGTGTGTGTATATTAGGTTCTAGTGTTTCTTTACGTGTGTTTATGTGTGTTAGTGTGTTAGTGTGTGTTAGTGTGTTTCATATTAGGTTTACTCAAGCGTCAAGGTCAAGGCCACGTCACACTGTAGCTCCATACATTATTAAGTGTTTCTCGTAAAGAAAGTGCAATCGGTGATTACCAAAGACAGAATAACCTACATAAACACTTAGTGAGTGCACACATACAAGAAACAAAGTCCGAAACAGAAGGATTGAAGTGAAAATAAGAGAAAAAAAAACAGTGACTAAGAACATGACGCCAACACTGGACGGGGATCAAAACAAATCCGACCCAGAGTGCCCCGACTGCGGAATCAAGTTCGCAGGTGAAAAAAATGCAATCCAATGCGACTACTGCCGGGATTGGCTGCACTATTTCTGCACAGAACTCCCTGCCTATCAAATTCTAACTATGCAAAAACGCCAAGGAAATTCATGTGCAAAACATGCTGCCTAACAAAGTTTGACACAAAAGGTGAGTGGGTGGCCGAGGCAGAAGCAGCCGTTCTCCAACACAAGGAATGAATGATAAATTCTGGAGCGATAAGTAAGGTAAGAAAAATCCATGTTCAGCTCCAGAGCAACAAAGCTGTCACCAACACGCCAGCTGACAATACTCCAACAACCAAGGAATTAACTGGGGACACTGACCTAGGCCAAGGCCTACCCAAAAGCCCAGAAGTAGCCGTAGGCAAGAGTGACGGTGACAACCCCCATACCAGTAACACAACAAACGTGGCTATAGGCCTAGATCTAGGTCTGGGGAACACACCAGGAAATATTAGCATCACAATGCCAGATGCCCATAGCCTCCCCCCCGCAACACTAGCAGACACGGCAGAGCCTCCTCAAAATGCAGCAAGACAGGTGAGGTCGGGGACCCCAACGAGCACACACCCCACATGCAACGGATGCAGCCATAATGCTCCTACATACAGAAGAACAGGTGAGGTTAGTGCTGTAAATACAAATTCATGGAGACCTAGGCCCAGAGCTGAATACAGGGGCACCGATATTAGGAGGAAAAGCATGGAAGTATGCAATTTCTACCTAAGAAATGAATGCCGATATGGAGTAGTGGGCATGGGATGCAAACAAGACCACCCAAAAATATGTGCAAAATTCATGAAGCACGGGCGGGATGAAAGAATCGGTTGCAAGCGTGGATGGAAGTGCATCGACTACCACCCATATGTATGCAGAATCTCACTCAACAAAAGGGCATGTACTATGAGAGACTGCAATCTTCCACACATCAAGGGAACCAAAATACTGACGCCCAGAAACAACGTCAACAAACCAAGGGAACACGCTACAGGACACATTCAAAGGGAATTTGCTTACACACCAACACATGAGGAAAAATTAGAAAGCCAACGCAATGCCCTCAGAAGCTGGCCAACCATCCAGCAAACTCACAAGGTCAGACCAGCAGCGGTACACACGGCTATGCCCGACCAAGGTGCTTTTTTAGAGGTAGTAATGGGACGTCTTCTGGAAGTGGAAAAACGGTCTCAAGTGATAATGGAGAGATTCCTAGCCCAAACCGAGGGGCCAGACATGAACCACAGAGGAAGGTGCAACTACCACTAACTAGTTTTTTTGTGGGCAACATCAGAGGACTTTACCCACGAAACAATCAATGTAAAGTCCCTATGTTGGAAGAAATTGCAGAGGAAGACAACTCAATTTTTCTAACCCTCACAGAAACACACCTGAACGAAAACATTTTGGATGCAGAGATCAATATCCATAATTTCACTCTATTCAGAGCCGACAGAGAGGACAGAAGCCACGGAGGAGTAGCACTCTACCTAAGGGAGGATATGGCTGCAAATACCGAAACTTTAGTTGCATTCTCAAACGGCACAACAGAGCTACTAGCAGTACACATAAGACAAACCGACATGCTCATCATAATTTTGTACCGACCTCCAAACACCACAGGGGAAATTTTCAAGGAGGTCACAGAGAAGATACAATCACTCCTACAAAATCTTCCAACTCCCGCTACAGATGTCATCATCACAGGAGATTTCAACCTGCCCATCATCAATTGGGCAACCATGAAAATAGATGGAGGAACCAGGGATGAAAAACAGCAAGCCAAGGAGCTAATGACTATCATGGACACTGCATACATGAAGCAATACATCGAGGAACCTACAAGAGGCAACAACACACTGGACTTACTATTTGGCAACAACCTCGACCTGGTACACTCGTACGAAACTGTAAAAACTATAATGTCCGACCACAGCCTCATCAAAGTTAGAACCCCCACACCAGCCGCCACACCACCAAGAAGATGTCAACAGGAATCAAGCCAAATACCCTGCACCTCTCTGAAAGATCTCAACTTCTACAGCAAAGATATAGACTGGGACAGACTGAGAGCAGAACTGGCAGGAACTGATTGGAGGGCACTATTCGAAGATAAAAACGTCGACGAAACTCTCAGTATCCTCCAGAAACAATGCCTGGAGACCTGTAAAAACACCATACCACCCAAATCAAGCAGGAAGCAGATCAAGCAGATTCCCAGAGATAGAAAAATACAAATGAAGAAAAGGACGTACTTGAGAGCCAAGCAAAGGAAGACCAGCTATGCGCACAATATCACCAAACTACAAGAAGAGCTCGATGAAGTTGAACGTAAACTCATCCAGTCACACCAAGAGCAAAGAACACGCGAAGAACTCCAAGCAGTTGCAAACATACGAGTAAATAGCAAATTCTTCTATGCATACGCAAAAAGGAGACAGGAACACCTCAACAATAGGACCACTTGCAAAACCTACGGGCGAACTTGAGAGTGACCCAACCGAAATGGCCAAGATATTCAAACAGCAGTATGAAAGTGTCTTCAGCCCGCCAAATGAAGACAAGAAAATCGAGAATGCAACGACTTTCTTTGGCAACGCTCCAGGGACACCACATCAACTCTCCTCGGTAACAGTATCAACAGAGGACATAATAGCAGCCATCGACAAGATTGGACCAAACTCTGCGGCAGGACCAGACGGCTTTCATGCCCAACTGCTAAAAAACTGCAAACATCAGCTAGCCCTGCCTCTAAAACTGCTGTGGAGCAAGTCCCTCCAAACTGGATATGTACCACAATCCCTAAAAGAAGGTAATGTCACACCAATACACAAAGGGGGTTGTAAAGGCATAGCCAAAAATTACAGACCAGTGGTGCTGACGTCACATCTTATTAAAATCATAGAAAGAACAATACGAGCTAAGATGGTCAGCTTCCTGGAAGATAACGAGGCGTTCAACGAGGGGCAACATGGCTTTAGAAAAGGCCGCTCCTGCCTCTCACAACTACTATCACACTACGACAAAATCCTATAGGATATTCAAGACGGAGAAAATGTAGACGTCATATATCTAGATTTCGCCTAAGCTTTTGACAAGGTGGACCATGGGATCCTTCTACATAAACTCAAATCACTGGGAATAGGGGGAGACCTTGGAAGATGGCTCCACAGCTTCATCACCAACAGAAAACAAAGAGTCACGGTTCAAGGAAGCCTATCAGAAGCAGGTGGGGTCATCAGCGGAGTAACACAAGGATCAGTACTGGGACCTCTCCTATTCCTCATCATGATAGGAGACATCGACAGGGACCTGGAACACTCAACAGCCACATCGTTTGCAGACGACACCAGACTCATGAAGAAAATCACCTCACAACATGATGCTCAGCTACTACAACAAGACTTGGACAAAATCCTGAAGTGGGCAGAAGAAAACAACATGGCCCTAAACGGAGACAAGTTCGAGCTTCTAAGGTACGGGAACAAGAGAGCACTACAAAACGACACCAACTACAAAAGTGGACGGCAAGAAATTACCGCCAAGGACACAGTGAAGGACTTGGGAGTAAATATGAGCAGTGACGCCACTTTTTCCCAGCATACTACCAAAGCCACAACAACAGCAAAACAAATAGCAGGCTGGATCCTGAGAACCTTCCACACAAGAAATGAGAGGTGTATGCTAACATTGTGGAAGTCACTGGTCCTACCACGACTGGAGTACTGCTCCCAGCTCTGGTCTCCCCAAAAAGTAGGAGAAATAACAGAAATTGAAGCCACCCAGAGGACATTCGCCAGTAAAATCCATGGGTTTCAACACTTTAACTACTGGGAGAGACTTAAGGAGCTGCAGCTGTACTCACTTCAAAGACGTAGGGAGAGATACATCATCATCTACATCTGGAAGATTTTGGAAAAAAAGGTACCAAATCCAAACATCCAAGAGACTCAGCACCAAAGGCGAGGGAGGCTGTGCTATGTGAGGACTACGCCGGGATCAACACAAAAAATCAAATCCCTGATCCATCACAGCTTTACATACAATGGAACCAGACTGTTCAACTGTATACCAGCCCCTCTCAGGAACATGACCGGGGTGACTCCAGACACCTTCAAGAAACACTTGGACATGTGGCTGGCCAAAATACCGGACCGGCCACCAACACCAGGATACCCCAGCACCAACTCCAACCGACTTCTGGAATGGAGAGTGGAAGAAAGGGAGCTGCCTGGTCGCAGTGGAGCCCCAGCTCAACTGTGTCACTAACGGACGGAATACAACTAAGTGTAACTAAGTGTAAGTGTATATTATGCATGTGTGTGTTCTCGTGCACATCTAAAGTTGGGTATGTGTATGTTGCAAGACCCCCTTCCCCCCCAACTCACACACACAGACATACACACACACACACACACACAAACTGAAGGCCGAAGTTAAGATTATTTCATGACTGTCTTGTCTGAAGTAAGATGAATGGGTTAATTGACTAGACAATGCTTAACCTCTACACAGAGAGAGAGAGAGAGAGAGAGAGAGAGAGAGAGAGAGAGAGAGAGAGAGAGAGTGAGTACGAATTAATTTAGTTATACAAAAGAAAACTCATCGTGTTAAATCAAGAAACAACACACATATAAAGACATAAGGAAATAGAAACAAATTGACCCATAAATTTCACAAATTAAAGTGCCCAAGTATGCATAAAGTGTCTATGTATAAACACCCACTCACAAACATACATATAAACACAAGAACATATCAGCACACAAGTAAAAACACAGGCACACATACACACACAAGAAAAACACAATCTCTCTCTCTCTCTCTCACATCACTCCGACCATTTAACCTTACCAGATCAGATAAACTCATTCATTTTTCTCGTCCCTAAGTTTTTTATGAGAGACTTCGTTATGGTAACAAGCTCTTGTTTCCGTGAGAGAGAGAGAGAGAGAGTGTGTGTGTGAGTGTGGGGGTGTGTGTGAGTGAGAGAGTGTGACTAAGACGGACAGCTCTGATGACAATTAGAAAGACTAAACATAAAACAGACTCGCACACAGATAAACAACAGAGAAGAAACAGAGAAAAAAAGACTAGTAAGTATAAACAAATAACCAGATATATAACCAAGTAAACACAAACAGACAAACAAAACAACCCACGGTGGAACATACACACAAATACCAAGATATGTCACCCAAGCATACATAAACAATTATGTAAGCAAAGCAAACAGCCATGTCGAAATTCATCCTCTCGGAAAACTGAATCCTCCACAAACTTAAATCTCAGCAACTACACAAGTATAAAATTAGACCCACTCAAAAATAAACAAAAGACAAATTTAAAAACAAAAATAGATAAATAAATCTAAATCTAAATAAAGAACCATGCAGGACAGAAACATGCACTCAACCCATTCACCTTCTGAACCCGGAACAAGGCCCGGCTCCTCCGTTCTTGCTCTGGATCCATATTCCCAAAGTTTCGATGGGTTCACATTTTCGTACTCTTTTCCTTTATCAGGGTCATTATGGTATCCTGTCTAAACTAAGGCTATTTTACCTGATAAGGGAAAGCAAATAGAGACAGTATATATGTATTTATTGTAGGTAATAATATATACAATTGTGGCCGTATCCCAGACCTTGAGGAGTGAAGCAAAAATGGCCCTGACAGAGCTTTGGTTTCAGTGTCGTGCCGAGATGTGTTGAACAGCCAGTTGTCCTCGTCCTCTGCATATGAAGTAGGTAGAGTAGGTGTGCCCAGGTGTAGTGGAAGCTCTGGTGTAGTAGACTAGGGCTTATCGTAGTCCGGTGATGGTCAAGGTGATGGTGGCTCGGGCTCTGTAGATTCGGTTGGTGGAGAGCTGTGTACAGGCTGCAGAGTGGTTACGGATGTGATGGATGAGCCGATGGCACCAGTGGTACACAAAGCATTGTTGTTAGTGGTACACGAAGCAACAGGGGTGCCAGTGGTGCACAAATAACCTCCACCAGGGTTACATAAAGTGAACAAAGAGCCAAAGGGTGAGCTGCAGTAGGGTAGTGGTAGACTTGAGGTCCTTAGCGTCGCCCAGGTGCTCTGCATTAGGGAGTATTTTTAACATCGTCCTTAACACCAATAACACCCCAAATTAAATTAATGAAAGTACCGGTATGTGATTTTCCCAGGATTCTAACCCAGTATATCACATACACAACTTACACGCTCTAACCATTACACCATCAAGGGGCACAGGACCAAGGTGGTAGATTGTAGTTAAGGACTCGGTGCGTGCGTGTCTGGTCTGCTGCTAATTACTTCCAGCAGAGTACAGCAAGGTAGTACATTTTGCCTGAGTTCATGTTCTATCGTGGTACACTCAAGTCCTGGCCTTATGTTACAAAGGCTATCCCGAATTAATCGAATCTTCTCATAAATATTGTACCTAGTATATACATTTCAGGGGTTACATAAGAACATAAAAAAATGGGAGTCTGCAGAAAGCCGATTGGCCCCTAAGCAAGGCAGATCCCTGTCCCACACAACCCAATTACAAAGCCCAATTATAGGCTCAACACTCTAATACCTTGAGGATCATCTTACCAAAACGGTTAGAGTTTAACGCAGGATTACGGGGGTCTGCAGAGCGCTGATTGGCCCAACCCGGCTGATCCCCCTTCACACCCAACCCTTCTCGTCCATATGCTTATCCAATTTTATCTTAAAGCTCCCTACCGTTTTTAATCCCACTATAGCACTTGGTAGTCCATTCTTAGGGTAGGGTTCTTCTATGCAGTTCAAGGATTCAGCAAGGGTCATGACTTAAGGGGAGATTTCCACTTGAGGGATTTTTTTCTGGACCTTTTCTCTCTCGTGTTTAGCCACATTGCTTTTGAGGCTTTAAGACGTTCGCCCCATTAGTTTGGCGATTTTAAGAACTAAAGCTCAATTTCTGTCAATTTTAAAGCTTTAGTGCCATTTAGGTGTCGATTTTTTCCTTTTTTCCTGGCGAGCGATAGAAAATGTACAAATTAATCTTGAAAGGGGGTCTAGGGAGTGCAATTTTAAGCTTGATGGAGATTTAGGGAACAAACTAAAAGCCTTCCCTTAAGTCCCTGAGTATATCTAGGGGGAACTGTTACTGTTGTTGTTGTTGTTGCTGAGAAAACGGTTACATAATTTCGCAGCATAAGACTATCTTAGCCTAACCTTACCTACCCTACATCTTGACTCTAACGTAACTCTGTCACTCTTTCAACTTTGGAAGAGACACTTGTTATAGGCAATTTTAGTTCTGTCTCCTTCATTCACATAAACAAAATATTATCCGTAGAATTAGGTTAGAATCGTTGAAGCGGGGTTAGATTGGGTCGGGTCAGGTTAGTTTAGATTAGGTAAAGGTTGGGTCAGGTAAGGTTAGGTTAGATCAGGTCAGGTTAGGTTAAGTTGGGTCAGATCAGGTTAATTTATGTTAGGCCAGGTCCAATTAGTCTAGGATAAATTACCGTTACCGGAAAACATAAATTAATAAGTTGGGGAGCACGAACTCTTCCAAACTTGGAGAAAACGGGCCTCAGATCCGTAACTAAGACACCAGGAACCAAGGGAGGGCCTGGGAATACCCCCTCCTGGATCCGGATTCACGGCTTACCAGAACGCATTGGAAAATCCCTACGCGCCCACCACCTATATCTGAGTTCCCCCCACCTTCTCCCGCCCACCCACCACCCATATATGAGTCCCCCCCACCCTCTCCCGCCCACCCACCACCCATATCTGAGTCCCCCCACCCTCTCCCGCCCACCCACCACCCATATCTGAGTTCCCCCTCCCTTCCACCACCCAGATCTGACTTACCACCCTCTCCCACCCACCCACCCATATCTGACTTACCCCCCCCCCCTCTACCACCCACCCACCCATATCTGACTCCCCCCCCCCCCCCCCCCCTCTCCCATCCGCCCACCACCCATATCTGAATCCCATCCACCCTCTCCCACCCACCCACTCATACTTGACCCCCCCCCCCCCTCTCCCGCCCACCCACCACCTATTTCTGACCCCTTCCACCCTCTCCCGCCCACCCAGCCACCAGCTCTCTCCTTTCTTCACGAACTATACGGTACTCACATAGAAAAAAAAAAAAAAAAAAAAAAAATCCCTTCATCTTAACCGGAGAGGAGCGCCTTGGAAAACCCCTATGGTACTGCCCTCCAAAACTTTGCTGTACTTCTTCCAACCCACTTGCTTTACCCTCTCCTTTCTTTATGAAATTTGCTCTGTCCATCATAACCGGAGATGAGCGTATTTATTTGATCATTTATGTATGCATAAATTTTTTTTTTTTTTTTTTTAGTTTCCTCCCTAGACCTTCATTAAGCTTAAAAAACATTAATTACATTCCCCTTCTACATTAATGTGTACATGTTTCTTCCCAAATTACAGGCTCACTATCGTTCGCCAGGAAAAATATCGACACCTAAATAGCATAAAAGGTCTTCATATTGACAAAGAAATGGGCGAAAGGTCTGAAAATCGACAAACTAGTGAGACGAAAATCATAAAATCTGAAAACTAATGGGATTAAACATGAGGGAGAAGGGAGACCAGAATAACAGCCCATCTCCCCTTAACCGGAGATGAGCACAATGGAAAACCCCAGTGCCCCGGTCTCCCATACCTTACCCCTCTAACCCACTCCACCTTGCTTTCTCCATTATAGGGACTAAAAGTAGAGGGTTTATAAGGGATGGGTTCTATGGAGGCACTTATAGGCAAAGTATAGAGACTACAAGTAAGTAAATATACTTGCTTAATAGGGTCCGTAGGCAAGAACCCTTGATGTGGTTAACAGGAGAGGACACCTGAGAGATTATAGGACAGAATACCTGAACACCTAAACGGCAAGGTGAGAAACATAACAGACCTATGAGTTAATCGCAGTCAAAGTAAACATACATCGAAATATAATCGAGATTAGTGAATGTCAAGGCATAGCGGCTGCATCCACGGCCTCTCACACCTGGCCATTGTCGGCGGTCGCTTCCACAGGTAAACAAACCAAGCCCACACTCTGCCGACACTATATTCTGTTTATTTTCAGCTAGAAACTCATTTATCAATATTTCACTACACAATTTTCAAAATAATGGAAACATCTTGATTGGAACTTTGCAAATACCGTCAGTTGAAAATAAACGCTAATAGTGGAAGAGGAGAACCATCATATCACCACAATCGCCATACAATATCTAACAACATAAAAAACGAACACAAGAAACTCAAATACCTCAACTATCTATGGTTAAATTTAGAAAACGCAAGTCGTCGTGATTATCGCCATATCGATATTTTTTACATATTGACATTGTAAACTTAAAGGTAAAATACAGGTAAACAACGGTAATATTCAATACGGCTTTCCACAGTGGAAATATACGGTCTTCTACTGATATTTTGTTTACAGTGTACCGGTACAGTATAATACAAATTTGTAAACACATTTAATCCTCACTTATACAATTTCTCCCACATCACGTCTTGCCAACTGTACAACTTATAAACATTTAATCCTCACTTATACAACTTCTCCCACATCACGTCTTGCCAACTGTACAACTTATAAACATTTAATCCTCACTTATACAACTTCTCCTACCTCACGTCTTGCCAACTGTACAACTTATAAACATTTAATCCTCACTTATACAACTTCTCCCACATCACGTCTTGCCAACTGTACAACTTATAAACATTTAATCCTCACTTATACAACTTCTCCCACATCACGTCTTGCCAACTGTACAACTTATAAACATTTAATCCTCACTTATACAACTTCTCCCACATCACGTCTTGCCAACTGTACAACTTATAAACATTTAATCCTCACTTATACAACTTCTCCCACATCACGTCTTGCCAACTGTACAACTTATAAACATTTAATCCTCACTTATACAACTTCTCCCACATCACGTCTTGCCAACTGTACAACTTATAAACATTTAATCCTCACTTATACAACTTCTCCCACATCACGTCTTGCCAACTGTACAACTTATAAACATTTAATCCTCACTTATACAACTTCTCCCACATCACGTCTTGCCAACTGTACAACTTATAAACATTTAATCCTCACTTATACAACTTCTCCCACATCACGTCTTGCCAACTGTACAACTTAAACATTTAATCCTCACTTATACAACTTCTCCCACATCACGTCTTGCCAACTGTACAACTTATAAACATTTAATTCCTCACTTATACAACTTCTCCCACATCACGTCTTGCCAACTGTACAACTTATAAACATTTAATCCTCACTTATACAACTTCTCCCACATCACGTCTTGCCAACTGTACAACTTATAAACATTTAATCCTCACTTATACAACTTCTCCCACATCACGTCTTGCCAACTGTACAACTTATAAACATTTAATCCTCACTTATACAACTTCTCCCACATCACGTCTTGCCAACTGTACAACTTATAAACATTTAATCCTCACTTATACAACTCCCACATCACGTCTTGCCAACTGTACAACTTATAAACATTTAATCCTCACTTATACAACTTCTCCCACATCACGTCTTGCCAACTGTACAACTTATAAACATTCTAGGAAATATGACAGGAAACCCCCTAAAAAAAAAGTAAAAACTAAAGATGACGTCACTAGCGGAACTAATGGATCGGTTTTGGTGACTATGGATATTGGCTATGTTGTCTGAATACTGTAGTGTTGAGGGGCACTTAAGGGGGAGGTAGTTGCTTTTTATGGACTCCATTCTCCCTCACGTTTAGCCCATTAGTTTTGTTTTTAAATTGTAAGACGTTCGCTCCATTAGCTTGGCGATTTTAAGATCTTTTGTACAATTTAGATGTTGATTTTTTCCTGGCGACCGATAGAGAGCCTGTAATTTAGGAGGAACCGGCCTTCGGCCGTAACATTTCTAACGAAAAATTTACACATTTATCTTGAAAGGGGCTCTAGGGGGTGTTTTTTAAGCTTGATGGACTCTAGCGAGGAAACTAAACAAATAAATATATACATTAAAAAATAGACCAACAAATATCCATTACCCCCCATAAATATCCACTACCCCCCATAATTAGACCAACAAATATCCACTACCCCCATAAATATCCACTACCCCCCATAAATAGACCAACAAATATCCACTACCCCCCATAAATAGACCAACAAATATCCACTACCCCATAAATATCCACTACCCCCCATAAATATCCACTACCCCCCATAAATAGACCAACAAATATCCACTACCCCCAAATATCCACTACCCCCCATAAATATCCACTACCCCCATATACCACCAAATATCCACTACCCCCCATAAATATCCACTACCCCCATAAATAGACCAACAAATATCCACTACCCCCATAAACAACCACTACCCCCCATAAATAGACCAACAAATATCCACTACCCCCCATAAATATCCACTACCCCCCATAAAGACCAAAAATATCCACTACCCCCCATAAATATCCACTACCCCCATAAATAGACCACCAAATATCCACTACCCCCCATAAATAGACCAACAAATATCCACTACCCCCACAAATATCCACTACCCCCCATAAATAGACCAACAATATCCACTACCCCCCATAAATATCCACTACCCCCCATAAATAGACCAACAAATATCCACTACCCCCATAAATATCCACTACCCCCCATAAATATCCACTACCCCCCATAAATAGACCAACAAATATCCACTACCCCCATAAATATCCACTACCCCCCATAATAGACCAACAATCCACTACCCCCCATAAATATCCACTACCCCCATAATATCCACTACCCCCATAAATATCCACTACCCCCCTACATAAACATGAATACTATAATTTTAATTTCCTTTCTTTTCTCCCTCCCCACTTTACACTTCCTTTTTCCCTTCCTCCCCACTTTACACTTCCTTTCTTCCCTCCCTCCACACTTTACACTTCCTTTCTTCCCTCCCTCCACACTTTACACTTCCTTTCTTCCCTCCCTCCACACTTTACACTTCCTTTCTTCCCTCCCTCCACACTTTACACTTCCTTTCTTCCCTCCCTCCACACTTTACACTTCCTTTCTTCCCTCCCTCCACACTTTACACTTCCTTTCTTCCCTCCCTCCACACTTTACACTTCCTTTCTTCCCTCCCTCCACACTTTACACTTCCTTTCTTCCCTCCCTCCACACTTTACACTTCCTTTCTTCCCTCCCTCCACACTTTACACTTCCTTTCTTCCCTCCCTCCACACTTTACACTTCCTTTCTTCCCTCCCTCCACACTTTACACTTCCTTTCTTCCCTCCCTCCACACTTTACACTTCCTTTCTTCCCTCCCTCCACACTTTACACTTCCTTTCTTCCCTCCCTCCACACTTTACACTTCCTTTCTTCCCTCCCTCCACACTTTACATTTCCTTTCTTCCCTCCCTCCACACTTTACACTTCCTTTCTTCCCTCCCTCCACACTTTACACTTCCTTTATTCCCTCCCTCCACACTTTACACTTCCTTTCTTCCCTCCCTCCACACTTTACACTTCCTTTCTTCCCTCCCTCCACACTTTACACTTCCTTTCTTTCCTCCCTCCACACTTTACACTTCCTTTCTTCCCTCCCTCCACACTTTACACTTCCTTTCTTCCCTCCCTCCACACTTTACACTTCCTTTCTTCCCTCCCTCCACACTTTACATCCTCGTTTGAATATCCGGTTTCCCTTGGCAGTTTTGTTGGTATTGTATGTATATTATCGAGTTTTCTGTATTCAATTTTCGATGGATTTATTATTGTTATTATTGTTATTATTATTACTATTATTATTATTATTATTAGTAGTAGTAGTAGTAGTATTAGTAGTAGTAGTTTATTTTTTATTTTATTTGTTTTCCCTAACTTGAAGAGGAGGTGGCAAATTGTGCGAAGTTCTGCATCTTCTGATTGGAAGAAGCTTGTACCTCATTATGTTCGCCTTACAACTTACTTGTGATATTTCCTCTCATATAAATTCTTAAACTACATTATTTTGCTGTGTAGAATAATTATTGTAATGTCTTAGCCCATGTGTGGGTATAAATAAACAATCAATCAATCAATCAATTATTATTATTATTATTATTATTATTATTATTATTATTAGTAGTAGTAGTAGTAGTAGTAGTAGTAGTAGTTACCCCGGAATAGGAAGTAGCTGAATGACAACAAAGTCAGGCGCTTTGATGACTATTCTGACCTAGTCTAGGGTCCAAAGAGGGGATGCACAGACTGAGTGGTTAGCAAAAAAAAAAAAGTAGTAGTAGTAGTAGTAGTAGTAGTAGTAGTATTAATAGTATTAGTATTAGTATCGTTATTATTGTTATTTTTATTTAGTTTGGTCCCTAGATCCAGTTCAAGTATACTCGGAAAAATTGACAGACAGAATATAGGGAGGGTAAAAGAGGAGGAGGAGAGAGGGAAGTACAAAGGAATATAAGCACCAAATGAGGAGGAGCACTTTATTGACAACGGCTGTATGCGAAACTCTGTCGGTAAAGTGTTCCTCCTCATATGGTGTTTAAACTCTGTCGGTAAAGTGTTCCTCCTCATATGGTGTTTAAACTCTGTCGGTAAAGTGTTCCTCCTCATATGGTGTTTAAACTCTGTCGGTAAAGTGTTCCTCCTCATATGGTGTTTAAACTCTGTCGGTAAAGTGTTCTCCTCATATGGTGTTTAAACTCTGTCGGTAAAGTGTTCCTCCTCATATGGTGTTTAAACTCTGTCGGTAAAGTGTTCCTCCTCATATGGTGTTTAAACTCTGTCGGTAAAGTGTTCCTCCTCATATGGTGTTTAAACTCTGTCGGTAAAGTGTTCCTCCTCATATGGTGTTTAAACTCTGTCGGTAAAGTGTTCCTCCTCATATGGTGTTTAAACTCTGTCGGTAAAGTGTTCCTCCTCATATGGTGTTTAAACTCTGTCGGTAAAGTGTTCCTCCTCATATGGTGTTTAAACTCTGTCGGTAAAGTGTTCCTCCTCATATGGTGTTTAAATTCATTCCTTTGTACACTCGGATACCATAGTTAGTTAGCTAAAATAGGACTTCAGAGGCTATCAACTCTTCTGGAATATTTAGCCAGCACACTGTAAGTGTGATAAATAGTGTAGAAATCGGGGACCACCTAGGAAATAGTGATCACAATTCTGTGTATTTTAATATACAATGGAAAGGTAATACCAGAGAGAATACAACATTAATACCTGACTTCAGATAAGCTAATTATGGTGGGTTAAGAGAAGCCCTGTTAGCGGACCCTATGGTCAAAAAATTAAGTCGATCCAGGTGTCCAAATGAGTGTATCCTTTCTCAGGCACCTGTCATCTTAAGTCAGGAGGAGACGTCAAACTTGGTAGATACATACGATAATTTTATCAAGTCAGTATTCAATGCGCAAAATAAATATATCCCCAAAAGAAAATTTAGATCAACACAGAACCAACCCAAATGGATGAATAATAGACTATTAGATCTTCTAGGACAAAAGAGAGGAATATATAGAAAAATTAGAAAAGGCGAAATTCACCTACTTGCTTACTATCAGAATCTATCAAGACAGGTAAAAAAGGATATTAGGAAAGAAAAAAGAAATTATGAAATTAAGGTTGCCAATGACTCAAAAAATAATCCTAAAGCTTTTTACCAACTATATAAATCCAAGGTTAGAGATGTAATTGGTCCCCTTAAAACTTCGATAGGAAAATTGACAGAAAGTTATTTAGAAATGTGCAGTACATTAAATAGTCAATTTCTTTCCGTTTTCACTAATGAAAATTTGGCACAGTTTCCAGAAGTCCGAAAGGTATACAGCGATAGTATAGAAAATAGGTTAAGTACGGTTACTATAAGTAGAAATGATGTGGTTAAGGAAATTGACAGACTGAAACCTCATAAATCGCCTGGTCCTGATGAGGTATATGCTAGAGTATTAAAAGAATGCAGAGATGAGTTAAGTTATCCATTAACATTTCTATTTAACAAGTCATTAGAAACAGGTATAGTTCCAGAAGCTTGGAAGCTTGCAAATGTAGTTCCGATCTTCAAAAAAGGTGATAAATCAATAGCATCCAATTACCGTCCCATTAGTCTCACTTCAATCATAGGAAAACTACTAGAGTCAATTATTGCTAGGAAAATGAGAAACCACTTAAAAACATTTAACTTAATCAATTCTTCTCAGCATGGATTCACTCAGGGACGGTCTTGCCTTACTAATTTGCTTAGTTTTTTCTCAGAGGTATATGAAGCAGTAGATAATGACAAGTCATATGATATTATATATTTAGATTTCAGTAAAGCTTTCGACAGAGTCCCTCATGAGAGATTGATGAGAAAGGTTGAGGCACATGGAATAGGTGGGGCATTGTTAGGATGGATTAGGTCATGGCTAATTGGTAGGAAGCAGAGAGTCAGCATAAATGGTACCAAGTCAGAATGGGGAGCAGTCAAAAGTGGTGTCCCCCAGGGATCGGTATTAGGTCCCCTGTTGTTTCTTATATACATAAATGACCTAGATTTAGGTATAACTAGTAGGATAAGTAAATTCGCAGACGATACTAAAATAGGGAGATCAATTGATTCAGATAGCGATATAGAGTGCCTCCAAAGGGATCTAGATACCTTACATGAATGGTCAGTAAATTGGCAGATGAAGTTTAACATTGACAAATGCAAGGTATTAAAGATAGGGAAGATGCAAACAAATGTTAAATATAAACTAGCTAATTTAGAATTAGAAAATTCAGACTGCGAGAAAGATCTAGGTGTGTTTGTTAGCAATGATTTGAAGCCTAGAAAACAGTGTATAAGCGTTCGTAATAAGGCAAACAGGATTCTCGGGTTCATCTCTAGGAGTGTGAGTAACAGAACTGCTGATGTTATCTTAAAACTTTACTTGTCATTAGTGAGACCCCATATGGATTATGCTGTCCAATTTTGGTGTCCTTATTACAGAATGGACATAGATTCATTGGAGAGAGTACAGCGTAGAATGACAAAAATGATCCATAATATTAGAAATCTTTCGTATGAAGAAAGGTTGAAGAAATTAGGTTTACATTCGTTAGAGAGACGCAGAGTTAGAGGGGATATGATAGAGGTGTTCAAGTGGGTTAGTGGGATTAACAAAGGGGACATGGCATATGTACTAACGCTCAGTGATAGCGAAAGAACTCGTACCAATGGTTTCAAATTAGATAAATTTCGTTTCAGAAAAGATATAGGCAAGTATTGGTTTGGTAACAGAGTTGTAGATGGGTGAAATGGACTACCAAGTGCTATAGTGGGATCTAAAACTGTAGGGAGCTTTAAGATAAAATTGGATAAGCATATGGACGAGAAGGGTTGGGTGTGAAGGGGGATCAGCCGGGTTGGGCCAATCAGCGCTCTGCAGACCTCCATAATCCTGCGTTAATCTCTAACCGTTTTTGGTAAGATGATCCTCAGGGTATTAGAGTGTGAAGCCTATAATTGGGCTTTGTAATTGAATTGGGGTTGTGTGGGACAGGGATCTGCCTTGCTTAGGCCAATCGGCTTTCTGCAGACTCCCATTTTCTTATGTTCTTATGTTCTTATGTTCTTAAGTTGAGAATAGTGACAGGACTGGAGACCCTTTTCGAGAACTCAATTCCCTTTGCTACCATAGTCTCTGGCACACACATATATATTCGTGGATTGTGCACATTTTTGATTACGAAAGCATATATCTGGAAATGAATATATACATCTAGGAATCTACAAAGCTATGTATACTATTATGAGTGGGCCGGAGACTATGGCATCCGACTGTACTTCCCTCTTATGAGTGGGCCGGAGACTATGGCATCCGACTGTACTTCCCTCTTATGAGTGGGCCGGAGACTATGGCATCCGACTGTACTTCCCTCTTATGATTGGACCGGAGACTATGGCATCCGACTGTACTTCCCTCTTATGAGTGGGCCGGAGACTATGGCATCCGACTGTACTTCCCTCTTATGAGTGGGCCGGAGACTATGGCATCCGACTGTACTTCCCTCTTATGAGTGGGCCGGAGGCTATGGCATCCGACTGTACTTCCCTCTTATGAGTGGGCCGGAGACTAATGGCATCCGACTGTACTTCCCTCTTATGAGTGGGCCGGAGACTATGGCATCCGACTGTACTTCCCTCTTTCCTCCTCCCTACAATACCTCCCTCATACCATTCCACTCTCCCTCTCCCTCTCCCTCTCCCCCTAGGGGCCCAAATTTGGCAAATGAGTTTCAATGCAGATAAATGTAAAGTACTACATATCGGATACCTAAATGAGAAAGCAAACTATTCGATGAATGGCACTCAGCTTAAGAATGTAAACAGAGAAACCGATCTGGGAGTAACAATATCGAGTAACCTAAAACCGAGTCAACAATGTTCAGAAGTTGTTAAGAAGGCAAACAAAATAATTGGCTTTATAGGCAGATCATTTGAGCATAAATCCAAAGACGTAATCCTAACCCTTTACAATTCCTTAGTCCGCCCTCTTCTGGAATACTGCGTTCAATGCTGGTGCCCTTATTACCAAAAAGACATAAACAAGCTAGAACGAGTTCAACGTAGAGTTACCAAAATGATACCTAGCCTAAAGAACAAACCATACGAAGAGCGGCTTAGAGAATTAAATCTATTTCCTTTAACCCAGCGCAGATTAAGAGGTGACTTAATTCAAGTGTTCAAAATCATCAAAGGCATCGACAATATGAACTGTAGTAAGTACTTCACTATCGACCAATCTAATTACACGCGGGGAAACGGTTGCAAAATTATTGGTAAATCTTTTAACTCACACGAATCTAAGAATTTCTTCTTCAATCGAGTTGTCAACTTGTGGAATGGGCTTCCCCGAGACGTTATAGACTGCAGCACCGTTGATTCATTTAAATTCCGCCTAGACAAATATCTCGCATCAAACCCGCGACTGACTGCGTTTGTAAATGAATAACTTTATTTTATCCTCCCCTCAGTTACTAACCCATATGTCCCCTACTAACTTCCTAGTCCTGCCACGTTAGTGGCAGGGCAGTAGTTCCCTTTCCAATGTTCCCTTACCCACTCTAAACCACTGTTTGGACACTTGATCCTCAGTGTTTTGGAGGACAAGCAGCCTAGAAGGGTCACTAGATCTGTTGTTGCTTGATTTCCTTTGTACTCCTTCCTTTGTACTCCCTCTCTCTCTCTATCTTCTTTGTCTTCCTCTCCCTCTCTCCCTCCATGTTTGTACAGCAAAAGTCCCTGAACACTCAGCCAAGGATACCCCTCTAATATTCCACACCAAAGGAGTATGCTTCTCGGTTACTTTATGACCATCCTCTTTCACGCACCCTACTTATCATCTAGTGGGCGAAACAAGAGTGTCATTAAGTAACCGCGAACTGTGCCCTTTTATGTGGAATATTAAAGGGGTATCCTTGGCTGAATGTTCAGGGACTTTTGCAGGGAACTGTACCTCTCACCTTACACTTGCTTCATACATCCATCCATCCATCCATACATTATTATATTGTGTCCTTCCTTCTTCAATTTTGCCTACTCTACCTCCTCCTTCCCTCCTCTTCCCCCTTCCCTCCCCTCCCTTCTCCACCTTTCTGCTTCTCTCCCTTCCTCCTCCTCTGCCCTCCTTCTACACACCCTTCTCCCCTCCATTCCTCCCTACATCCATCCGTTCCTACCTCCTCCTTCTCCCTCCATCCCTCCCTCTCCCTTCTCTATCCTCTACCCATGATTCCATCTATCCCTCCATCCATTCATCCGTTCCTCCTTCTCCCTCCCTCCTCTGCCCTTCTTCCAAACCCTCTCTCATCTCCGCCCTTCCCCTCCTTCTACCTTCTCTCCCCTCCCTCCCTCCTTCATCCCCTCCCTTCTCCCTTCACCCTCCCTAACCCCCTCCCCCCCCCCTTCCAACCCTCCTTCATCCCTCTTCTGCCCTTCTTCTACACACCCTTCTCCCCTCCATTCCTCCCTACATCCATCCGTTCCTACCTCCTCCTTCTCCCTCCATCCCTCCCTCTCCCTTCTCTATCCTCCACCCATGCTTCCATCTATCCCTCCATCCACCCATCCGTTCCTTCTGCCTCCTTCTCCCTCCCTCCTTTGCCTTTCTTCCAAACCCTCTCTCATCTCCGCCCTTCCTCTCCTTCTCCCTTATCTTCCCCTCCCTCCGTCCTCTGCTCTCCCTCCCTCCTTCATCCCCTCCCTTCTCCCTTCACCCTCCCTAACCCCCTCCCCCCCCCCCTTCCAACCCTCCTTCATCCCTCTTCTCCTTAAAATTGATCTTGTCTGACCTAAGCTTCTCGGTAATCCGCCTATCCCATCTTTATCATCTCTCTCTCTCTCTCTCTCTCTCTCTCTCTCTCTCTCTCTCTCTCTCTGTATCTATCTATCTATATCTATCAATCTATCTATCTACTGTATAATTATATTCATCTATCTACGTGTATGTGTGAGGGACCATGTATATTGTGTGCGTGGGTGTGTGTGTGTGTGTTTATTCGAATGTGTGTGTGTGTGGGTTTCGTCACAGTTCTTCAATCTAATCCCACACCTATTGATAAGCTTTGTTTACATATACTTGGCCTCCCATCTTTTTTCTTAGGCACTCTGTTTCATCGTTATATCCCTAGCAAAAATATTATTTATATATATATATATATATATATATATATTGCCACACGATCTAAACCCCAAGGGGATGGCCACGAATGAATCTCCTTGGTCCTTGATAGAATAACAGACGAAGAGATCGGAAATGGTCACTGGTTGAAGTGGCTACTGGTTGAGTTAGCACTGGTTGAAGTGGCACTGGTTCAACTGACCTGTCACCGAAGAGATCATAATTATATAACAGAAACATTAATTATATATGCACCTTTGTCCTCAGTTAGTCGGCAGAAATTCTCGAGATAAAACTATTTAAGGGAAGCTGGGTAGTTTTCCTAGATCCCTTTCTCCGTCATGCTTAGCCCCATTAGTTTTCAGATTTTAAGATGTTTGCGCCACTAGTTTGTCGAATTTAAGGCCTTCCGCCCCATTTCCTTGTCAATGTTACGACCTTTCGTGCTATTTAGGTGTCGATTTTTTTCTAGGCGAACGATAGTGAGTCTGTAATTTTGGAAGAACCGGCCTTCGGCCGAAAAATTTACAAATTAATCTAGAAGGGGGATAAAATGGATGTTTTTTTTTAAAGTTTGATGGAAGTCTAGGAGGAAACTATAACAATAATTAATACATTTTGAAGAAAAAATATCAACCAAAAAGTGCGTGCTTTAGAGAGCTAGTTCTAAAAAAAATCAGCTTGAAATTGTGTCTGTAAATAACTTTGTGTATGATAAAAAATACTTTGGGTAAATACACTTTTTAAAATTTCAATATTCAATTTTTATTTCCTACCTTTCATTCCCTTCCTCCCTTCTTCTTCTTCCCCATTCCACCTTAATTACCTTCTTCCCTATTTTCCCCTCCCTTCCTTTCTTCTTTCCTCCTTCTTCCCTCCTCCTCCCATAATTCCTTTCTCTCCCTTCCCTCCTTCTTCTTCCCTCCATCTTATTTCTCCCTTCTCTCTTCCCTTCCTCCCTTCCTCCCTTCTTCCCTACCTCTCCACCTTCCAACTATCTACTTCTATATCTCGTTTCATCATTATATTTTCGTGTTTATCTCCTTATCGTTCTTTTGATCTCAATCCTATATTTTTGTCTTTAATACCTACGATTATCGTCTGCTTACATCTTTTTCCTACAATCCTACGCACACACTCACTCTCACTCACTCACTCTCTCTGTCACTCACTCTCACTTTCACTCTCTGTCTCTCTCTCTCTCTCTCTCTCTCTCTCACACACACACACACACACACACACACACACACACGCACACACACACATTATGATATCGAGTGTTTATCGTAAATATACAGTGTTTAACTGCATGTGCCTAAAATATATATATATTTTTCTCTCTCTCTCTCTCTCTCTCTCTCTCTCTCTCTCTCTCTCTCTCTCTCTCTCTCTCTCTCTCTCTCTCTCTCTCATCCTCCACCACCCCATCACCAATACCCTCCACCCACCACCACCACCACCACCTTGCATATCCTCCCACACTATATAAAGGACAGGACCCAGGTTATCTTTACTCCAGCCATCGGTCGGTCGGTAGCAAATCAGTACAGACCTTGCAGTGAAGGTCGACGCATACACCTCATCCTCGTTCATCCACACACACAGACACAGCAAGAGTGAGTTGTCCTTGGTTTAGTGTACAGTAATCCAAATGAGTTCGCTGCAATCAGTATCTTTGACATGGGACAATAGATATATTAGTTATATCAATGTATTTTTACATATCAGTCAGTAGCCATCCCTTACTCCCACAAGGGGTAGGGAGGATCAGCAAAAGACTCGGGAAAGGAAAAAGAGGTGACAGGAGAAGAACACATAACAGTTCGCCCACAAAAAGCAAGCACACAAGCATTCAGAAGCAACCTTTTTTGCATATAATTTTACTAATCAAGTAAATAAATGTATATATTTTACATGAGGCAATATAAATATATTTGTTCATCCCTATATATTCCTATTCATCAGTATATTAATTAAGTAACAGAAAGAATATAGCCTATACATTATTCTTTATAATCACAATATTATATATCATTTACGTAGTTATTAAATATATGCAAGTGTGTGTGTGTGTGTGTGTGTGTGTGTGTGTGTGTGTGTGTGTGTGTGTGTGTGTAATAATAATAATAATAATAATAATAAACGGTTTATTAAAGAATGGCAGCCTCATGAGCTGAAAATACACATTTTACAATTTAGTGGATGAACATGAGATGCACAGATATGAAGATGGTAAGCTCAGTTTACAAAAAAAAAAAAAAAAAAACAATAATGATGCAGGTGCAGAATACAAATTATCATAAAATAACCATGAGAGTAAGTGTGTGTGTGTGTGTGCGTGTGTGTGTGCGTGCTCAAAGTAGGAAATAAATAAGTCCTTGACAATGTTCCCCGATAACCGGTTCTAAGAGGCACATTAAACATTGATAGTCTGATTGGCATTCAGCAGACGGTAAATTGCCATGTCCAAACCCAGATTCCTCCGCTATTACCATGATTTTGTAACGTTAATTATGAAATCCCGGCCTTAACCCCTTCAGCACCATGACGCCCTTTTACCTTTGATTCTGGCTACAATTAGACGATATTATGTCAATTTAACCCCTTCTGTACCTGTGATGTACTTTTCATTATATGCTGGCAACTATTAGAAGATTTGTTCAGCTTAGGAAGGACGTCTACCCATTAAAAGGCTACAGACTATCTGAGTTAATCCTTTTAGCTACCATATATCCTTCCTAAGCTTCATAAAATTGACTAAAGGTAGCTGAAATCAAATACAAAATACGTCGCCGGTACAGAAGGGGTTAAGAAGGACCTATGTTATTCAAATGCTTTATTGATATAGTATTTACCGCATTGCATACTAGAGTAAATGTCTAACTGAAGAAAATCGTCTAATGGAAACCAGAATTAGACAAAAGTACGTCATCGTGCTGAAGGGATTAATATGATGCAGAGACTCAGTAGAATCGTGTTTTCCATAAAGTATCGAGAAATCAGCTGCAAGGGACTGGAGTTCTCGTAAAGGGGCTCCAGTCCTGACGCTATTCTTGACTTACAGAGTGCTGGCTTAATAATCCACAAGGGTTGATAGCCTCTGAGGTCCTATTTTAACTAACTAAAATCAGCTGCTAAGAGATGAAACTTTCCACCAGGTGAAAAACAAATGGACTCTAGAAACATGCCAATTTTTGACTTACCTGGATTACAATTCGACGATAATCTCACTCCTCCATTCCCACAGGATCTGGAGAAATTTATCATAATTTTAGTATCAAGCGTTTACGCCTATCAAATAACAACTACAATAATAATAATAATAGTAATAATAATAATAAGAAGAATGTACAGTACAGTTGTAGACAGATAAAATAGACAAGTATTATTGCAAACTACCTTAAAACATTAATTCACCACAATCAGGAGTTAGTTTACATTTATATGGTATTTCAATGGTTGAAATATCTTTTGACAACACTACACCACATATGTAAATTCTTTCAAATACCATAAAGCCCCTTTCTCACATACACGAATGTGGTCGACGAGCCCCAACTTGCCTCACAAGTGTTGCAATCTGCGGCGTGGTCGTGTGCAGGCGGCCCAAGGTCTGAGCCGTCATCCATGTGTCGACTTGGCTTGAAAATGTTTTAATCATGTTCAAAATATTTAAATTATGTCTATTTATCTATCTATCTATTGCCTGATGCCGTGATCCCCGAAGGGGGTGGCCACGAACGAAATGTCGTGCCCCATAAATTTGTCCTGTGTCTTGTGGCACCGTTGTGTTACCGTTCTAACACCGTTCTAACACGGTCTTCCCATGCCATAATTTTCCCCCGATCAACATCAAATGTTATTGTCGTGGCCGCTGTGACAAAAATCATGTATAAGTGAAAGGGGCTTAAAGCCCCTTTCACATGACCAAAACATTTTCAAGCCAAGCAGAAATGTGGGGAGGCACAGAGGACGGCTCAGACCACGGGCCGCCTGTACTCAACCATGCCCTAGACTGCAACACATGTGCCAAGTCGGTGCCCTAGTGCCCGTCCTAACCAAATTCACGTTTGTGTGAAAGGAGCTTAAAGCTGTCAACAAATCTGCGAGATCATCCTATCCAGTCACACTTCCACTCACTATGTCTCTAGTTTATCTTCCTGTCTACCTCTTGACTATGTGATCATGCTTATCCCAAAACTAAATCAAATCGTCTGGAAGAAAGTGAAATATTTAGGAGACATTATCAGTTAGGAGACGTCATCAGACCTTGACCTATTTACATCATGAATGTTTAATCTTTAAATCACCTATCTCTGACATTTTGTTCTTATAGTAGCTACTTACCACTCATAATTCCACAACCCTTCAAAACTAATGTCTATAAATACGGGATGGCATGAGGTGAATGACACTTGTTTTATTAGCTTTGATATTTTCTTAATTTTGCCTTCTGTTTAAAAAAAGTTGAAATCCATCTTCGCTCTTGCAGTGCGGCTAGTGATTCTCCTGGCCATCGTTGGTCTCTCCTACGGCTGGGGCGGCGGAGGTGGTGGATGCAGTGGCTGTGATGGTGGTGGCGGCTGCGGTGGAGGTGGCTGTAAAGGTGGTGGTGGCGGCGGTGGTGGAGGTGCTGGCGGCGGCGGTGGTGGCGGTGGAGGGTCACACAGTGGGGCCTCGGCTTCAGCACATGCTTTTGACAGTTCGTCATCTTCCGCGCACGCCGGGTCCAAGCCCTATGTAGCACCTGGTGTACCGGCAAAGGCGGTGGCTACTGCACTCTCCTCACACTTTGGGTGAGTCTATGGAATCTTTAGTACCATGAATTGAATCAAAATGTATGTAATTCTGCAAGGTCAATATTTACATCACATTTGTGTTAATGTATCTAATGAATATTACACACTCGTTAAGAGCATAACGAACACACTCAATTGGTCAAATGTATGAACATTAAGTATAGTTCATAACAATTTTACTTACCTTCCCTGCATATTTAATCAGGACATAGTTAAATTAAATATAATACTTGTGTAATATTCATTAATAATTTAAAACTTTTCTATGCGTCGCTCACTCATGTTGTAGATTTAAATTTTAAATAAATGTATCATTAACCGGTCCTTTCTTTATTACAGAGGGTCGGGAAGCCACAGTTCGGCTGGTAGCTTTAGTTCAGCTGGTTCCTCTAGTTCAGCTGGTTCAGGAGGCTTTGGGGGTTCAGGGGATCATGGGGGTTCAGGAGGTTTTGGGGGTTCAGGAGGTTTAGGGGGTTCAGGAGGCTTTGGGGGTTCAGGGAGTCATGGGGCTTCAGGGGGTCATGGGGCTTCAGGGGGTCATGGGGCTTCAGGGGGTCATGGGGCTTCAGGAGGCTTTGGGGGTGCAGGTGGTCATGGGGGTTCAGGAGGCTTTGGGGGTGCAGGAGGCTTTGGGAGTTCAGGGAGTCATGGGAGTTCAGGGAGTCATGGGGGTTCAGGGGGTCATGGGTCTTCGGGGGGTCATGGGGGTTCAGGAAGTCTTGGTTCTTCTGGAAGCTTTGGGGGTTCAGGATCTGCAGGCAGTTCAGGGGGTCATGGATCTGCAGGCGGTTCAGAGGGTCATGGATCTGCAGGCGGTTCAGGGGGTCATGGGGGTTCTGGAAGCTTTGGGAGTTCAGGGAGTCATGGATCTGCAGGAGGTTTTGGGGGCTCAGGGGGTCCTGGGGGTTCAGGAGGCTTTGGGGGTTCAGCGGGTCATGGGGGTTCAGGAGGCTTTGGGGGTTCAGCGGGTCATGGGGGTTCCGGAGGATTTGGAGGTTCAAGCGGCTTTGGTTCCAGTGGTTCATCTGGAGGATCTGGTTCCAGCGGTTCATCTGGAGGCTTTGGAGGTCATGGTGTTGGAGTTGGAGCTGGTGGTGGTGGTGGTGGTGGTGCTGGAGGTGGTGGTGGGGGGCACAGCTCCAGCAACTCTGGAAGCTTTGGTTCCAGTGGTTCATCTGGAGGATCTGGTTCCAGCGGTTCATCTGGAGGCTTTGGAGGTCATGGTGTTGGAGCTGGTGGTGGTGGTGGTGGTGGTGGTGGTGGGGGGCACAGCTCCAGCAACTCTGCCAGCTTCGCCTCCTCAAGCAGCTTCAGTTCTAGTAGTGCCGGCAGTCATAGTTCCTCAGGCGGTCCAGGTGGTTCGGGTGGTTATGGATCTGGTGGTTCAGGTGGTTCTGGATCTAGTGGTTCAGGGGGTCATGGGTTCGGAAGTTCGGGCTCTCCCGGTGTGACAGTCGTGCGGCAGTCTCGCCCCGGTGCAGTGTTCGTCTCTCATCGCAGCCCAACAGGTTCTTCTTCCTCCTTCGCCTCCCACAGTGGTCCAGGGGGTGCCTCGGTACAAGCCTATGGACCTGGGGGCGCCTCGTCTAAGCTCTCCACAGGTGGTTCTCCAGGTGGTAAGTAATGGATCGTTTATGCTTCATAATGTTCACTCACAAGCCACAATACGTGTCTGTCCACAACCTTTATAAGAATTTACAGCCACATTAAGAAGCTTTTGGGATGTTTTACAACGCTAATTTATCTGGTTTGGGTAGGGATATAGCATCAATTGAGTGTATGTTTATTATGACTTGTGAGTGTACTGTAGGTATGTTATGCTGTTAAAAGGGCAAAACACCTACCTCCATTCATATCTAGAGAAACTTATATATAGATGACTTAGGCTTACATCTAACTAGTCTTACCATTTCATTCATTATTGTTTGTATTGTATGCTATACGTAAAAATATCACAATCCTCTAGAATAGAAGTGTAAGCAATATCGTAAAAACATCAAATATGATCAAAGCCAAATTAATAAAATTGCATATTTCTAACTTAATTTAAAGGATGATGATGAATTCGATTTGAAGAATGCATTATCTCACATGTCTTTGTCAAGCTTTTTTTGCATTCTTACTGTTGTTGATATTATCATGCTCTTCAACCCTCTTCTATTTGTCCAACAGGCCACACATCCTGCATCGCCTGCAAGAGCGCCAAGAAATGGTAAACGAAAAAGTCTGACAAATTTCAACTTAAGTAGCAATTGAAACAGTTGACACTCTCTTCTTAAATATGGCGCCCATGAATAAGTATATTTCCATAGAGAAAACATCGTGTTCACATATTATTACAGTTGATTCTGGCTATCATTTTATGATTTTATACAACTTAGCAAGGATCTGTGGGAATCAAAAGGGTACAGATTATGTCAAAGAACCCTCTGACTTCCATATTCCCTTCCTAATCTTAATAATATAGTCAAATAATAGCCAGAAAACAGAAGAGAATAGTGTCATCGTATCTTATAGAGTTTAATTGATAACGTATAATGGATTGGAAAATTATATATTAATGTGTTTATCTACTGTATATACTAGTTATATCAAGGCTTGCTTTATAATAGTATATTTATTTTGAGTTGCTACACAGTATTTCAATGGCTCTTTTCCTAGCAAAGTGATATTGAAAGTAATTTATATAATGTTTTTATTAATCATATAAATTGAATTGTACGTCTTTTATAACGAATCTTAAGGTATCTAAATAACTAGAACAAAATTGTATTATGTATTTAAAATTAATATCTCCTGTGATTAGTTTTAGGCTTAACTTATACTGCCAATTCTGTGTAATTTTCTTGTTTTAATCTTGAAAATAAATTTATATTAAATGTATTTGTCTTAATATGATCCCATACATGATTAATTTATGAATGAATAAACAAATAAAAACATTTCCACTTATGTGTCGTTTTTTCCTGGCAAGTGTTAGCGAGCCTGTAATTTTTCTACCAACATATGTATAAATTTATCTCAAGGGGAGTCTAGACTCTAGAGGACAATCTATTAAGCTTGATGAAGGTTTAGGGAGGAAACTAAACCAATAATATATAGATGTATATAAAACTTAATAAATAAACCTTACCTCCTTAACACATTTACAATATGCGTTTAAAATATGTTTAAAAAGTCCTAAAGGGATTAAGCATACCTAAGCAAAAATATTATAATAATATTAAACAAAATATATGAACCAGATTTGTAAGCCAATTCTATAATGTACACGTTAATTTTGTAGTATACGAAAGAATGAACGTCACACTACAGCCATGAAAAGTGATGGCTTAGATTTTAAAAGGTTAGATTAAATCAGCTTCACAATTTACAGAGACACAAACGAAAATATGTACAGTACGCTAACACATTACTAAAATATGTAGAGTACGCTAACACATTACTAAAATATGTAGAGTACGCTAACACACTACTAAAATATGTACAGTACGCCAACACATTACTAAAATATGTAGAGTACGCTAACACATTACTAAAATATGTACAGTACGCTAACACATTAGGCCTACTAAAATATGTAGAGTACGCTAACACACTACTAAAATATGTAGAGTACGCTAACACATTACTAAAATATGTACAGTACGCTAACACATTACTAAAATATGTACAGTACGCTAACACATTACTAAAATATGTAGAGTACGCTAACACACTACTAAAATATGTACAGTACGCTAACACATTGCTAAAATATGTAGAGTACGCTAACACATTACTAAAATATTGACAGTACGCTAACACATTACTAAAATATGTAGAGTACGCTAACACATTACTAAAATATTTCAACATATGGAAGTTGTTTTAAACCCTTGAGGATCATGATGCGTATATTCTGGCTATTACTAGACGGTTTTATTCAGATTAGGAAGGGTATATATCAATCAGAGGGTTAATTGAGATCGGCTTTCCCCTTTTAATTCCCACAGATCTGTGATGACATGATGGGGCGCTGTGTTCTGGCAAGGCTTTGTTGTACTGTCAGCCAAATTGGTGATGTCCCTACTATTCAGCATTTGACAGACATTAATTCAGCGCACAGCGAGCAAAACGTAATGCCAGCAGAGACACGACTTATTTGGCCAACCGTACTGTTGTATAAGTGATTATTGAAACAAGAATAATTTGTCATAAAACCATTAATTGTCCATATGAATTAACTAAGGCATATCAAACAGCTCTTCTATAACAACTAGACTATGTTTCTTTCCACACATGCAATTGTGGCGTGTGTAAAAATTAATTTGGGACAACTATAAGTGTACGCATTTTTCATCTAAGTTACCCCAATTATAAGAATAAAACGACAGTTTTCTTTGATTGCGTATCGTTTTCCTCCGATTATTAATGAGGCAGTAACTATGATATAAGGGGTAAATTTGAGACTTAGGCCCTTGATTTGACAGCTAGCCCAATTCTGGCTATCGAAAGACGACTTTATACAGCTTAGGAAGGATCTGTAGGCATTAGAAGGGCAAAGACTATCTCAATTAACACTATGACTTCAAAATATCCTTCCTAATCCGAACAATATCGTCCAATAATAGCCAGAAAACAGAACAAAATTGAGTAATCGGATCTTGAAAGGTTTAATGTCTGACAATCCTGGCATTAACCCCTTTTGTACCGGCGATGTCTTATTTATTGCAATATTTAGACGACCATGACGCGCTTTAGCACATTATTTTGGCTATCGTTAGACGATTATATACAGCTTAGGAAAAGGTCTGTGGGAATTAAAACGGCAAAGACTATCTCAATTAACCCTCTGACTCCCACATACCCTTCCTAATCTGAATATAATCGTCTAATAATAGCCAGAATATATTGCCAGAACGTATCACAAGCCTCAAGGATATCTGGTAGTAGAAAGGGTTACCCTTTCAAGCTCCAATATGCGTTCCTGTTCTGTTTTCTGGCTACTATTAGACAACTTTATTCAGATTAGTAGTGGTATATCACCGTATATGGCAGTCAAAGTGTTGATTGAAATATTATTTACTCTTTTAATGCCCACAGATACTTCCAAAGCTGCATAAAATCGTTTAATGATAGCCAAAATAAACTGCTAAAACGTGTCAGAGCTTCAAAGGGTTAAGGGGGTAGTGCTTGGTTTTTGGTCTATATATTTATTTATTTTTGAGTTTCCTCGCTAGACCACCATCAAGCTTAGACAAACACCCCCTAGACCCCGTTTCAAGATAAATTTGTAAATTTTTGGGTAGAAAAGCCGGTTCCTTCTACAATTAGAGGCTCGCTATTGCTCGGCAGGAAAAAATTGACAGCTAAGGGGCACGAAAGGTCTTAATTTAGACAATTTGTAGGTAGTAGGGGTAGGCAGCCCCGCCCAGGGAAGTACTACCGCCAAGGTTTCGGGAGACTCAGGGAATAGCCTGAATTCCATTTTCTCTCCCAGGCCTTGGTAGCTGGATACATATCTTTCTGCCTCACACATCAGGGGTATCAGGAAAACCCTCTTTATATAACATACACATCCAACTTCACGACATTGCCCTACATTGCTATCCTCTATCCATAAAACACTACTCTTCCCACTACATATCATACATGTAACACCATACACCTTACCCAATAAACATGGCAGTACAATTGTTAAGAGCAAACCTGGTGGTCCCTCGGATATCCACCCCCGGCAGGGTTGGGTCATTGACACAGGGCCCTCCCGGTCGTCATCATGCGACTGTGTCAAGAGCATTGCAACGTCCCAAAGCTGCTCGTCGGTGCAGCTTTTTCTTTAGTAATATAAGGGGACTTCACTCTAACATCAATTCTGTACACCAATTTCTTCAAGCGGAATCCCCTACTCTCCTTTTTTTGACAGAGACTCAAGTAACATCCACATCTGACACGTCTAGATTTAATTTTCCAGGTTATCAACTGCTCCAAAATTTCAGACCTAAAGGAGGTGTATGTTGCTTCGCAAAATCTGAAATTGCCCTGGAGGAGGTTACTAGTTTCAATTGTCCCTATTTTGATTATTCTATATACAAATTAATTTCTGCTGGTAAATTTAAATACATATGTTGCATCTACCGTTCCCCAAATACTCCTCCAGAGCAAAGTCTTTTTGATTCTCTGTCCTCACAACTCAGTGTCCTCAACTTAAATGCTTCTTCTGAAATCACTGTGTTGGGTGATTTTAATGTCCATAATGTTGAATGGCTCACTCATTCAGCCAGGACTGATGATGCTGGTCTTGAATGTGAGCTATTTGCAGACTCATTTAATCTCACTCAACTAGTCAACCAACCCACCCGTGTACCAGATAATCCTAATCATAATTCCCACCTACTGGACTTATTTTTAACAACCAATTCAGAAAATTATGATGTTACAGTGAGGTCCCCGCTTGGATCTTCTGATCACTGTCTGATACAGGCCACCTGTCTATCACCTACCACACCTTCCCACTCTGAACCTGTTTTGGTGACTAAATGGCATTACGATAGGGCAGACTGGGAGGGTCTTCAAGGTTTCTTTATTGATATTCCCTGGACCTCTTTCTTTTCTAATGATGCACACTCCACCTTGAGCCACATACAAGATTTTGTAAAAATTGGAATGGAAACTTTTATTCCTCATCAAAAGTACAGTAAAAGATCTAATTCACCTAAATGGTTTGACCATAATTGTGCTAGAGTAACTGAACAAAAAGCAATAGCCTACAATGCATACACAAGATCAAAAACACATGAAGCCTTTAATTACTTTAGAAACATCAGAAATCATGCCAAAACTGTATTAAACCTAACTAAATCAAACTTTCTCCACAAGCAGGCAAATAAACTTCTAAATAATCCAAATGATAACAAAATATTTTGGTCTACTCTTAACTCATTTAAATCCAACTTCACTACTGCTTCATCCATTCCACCATTAAAATCTCCGACTGGCAATCTTGTAAGTGACCCACGAGGAAAAGCTAACCTTCTTGCGGATATTTTCTCCACCAACTCAACCTTAGATGAAATAAATCAAGATGTCCCTGTACTTAATTTTAATTCGCCTGAAATTCCCTCACTTAAGATCCACACCAGACATGTCAAAACTATTTTGCAGAATCTCTCGGTAGATAAGGCTCCTGGTCCAGATGAAATTCCTCCAATAGTACTTAAGAATTGCTCCTTGGTGCTCGCTCCTGTATTGGCAAAATTTTTCCGTCTGTGTACTCATACCTCATGCTTCCCAGTACCCTGGAAAGAAGCAAACATCCATCCAGTTCCTAAAAAAGGTGCCTCTTCAGATCCATCAAACTACAGACCAATAGCTATAACTTCCACTCTTGGTAAAGTCTTTGAAATTATATTAAATAATCACATAATTAAGCATCTTGAGAATAATAAATTAATCAGTGATAGGCAATATGGTTTTAGACGATGTCGATCAACTGCAGACATGCTATGCCTTCTTACGCATCAGATCAACCAAGCTACAGACCAACATGGTGAAACACATACAATAGCACTGGATATATCAAAGGCATTTGATAGAGTCTGGCATCAATCCTTATTGTCGAAGATGTCACACTACGGCCTTGCATCATTAGTTCCACTAATTTCTTCTTATCTTCATAACAGAAAAATACGTGTAATGGTAGATGGCCTTTATTCTCAATTTCACTCAATAAATGCTGGTGTTCCCCAGGGATCAGTTTTGGCCCCAATTCTGTTCCTCATTCATATCAATGATCTCATATCTACCACTCATAATCCAATACATTCCTACGCAGATGACTCAACACTCCACAGTTCCTTCACATTTACCAATTCTTTCACCCAACCCGATCTTATAAATTCAAAAATAAACACTGCAATTTCTCTGAACCAGGACCTTTCTAGAATTAATGGATGGGGACAAAAGAATCTAGTTTCCTTTAATGCACAGAAAACCAAGTACATTCAATTTTCTAACCGACAGAATCTCACTGACTCCCATATATTTTTTAATGATGTAAATATTCCCACTTCCCCTAGTATTGACATTCTCGGTGTAACATTAACTACTAACTTGAGCTGGACACATTATGTTAGAAGCATTGCTAGGAATGCCTCTAAAAAACTGGGACTCCTGTACAGAGTTCGAGAATTCTTCACTGACGAGCAGTTGGCCGTGATATATAAAAGTCATGTGCGTTCTCAGATGGATTACTGTTCACCTCTGTGGGGTGGAAGTGGAGTGGTTGCATTGAGGCAGTTGGACAAAATTCAAAATAAAGCTATTAGATTAATCAATAACCCTGCAATCACACAGGACCTTCCTACATTATCCATACGAAGAAACGTTGCATCCCTTGCATTATTCTACAGATATTTTCACAGCAATTGTTCCGAGGAACTTGCTTCAATTGTGCCGCCTCTCCACATCTTTCCCCGTAGAACTAGGGCAGCTGAGAGCGCCCATGAATTTACACTTTCTCCTCCACAATGCAGAACTTCTGCTTATCAGAATTCATTTATCCCCAGAGCTACTACTCTTTGGAATTCACTTCCCTCGAATTGCTTTCCACAAACTTACAATCTACAAATGTTTAAATCCAGTTGTTACAAACATTTTATGAATGGAGGATGCCTTTAGGCACATGGACCTTTTTGTTTTATCTGTGTTTTTCCTTCCTCCGTTCATTGTCTCTTAAAAAAAAAAAAAAAAAAAAAACAATATGAGGCGAAAGGTCTACAAATCGCCAAACTAACGGAACGGACGTCTTAAAACCTCAAAACTAATATGCTAAACATGAGGGTTAAAGAGGTCCAGAAAAAGCGAGTACTACCCCCTTAACCCTTATTTAGTGGGCTAGGTGGTCTATTTGACCGTAGCGCCCAGCGTTTTTTTTTTTTACCCTAAATAGGGTTGTTTACGTGATCATTTTCATGCCTAAATAAGACCCAGAGCGTAAAACAAGTATCTATCCCTGAAAGGGCGTAAATAGAGCTTTCCAATGACACCCAAACCATCCTTGTACGACCACTGGTTCTCTTGCAACGATCGTGCAACACGAGTGCAAAAACCCTATAATTAGGTACCGGTAATTTCCTTACATAATTCCCAGTGTAGCGAGTGAGAAAGGGGGGAGAAGGGTGGGATACAGTTCAGTAGGTCCACGGTGGTCGTTGGGACCGGTCATAGCATTGCTACGCTCATCCCACCGCTCAACTCTCTCTCTCTCAGCAACATTACGTGCTGAAAATGGCGGTCGACATAAGTTGTGCACCGCCACATAGTCCATATTTATTTCACTCGACATAAGTTGCGCGCCGCCAGTTAAGGGAGGTAGTTCGAAGCCTGTAAATTTCTGGAGGCCCTTCTTAAGCTGAATACAATCGTCTAATAGTGGTCAGAATAAAGTAAAAAGGACGGCACCGGTACAGTCGCCCTAATAAGTGATGTCTCGGCACCAATTATGTTCTGATCAATAATTGGTATCAGGAATATTTACACATGATTTCTTCTTTTTAAGTGAGATATACCAACATGTTCCTACAGTTACCCAGCCTATTAAACATCTGACAGACATTAATGCAGCACAGAGCGAGCCAAACGTAATGACAGCTGGGATATCACTTATTAGCGCGACAGTACACAGAGGGTTAACCCCTTGAGGATTATGACGTGTTTTGACACTTCATTCTGACTACCATTAGACGATTTTATTCAGCTTTAGAAGGCGCTCTAGCAGTGTAAGGGGTAAAAACTATCTCAATCATCCCTCTGACACCCACAAGTCCTTCCTAATCTGAATAAAATCGTCTAATAATAGCCAGAATAAATTGTCAAAACACGTCATAATCCTCAATGTGTAAACAATATGAGCTATTTGAAGACAACAAATCTCCCTTTCAAGACCCGATTACGCATTTAATTTCTGTTTTCTGGCTATTATTAGACGATATTTTATTCAGATTAGGAAGGGTATATGGAAGTCAGAGGGTTAGCTGAGATAGTCTTTACCCTTTTCATTCCCACAGGTCCTTCCTAAACTCTAAAATCGTCTATTGATGGCCAGATTATATTGTCAAAATGAGTCATAATCTTCAAAGAATAGAGAATTATGAAGCAATTCAATGCTTAATCTGGCTATCAGTTGACGATTTTATTCAGCTTAGGAAGGATCTGTAGGTGTCAGAGGCATAGTTGAGTTAGCTTTGAACCCTTAACCTTTTCAGTACCGGTGACATCTTTTTATTATAATCTGGCAACTATTAGACAGTTTTATTCAGCTTAGGAAGGATGTCACCCTTTAAAAGCTTATAAACTATCTCAATTCTTTTAGCTACCATATTTTTTGTCTATGTGAGTGAGGGAGACAAAAGGCAGAGCTGCCTGTAGCGAGTGCCTCTCCCAGAGTTGAAAGAAACAATTTAAGTTATAGGAAG
Organism: Paralithodes platypus; assembly: GCA_032716605.1. Classification (NCBI taxonomy): domain Eukaryota; kingdom Metazoa; phylum Arthropoda; class Malacostraca; order Decapoda; family Lithodidae; genus Paralithodes; species Paralithodes platypus. Next base: position 8,358,935 of record CM064512.1, read on the forward strand.
AGAGAAAGAATGATTCTGGGAGAGACTTCCATAGCTCAGCTTTTGAATAGAGAATAGAAGAAAGACTGAGAATAACGTTTCACCCTTGGGATGGAGAGTTGTACAGAGTAGGGGTGGGATTGTGTTGCAAGACGGGTGCTACGTGCTCTACGAAATGGGGGCGGTATACAGTACACTGAAAGAGCTCTGAGGGGCACTGATTATTGTAATAGCGATATAATAGCGAGAGAGATGCAATATTGCGGCGAAGAGAGAGAGACTGCAGAGAAATGGTGAGTGGAAGTGAGTTTTGAGACGGAAGGCTTTCTTTTCTACTTTGTCTAGGAGCGCGGTGTGAGAGGATCCTCCCCACACATGTGAACAATACTCAATACAAGGACGCATCTAAAATAAGGCTGTATCATGAGATGATTTTAAACAGCTTAGGAAAGATCTTAGGGAATTTAAAAGAGTTAAGACTATCTCAAATAAGGCTACATCTTTAGACGATTTTGTACAGGTTAGGAAGGAACTCTGGGAATTTCATAGGGTTAAAACTATCTCAAATAAGGCTATAATCTAGACGATTTTAGACAGCTTAGGAAGGATCTCTGGGAGTTTCAAAGGGTTAAGACTATCTCAAAATAATAAGGTTACATGCTTAGACGATTTTAGACAGCTTAGGAAGGATCTCTGGGAATTTAAAAGGCTTAAGACTATCTCCACGATTTTATACAGCTTAGGAAGGATCTCTGGGAATTTCAAAGGGTTAAGACTACTGTATCTCAAAATAATAAGGTTACATCCTTTAGAAGATTTTAAACAGCTTAGGAAAGATCTCTGGGAATTTTAAAGAGTTGAGACTATCTCAAATAAGGCTAGGCTACATCCTTAGACGATTTTATACAGCTTAGAAAGGATCTCTGGGAATTTCAAAGGGTTAAGACTATCTCAAATTAGGCTACATCCTTAATAATATTCTATCTATCTATCTATTGCCGGACGCCTTACTCCCCTTACGAGGGTGGCCATACACAGAATGCCCCCAAGCGGACCTATTCCCTGTGAGAGGGACAACCGGAGCCAGTTTAGTGAAGGACTTACAGGATTGACCACTCAATTTAGGATCTGTCCGACTCAGAGGCCCTCTGTGTACAGTATCTTGTTAGCACTATTTTTCTACAGTGGTGTTCGGCTAATCCATCCACTAACCTGCCTTACCCTTAGGTAAGCAGTACGGATTTGTATCAGGTTTACTCCCCTAGACAGGTTGCCAACCAAGGCTGACGAGTCCCATCCACCCGGATTTGTATAAGGTTGTCTCCCCTTGATGAGTTGCCGACCAAGGCTAACGAGTCCCATCCACCCGAGTGGATAATTAATAATATTATATTATTAATATATTAATAATATTAAAGAAGATTACTGTAAGATGTAGAAATATGTACAGTAGTTACTTCATATGAACAAATATTCAACGTTTTCCTGTTTGTCTACTCTAACTTAGCATATAATTTAATGTATCGTTTACATATAATATATAATAATAAAACAAATCTGATACGCACTTGAACACAAAATTCCGAGCTAATTAGAGCAATTAATTAACATATTTAGTAAAATATTCATAAACAGATAACCGAAAATAATTATCGATTATAAAACCTAAGTACCGGTATTGCTATTGAGACCATCCTGAAACCATCCCAACAAGTCTGGACCAAACTGGACCTATCCGGACGTAACCTAACCTAACTAGGCTGAGCTGGGGACCAAGAATCCTTTTCCTCGAATTTTATGATTTTGTCAATTATCGCCTAGAGACGTGTAAACATACTTTTCTGGGGCCGTTTTCGACGCTGAGTCCGAATCTGGCACTATAATTTACCTATCTCTACAGATAGCTAAGATATTGATTTTTAGAAGTTAGCCAGTTCCCAGTCACTGTTTTCTAAAGGGACCCTCTCCCTGCCTGGCTGTGCATTCGTAAGTGTGTTACAGCCAGTTTCTTGAAATATTCATAAACAAATAACTAATCATAATTTTATAATGCAGTTTTCGGCGCTGAGTCCGAATATGGCTTTAGAATCGATCTATCTCTACATATAGCTAATATATTGATCATAGAAGTTAGCCCCATTCCAAGTCACTGTCTTCTAAAGGGACCCTCTCCCCCCCTGGCTGTGTGTTCGTATGTGTGTTACAGCTGTTTCTTAACATATTCATACAAAAATAACCCAACATAATTATCGATACTAAAACCTAAGTTGACCTACTGGCACCATTCTGAGCCCATCCAACCAGTCTGGACCCAACAGGACCTATCTGAATGTAACCTAACCTCATTGCCCTGATCTGGGAAGCTACAATCCTTTCCACCGAAAATGTGATTTTGCCGATTTTCGCAGATTTTCGCAGAGAGACGCCAAAACTTACTTTTCTGGGGTAGTTTTCTATGCTGAATCCAAATCTGCCGTTATAATTGACCTATTTTTACAAATAAAAAAGTTATTGATCATAGAAGGGGCCCAGTATTATATCGAGTTTTGGGCTAATTATTTTGCATAATGTCGAATTAATTATGATTGTTTGTGTTTGTGATACTTACTGTATATCAACATCTAAAACCTAATTCTATTTAGCTTAGGAAAGATCTCTGGGAATTTCAAAGAGTTGAGACTATCTCAAATAAGGCTAGGCTACATCCTTGACGATTTTATACAGCTTAGAAAGGATCTCTGGGAATTTCAAAGGGTTAAGACTATCTCAAATTAGGCTACATCCTTAATAATATTAATTATATTAATAATATTAAAGAAGATTACTGTAAGATGTAGAAATATGTACAGTAGTTACTTCATATGAACAAATATTCAACGTTTTCCTGTTTGTCTACTCTAACTTAGCATATAATTTAATGTATCGTTTACATATAATATATAATGATAAAACAAATCTGATACACACTTGAACACAAAATTCTGAGCTAATTAGAGCAATTAATTAACATATTTAGTAAAATATTCATAAACAAATAACCGAAAATAATTATCGATTATAAAACCTAAGTATTGCTATTGAGACCATCCTGAAACCATCCCAACAAGTCTGGACCAAACTGGACCTATCCGGACGTAACCTAACCTAACTAGGCTGAGCTGGGGGCCAAGAATCCTTTTCCTCGAATTTTATGATTTTGTCAATTATCGCCTAGAGATGTGTAAACATATTTTTCTGGGGCTGTTTTCGACGCTGAGTCCGAATCTGGCACTATAATATACCTATATCTACAGATAGCTAAGATATTGATTTTTAGAAGTTAGCCAGTTCCCAGTCACTGTTTTCTAAAGGGACCCTCTTCCCGCCTGGCTGTGCGTTCGTACGTGCGTTACAACCAGTTTCTTGAAATATTCATAAACAAATAACTAATCATATTTTTATAATGCAGTTTTCGGTGCTGAGTCCGAATCTGGCTTTATAATCGATTTATCTCTACATATAGCTAATATATTGATCATAGAAGTTAGCCCAGTTCCAAGTCACTGTCTTCTAAAGGGACCCTCTCCCCGCCTGGCTGTGTGTTCGTATGTGTGTTACAGCTGTTTCTTAACATATTCATACAAAAATAACCCAACATAATTATCGATACTAAAACCTAAGTTGACCTACTGGCACCATTCTGAGCCCATCCAACCAGTCTGGACCCAACAGGACCTATCTGAACGTAACCTAACCTCATTGCCCTGATCTGGGAAGCTACAATCCTTTTCCCCGAAAATGTGATTTTGCCAATTTTCGCAGAGAGACACCAAAACTTACTTTTCTGGGGTAGTTTTCTATGCTGAATCCAAATCTGCCGTTATAATTGACCTATTTTTACAAATAAAAAAGTTATTGATCATAGAAGTGGCCCAGTATTATATCGAGTTTTGGGCTAATTATTTTGCATAATGTCTAATTAATTATGATTGTTTGTGTTTGTGATACTTATATCAACATCTAAAACCTAATTTTATTTAAAATACATTACATTTTAGCTATTTTGTGCTTTAAAAACACGATTTAGAGAAAATATTTATAAAAACCATAACAAATATAGCACTTGAAAACCAAAGTTAACCTATTCTAACCCTTCTGAATCCATCCCAACAAGTCTGGACCCAACTGAACGTAGTCTATCTTAACCCTTTGAATACCAGCGACGTGTGTTATATTGTATTCTAGCTATATTTAGACGATATAATGCAGCTTAGGAAGGATCTGTGGTAGTTAAAAAGGGTCGGTGGAGATAGATTGAAGCCTTATAATGGCTAGAGACCCTTCCTAAGCTGAATAAAATTGTCTACTCATGGTCAGAATATAATTAAAAGGACGTCCCCGGTACTGCACAGGTTTAGGGGGGTCACCTGCATCTTTTCTCTCCTTCTCTCTCTGGCTTGTATCCATTTGGCCCCATTCAGTCTACTATTTTAAGACGTTTATCCTCAGGTCTCGATTTCTTCCTGGCGAGCGATAGAGAGCCAGCATTGTATGGAGATATCCGGCTTCGCCGGAGACATTATTCTATTGAAAAATGTAGAAATTTTGCCTGCTGCTGGCTCGCAACCGCTCGCCAGGAAAATAATCGACACTTGGATGGGGGTAAACGTCTTAAACCAGTAGGCTGAATGGTGCCGAATGGATACAATCCAGAGAGAGGAAGAGAGAAAAAAGGAGCTGGGCACCCATAACGTTGATAATGTGTTGGGCCCAGATGCAAGGCAGGTTAACCCCTTCTGTGCCGACGACGTATTTCTAATTTTACTCTACCTATATTAAGATGATTTTGAGGAGCCTATGAAGGGTCTGTGGTAGTAAAAATAGTTATATGAGATAGTTATATGAGCCTATGAAGGGTCTGTGGTAGTAAAAATAGTTATATGATACAGTTGGAAGCCTGTTAGTTGCGGGAAGCCCTTTGTAAACTGAATAATATCATCTAATAGTAGCCAGAATAAAGTTAAAGAGACGTCCCCGGTACAGAAGGGGTTAAAACAGTGAATCCAATAAGAATTTAGCTAACACATTAGAAAGAGATAAAATATATATATATATATATATATATATATTATATATATATATATATATACGGTATATATATATATATATATATATATATATATATATATATATATATATATATATATATATATATATATATATTATGTTCTCTCCACTAACCAACTTTACTCCTAAACTCGATTAATGAAATTAACAAACACATGTGGCAGTCCGGGGATTCGAACCCAGGATGCTCACACCGAAAATCAAAATATATATATAAATAACTATATATCTATCTATCTATATATCTATCTATCTATTTATCTATCTATATATTATTTATATATAGGCCTACCGTACTGTATATATAGGCTTACTGTATATATAGGCCTACTGTATATATAGGCCTACCGTACTGTATATATATATACTGTATTTATTATATATATACTGTACATACATATACAGTATATATATATTTCTATTACACATCATCATACAATGATAGCCTATTATTGATTTAACTTTATATGTGAGACTAAGGTGAGAATTTAGATACCGGTACTAGTAACAAATTGCAAAGAGTTATTTATATCTATATTACATATGATCATACAATTATAACCTATTATTGCTTTAACTTATTAAGTAACACCCAGTTCTTAACATTAATCATCAATTGCAAACCCCAATGCACTTGAATAAACTAACAAACGCATATGGTCCTCCCGGGATTCGAACTTGGGACACCACACCCAGAAAATAAGCACCTGAACCATAACACCACCAACACAGTTAAAGGTTGAATACACGATCACGATTAACCCCTTCAGTACCAGGGACGTACTTTTCATCATATTCTGGCAAGTTTTAGACGATTATATTCAGCTTAGGAAGGACGTCTAGCAATAATAAGGCTTCAAACTATCTCAACCAATCCATTTAATTACCTCAGATCCTTCCTAAGCTGCAAAAAATCGTCTAAATATAGCTAGAATATAAACAAAATACGTCACCGGTATAGAAGGGGTTAACATTCATTTTCGAATTTTGGATATCAATCTAATCATTACTCAAACCCAAATGCATTATGGAAAGCGTAATGTTTTAGTGAGTGGAAAAGAAAACAAAAGTATTGGGGCCAAGATCACTAAGGCGATCGGCCTGGCCAGATTGGCTCAGAATCCGTCAGTTTTAGGGCCTGCTTCAGGCTCACATAGGGTAAAATCTACCAATTAGTCTCTCCTCTTATATAACCTCCTTGCTCCGTTTGTGCGTTCGTTCGTACGTGTTTGCCTCCCACCACCAGACGAGACAACCTCCCCCTTCTCTCTCTGTCTCTCTTTTTCAAACACACATACGCACACACACACCCTCTCAAACCAACCCTATGAAATAAAGTGTTGCCAGAATGCTGAGCCTCTCAAACCCTTTCGATCAATCCAGAAACCATCAGTCTATGCCTACTAAAATTACTCTTAACGAATGCACTAAGCCACAACGAGATGCTACAAGCTTCTATGTATTTTGCAGATTATATATACTGAGATACCAAGGCTTAAAATGCCTATGCAAGGGTAAAATACGGCATATTTGAGATGCTGGGCTGGGCTGTATGCAATATCTACTCTTGTATAATATTAATAGCTATTGTTTCACCCTGCAAGTTGAACACAATTATCTGTCTACCTCCTGTAGTGCTGTGTAGGAAAACCAAGGCTGAGAAAGGCCGAATATTGCCATACGAAGGTTAATAAATCCCGAGATGCCAGCCACAACACTCTCACTCACCGTTCCAATACTACTATCTCCTTGCATTTCTCAGATTTACCCAGGGAAGCTGAACGATATATGTCGATAAACCGCCGTCGAAACATTTATGAACGCTTCGTTAACAACCGAGACGATCACGAGTGAATAGTTCGAACTTTTGGTCGAAGGTTGCTTTCCGGGCAGGGCTAAAACCCTTGATGAAACAATACCGTAAATTCCAGGGTTGTTTGCGCAATTTTCATCCACTTAGAGGCATCTTTCAGAGCTCGCTTGGTAACCAAAAGACGCAGAATTTTTTTCTCTATCCAACGGTATATAAAAAGTTTAAAATTGTGCCAGTTTTGTGTCCTTTTTATCTATGAACGATGTCTAATGGGAATTCGCGTGGACGAGAGTTCTGGGAAAATCGATGCACTATGAAACGGAAAATTTCCGAATGAGATAGGAACATGGTTTATTCAAAGTTCACATGATTCGTTCAAAGCACTTGAGTGAAGCAAAATTCAGAATTTTAAAAATAAAATTCAGATTACTAAAAATCAAGTGCTCATTTCTAGTTCTTCTAAACACAATTATACTTCGATTAATTTGCTTACTGGGATTGCTGTGTGATAATTGGGGATATAGTAAATTGGCCAACCTATTATGTTTTCGAAATAATCACTCCTTGAGGTCACTTAATGGCTATTCTGTGAAATATAAAGGATTGTTTGTTTCATTACATTTCTGTGAATTTTACGAAATATATGTGCCCTGGGCCGCATTTATAGTATTTATAGGAAGTAAAATACACATATATACCTATATATGACACTTAAACATGGCATGGACGAATATATTTAACTTATGTTGCATATTTGTATATTCCCACTATTTGCCCGAATTAGGGCATTTCCAAAGGATATTTGGACATATTTTATTGTAAATATGGTGAATATATAATATAATTGAATTTATCCATGCCTAATCCATACGGAAATCGATGTATTTAAGTTTGTATATTCGATCATTTTAACTGAGGACGGGAAGGGAGAGGGTTCAACACCGATCTGGCAACAGGGATTCAATGGCGACCTAGGGGACCGCCTTGTGTTGAAAATTCTCAAGGAAGATCGCAGTTTTGGGCGTGATAATGGCCTCCCGCGGCATCTGCACCGTCAACACGTCATCGACCAAGGATCTGAGGACGTGTGGAGCCCCTTAGGAGGACATGGAAGGATCTATTTCGCATATTACGGTAAGATATTCATCGTCTCTTCCCATTCTAATTTTTGCTAATGGCGAGGTGTAGGCCCCGAGGTGCGGATAATTCTCTGTATTTTGTGTATTTATTTATTTATTTATGCTGTTGTCCTCTTTTGCCGCATTGTATCTTTTGCCTGGGCTGGTTGAAAATTCGTTGTGTGTTTTACGATGATATTTTGTGTTGTATAATTATATATGTGTTCGTCTGAAATGAGATGGTTTGGGGGAGGGAGAGAGAGGGGGGGAATGGAGGAAAGGGGAGGGAGAGAGAACGGGGGAGGGAGTTACCCCCGCCCCCCAACTTCCTTACAGCGAGCAAAGGAGAAAGTATAAAGGTGGAAGGGTTTGACAATTTGGAGCCAATCCGCCCTCGTTTTCCTCCCTAAAACGCCTAGGCTAAGGTATGGATTTCTCTGGCTATATCAGACCGTCAATTTAATTTTCATTTTTGTTTGTATCTTTTATTTTTTGTTATTGGAATCGACAACTAGACTTAATGTACTGTAGGCCTATGCTAATTTGTACATTATTAGGATGTTAGGAGACTTAGTAAATATAGCCTACAACTTGACTTAACCCTTACAGTACCGGCGACGTCTTTTATTTTTTTATTTTGTTTTTATAGTGGAAATGACAACTAGCCTAGACTAAATGTACTGTACGCTAAGTTGTACATTATTAGGATTTTAGGATACTTTATAGAACTTTACTTAACCCCTACAGTACCGGCGACGTTTTTGTTTTTTGTTTTTTTTGGGGGGAGGGGGGGAAATCGACAACTAGACTAAATGTACTGTACGCTAATTTGTACATTATTAGGATTATAGGAGACTGAATTAATATACAACTTTACTTAACACTTACAGTACCGGCGACGTCTTTTTATTTCAGCTACATTTATAGACGATTTTATGAAGTTAGGAAGGAAAGATGGTAGCTATTTTTTTTGTTTTATTTCAGCAACATTTAGACGATTTTATGAAGCTTATAGGAAGGATGTATGGTAGCTAGTATACCGGTAATTAATTGAGATAGGCTAGCGTGTAGACCTCTGTAACTGAAAAAGGGCCAGAGCGAATGGGTTGCAAGGCATTGAATCCCGGTGGATCACATAATTATATACTTTCATTAATTTAATTGGAGGTGTTTGGTGTTGTGGTGAAATTAATAGAATATAGATTAGCTCGACATACAGTATTACTAGTTGGATTAGGAAACTATTACCGAATCTACCACTAATGTTCCCATGTTTTTTTTTTTTTTTTTTTTCTTTTTGGTTTTAGGTACCGTAGTTGAAATTAGTTACACATTTACAATCTCCGGAATTTCTGATTTTTGTTTTCCCATTACCGGTATATATCCTATCTAACGATCTTAACCCATTCAGTACCAGGGACGTCCTTTTTATCATATTCTGGCCACTATTAGACGATTGTATTCAGCTTAGGAAGGACCTCTAGCAATAATATGGCTTCAAACTATCTCAACCAACCCTTTTAACTAGGACTACCACAGATCCTTCCTAAGCTGCCTATAATGTCGTCTAAATACAGCTAGAATATATGATAACACGTCGCTGGTACTCAAAGGGTTAATATATGATAACACATGTCGCTGGTACTCAAAGGGTTAATATATGATAACACGTCGCTGGTACTCAAAGGGTTAATATATGATAACACACGTCGCTGGTACTCAAAGGGTTAATATATGATAACACACGTCGCTGGTACTCAAAGGGTTAATATATGATAACACACGTCGCTGGTACTCAAAGGGTTAATATATGATAACACACGTCGCTGGTACTCAAAGGGTTAATATGATAACACACGTCGCTGGTACTCAAAGGGTTAATATATGATAACACACGTCGCTGGTACTCAAAGGGTTAATATATGATAACACACGTCGCTGGTACTCAAAGGGTTAATATATGATAACACACGTCGCTGGTACTCAAAGGGTTAATATATGATAACACACGTCGCTGGTACTCAAAGGGTTAATATATGATAACACACGTCGCTGGTACTCAAAGGGTTAATCAAACACTTATAATTATGTAGGTTATATTTTTCTGGGCCCTTTTCTCTCTCATGTTTAGCCAGATTGCTTTTGATTTATTAAGACGTTCGCCCCATTAGTTTGGCGATTTTAAGAACTTTCGCCCAATTTGTCAATTGTAAGGCCTTTCGTGCCATTTCGGTGTCAATTTTTCCCTGGCGAGCGATAGCGAGCATGTAATTTAAGAGGAACCGGCCATCGGCCGGGAAATTTTTCTACCGAAAAATGTACAAATTTGTCTTGAAAGGGAGTCAAAGGGGTGTAATTTTAAGCTTGACGGAGGTCCACGTAACAAACTAAAAACCTCCCCTTAATAGGAGTTTTACTGCCGTAAATGAGGAAATTTATAGGGAGATTTTTTTTTGTTTTTTAGTGCTTTATATAGTGCACATAAAATGTATTTCCGGAGGTTGAAACCAATTTTATTTTGATATTTGCAACATCCTTATTCTATAATAGCCTTTAAAAATGTATAAAGCATTAGTGGTAGTTTCGGTAATAAGTAGGCTACCCTGGATTACTCTAGTCGTTTGTGAGTTAGGCTATAGAGGTTAACAACTTCTGTAACAGCGACGTCTTTTGTACTTTATTATGGCTGCTATTAGACGATTTTATTCAACATAAAAAAAGGTCTCCAGCAATTAACAGGCTTCGAACTATCTCACTTAACCCATTTTACTGCCACGGATCCTTCTTAAACAGCACAAAATCGTCTAAATATAGCTAGAATAAAATTAATAAGACGTCTGCGGTATAGAAGGGGTTAAGTAGGATTACTTTAGTGACGTCGTTTGTGAGTTATAGAGGTTAACCCCTTCCGTACCGACGACGTCTTTTTTATAATATTATTGCTATATTTAGACGGTTTTCTACAGTTTAAGAAGGATCTGTGGTACGGTAGTGAAAAGGGTTCAGGGCGATAGTTCGAAGCTTGTTACTTGTTTGAGGTCTTTGTTAAACTGAATAAAATAGTCTAAATATAGCTACGGTAGTGTATAGTTAATAACACGTCGCCGGTACAGAAGGGGTTAATGTTCAATAGTGTGTGGCAGACATGGAACACAGGGTATGGCGTATCATAATGACTGGCTAGGAATACAAAAAAATGACAAAAAGAAAAAAAATAGGAAAAGTGGGGATTGGGCCTGAGTAAATAGATAGATAGATAGATAGATAGGAATACGAGTAAACTTTATAATAATGACCACCAACAATGATGGTTTGCGTAGGAATATGGACCTATGTTATCGTACTGAAAAGCTGAGGATGTTGGTGTATGGTCGCGCTAATAAGTCATGTCCCAGCTGTCATTATGTTTGGCTTGCTCTGTGCTGTATTAATGTCTGTCAGATGTTGAATAGGGTGGGTAAGTGTAGGAACATGTTTGTATATTTCACTCGATATGAAGAAATGAAGCTTAGATATTGCTGATACCAATTATTGATCAAATTATACTTGGTGCCGAGACATCACATATTAGCGCGACTTTACAGGGGAGTGTGTGTGTGTGTGTGTGTGTGTGTGTGTGTGAAAGAGAGAGAGAGAGAGAGAGAGAGACAGAGAGAGAGAGAGAGAGTGGGGGGGGGGGGGGCACTTTTGGTTAGGGAGGGTGGTTACCGTGGAGTGTAATAACCCCTTCTGTACCGGGGACGTCTGTTTTTATTTTATCCTAGCTACATTTAGACGGCTTTAAGAAGCAGTACCGTTTTCACCCTTAACCCCTTCTGTACCGGGGACGTCTGTTTTTATTTTATCCTAGCTACATTTAGACGACTTTATGAAGCAGTACCGTTTCCACCCTTAACCCCTTCTGTACCGGGGACGTCTGTTTTTATTTTATCCTAGCTACATTTAGACGACTTTATGAAACAGTACCGTTTCCACCCTTAACCCCTTCTGTACCGGGGACGTCTGTTTTTATTATATCCTAGCTACATTTAGACGACTTTATGAAGCAGTACCGTTTCCACCCTTAACCCCTTCTGTACCGGGGACGTCTGTTTTTATTATATCCTAGCTACATTTAGACGACTTTATGAAGCAGTACCGTTTCCACCCTTAACCCCTTCTGTACCGGTGGGTGTCATCCTTAACCCCTTCTGTGCCGGTGGGTGTCATCCTTTTTAATATATTCTGGCAACTATTAGTCTTATGCCCCTTTCACACATACAGGACTCGGGTGCCGCATGCAGCAGAGTAGCTACTCTGCTGCATGCGCACCCGAGTCGGCACCTAGTCCTGACCATGCGGCTGTAGTCGTCTGTAGTCTGGTGAAGTCCTGGCAATGCGTGTCAAGTCGTGGCCCCAGAACAAAATGTTTGTGAGTTTCAAAATTTGGTCCAGACTTGAGATTTGTCTGGTGGATGCGGGGAGTAGTCTGCGCTAGTCGGCGCTAGTCGTAACTAGTCTTCTGTATGCGGCTGTAGTCCTTGAGTATAGCGTAGCGAATTGTGTGTCATGTGTAGCATAAAGACTACAGCCGCATACACCCGAGTACAGCCGACAGACACGAGTACAGCCGCATAGGTCTGCTGAAGTCGTGTGCATAAATTTACATATATTTGCATATAATTATTCAATAATTATGCAATAATATGAGTCAAACGAGTACAACCGACAATAGAGGATTTCAGCCGCAAGCAGCCGCACGCAGCAGACTCCAACCACATTGACAGGAGTGCAGACGTACGACAACACCCAGAACCCAATATGGCAGAAGAGTCGAGCCAACTTGAGCAGACAAGTAACCGACAACAGAAACATCCAACCGAAAACACAAAACTCGAACCGAAAACAGCCGCATCAAGCCGACAAGAAAATAAGAAATTTTTCCCAACAACAGAACGGCAACACGGCCCCTATATAAAGGCCCCAGGCAGCGCACTCCCCCACAGTTTTCGATGAGACCCCCCACGACGCACACCTATCACCCTCTCCCTCGCCTCGCCTCTACCCTGACCTCTACCCTCACCTATACCGCCTGTACACCATGCCAGCACCCAATAGAACAACAAAGGCCAGGAAGTCGCATAGTCCACAGAAGATCGAGAGGCCAGCAGACGACAACCGATTGGAAGACTTCTTTGGAGACGAGACCCAGATGAGTGAAGAAGACAGCTTGGATGTAGTACAAGACAGCCAGCCTCCACGCCAAGCCCCCCCCGCTGCCAAGCGGCAACCACCACCACCACCAGCCCCTGCCAAAACCAGCATGCTACCGCCAGGGAGCAGCCAGGACACCCAGGACACCCAGGACACCCAGGACACCCAGGATAGCGAGACGGGTGACGAGGCCTCCCCTGATGCTATTATCTACGGCGTAAAGGCGAAACGTACCGTAACAAGGGTAGTGTTGCGCCCCGAGGACGAGCTCGCCGTGATGGAGTGGCTGCGGGTCCATACATTCATGTACGACAAGCAGGCCAGGGAATTCAAGGACTCTGACCGGAAGTGGCGCCTGTTTGAAAAGAAGGCCAAGACTCTGACCCCTCCAATTAAAGGTTAGTTTCCCCATATTGATACGTGAAATGTGATATAAATATTGACGTTGTTTATCTGTATTAATAAGTGTTCTGTGTTGTGATGGATAGTGACACTGTTTACCTGGGTTGATACCTGTAATATGGGGTGATATATAGACATTGTTGTGTGATATACACGTTTCTATTATATGTGATTTTGTCTTGCAAACAGGTGCTCAGCTGAGGAGCTGGTGCGATAACATCCGTTCCAGGTTTGGGAAACTGACGGCAAGGAAGAGTGGTGCTGGGGCAGAAGTGCGGCACAGCGACCGTGATCAGTGGATCCTGGAACAGGGGAGTTTTTTCAGGGGTCACATTGTGCGGAACAAGCCTCGTAGCACCGGTGACGTGAGTGTTTATTATATATGTTCTTCAAATTCAGCAATAGTAATTTAATCATTTCCAATTATTCCCTTAAGGCAGTTTTTATGTTACATTTTGCTGTCATGTTATGTAATAATGCATGCTTTGTGGTTTTCAAGGAAACAATATCCATAGATTTTTTATTTTAATTAATAATTATTTATTAACCTCATTACAACACCAAACTCCTACCCCCAAATGCCATTCATTACAGTATAACACATCCCGACTCACCACATTACAGTATAAATTATATATCTGCTTTCCTCCGATAACACAGTTCATATACCCGGCCGCATCACAACATACCATTATAAAATAATCTTCTTGCTTTCACCCCAACCAACAGTTACCACAGCCTGCCACATCCGACGCCACCGATGATGCGCCTGACCTGGACGACCCTGTACTCGCGGGCAGGACAGAGGACGAGGACCCTGCGTCTGGGGCCTCCCGGCACAGTACAACAACAGGCACCAAGCGGCAGAAGACTTCAACCAACTCCGCTGAAATAGAAGAGGTAAGAAAGATTATAGAAATGTGCATATGCAAAAAAATGAATGTAAGCTGTGGAAAGGTAAGACAAGTTATATAATGTTAAGAGGTTCTCTGGACTGCGAACGCGCCACTCCTACTGACACGGTAAGGCAAATATTGACATGCGAAACTAACTTCATTAATGATGTAAACTAAACATATTGTATGTACATGTACCTATTATGTAATATTTCTAATACATATCTTACAGAAATCTGGAATGCAGATGGAGATTTATGTTATTTATGAGTGTGCATTGCATAATTATCCTGACACTGTCTGATAATAATCAACTTTTTTGACATCTCTCTTTATAGATACAGCAGACGGTGGCCGCCTTCCGCAAGGATGTCACTGAACTCCGGGAATGCGTGAAGACAGGAGGTGGCCGCATCAAGCCTCATGTTTCTGCGTTCGTTGCCTACATTGCGGAAGTAATGAACGAGTGGTCTTCCGAAGACTGCAACATGGGTCAGCAGCAGATCTCAACGTATGTGCTGCAGGTAGACCAGATGGCGCGGCAACGGGCTTCGGGGGCAACTGCAACCCCAGCGACTGCGGCACCACCCCCCGTCCAACCTCCACAACCCTCCGTCAGCGGCCTGCAGCTTGGGCCACAAGTGTACCAACAACGTGGGCCACAGCTGACTCCACACCTGGCCCAACCACTTGGACCGGCCCCACACTTTACGCCCAGCTTGTGGGGCAGCTCCACCCCCACATATGGGACACACCTCACGGTGCCCGCCACACCAGGGAGAGGTTACCAGAGGCAACTCTTTGATGTGAGTCTCAGTAACCTGGACTCCCCTAACCAAACACTACACACACCGCAGCACGAGGGGCAGTAAACAATGTCAGTACCATGTACACATTAAAATAAAATTATGTTGTGAATATTGTGTTTAGAATTCCAATCCCATATGACAGTAATATGTTATGAAACAATAAATAATACTTATGTTTGCTGAAAATAGTCTCCAGTAATAATAAAAAAAAATATGTCCTTAAATAACATGGCAAGAAAATATTTACGACTTCACATTCATTCACAGAAGTTAGTACTAAATAAAATATAGATGAATATAATATATGTTTCAAATATAGATGAATATAATATAGGTTTTTTTAAAGTAATATACACTCATCATATACAAATGGCAGTGAGGGCAATAACAAGGCAAGAAAGTAATGGCCTGATATGTATAAATATGAATATATAATAATAAAATGTAAATGATGCATTACAGTGACATAATAAGTTACTGAATGTCAGGGAAATACTGAATAATGAAATAAAATGCCAAATCAAATGACTGAAGAGAAGTGAAAATGAAAGTAATAATAATTAATAAGAAACATATGAACATAACAAATATGCAAATTATATGGACAATGGCACGTATGATTTAATTAGAAAGAGCTGCAAATTAGGTCACTTAATATATAATTAAAATACACACAATCATCGTACCTTCATGAGTCACTGAACCGGCGATCCTGCCAGCTCACACTGCCCCGGGGTGATGTGAAGTAGTCTGCCATGTAGCGACGCAACTCCTTTGCGTAATTAGTGGCCTGGTTTCCGGTCAGTGGCATGAGCGGCTCCAACTGGTCACCATCCCTCCAAGAACCTGGCGTCACCCTGTGGGTGCGTCGGTTCTCCCTGTCAAGGAAGCCAGCGTGGTGACTGGGGAAACGGCGACGGATGAGGTTGTGTAGGCAACAGCATGCCAGCACCACTGACTCCACTCTCTTGGGTTGCAGGGGAATGGTGGTGAGCAAACATCTGAACCTGTAGAATAGGGAGACACAAAACATGGTTATTATCAAATACCTGCCTCTGCAAAGAGAATTAGTTAGTAATGCAAGTGTATAGCCTTATTAATGGCATTAACACCACAAAAAATAGAAGATATTTACCTGTTAGCCAAGATGCCAAAGGCATTCTCCACCACCCGTCGAGCCCTTGACAACCGGTAGGAGAAGATCATCTGACCCATGTCCGTTGAGCGATGTGGGAATGGTTTCAGTAGCCAGGGTCGCATGGGGAATGCGTCGTCAGCTAACAGGAAGTAGGGCACAGGCCTGTCACCAGTGTGTAGGGGTTGAGGAGGCGGAAGTCCCAGGGTGTTGTTCTCCAGGCCGGTCCTGATAGGTGTCTGTGCAAAGACACCACCGTCAGACCCCGAACCAGTGGCACCCACATCGCAGTACAGGAACTTGTAGTCAGCATCCACAACTGCCATAAGCACAATAGAGTGGAATCCCTTGTAGTTATAGTAAAGGGACCCAGCATTGGCAGGGCAGCGAATGGCTATGTGCTTACCATCAATAGCACCAACGGCGTGTGGAAACTGCCAGCGTTCTTCGAAGAGGTCAGCACATTTCTTCCAATCTTCCGGGGTCTTGGGGCATGGCAGAATGAGAGGGTGGTATTCTTGGTAGATGGCCTCACAGGTGTCAGGAACCAGCAGTGAAATGCTGTTATGGGCGACGCGGAAATCATAGGAGAGTGTTTGATATGAGTCACCAGTCGCCAGGTAGCGCAGGGTAATGGCGAGACGAAGGGCAGGGCTCAGGGATTTCCGCCAGAAGGTGTCCTGTCTCTCTATCCTGGGTGTGATCTTCTCCACCATTTCCCAGAACATGTCCACGTCCAACCTGGTGAAGTTTCTGAAGCTGCGGTGGTCTTCGCGCATGAACTCATGCATGATATTCTCGTAGTGGCCATACATTTGCCGCCGCAGGAGCCAGTTCCGCGTCCACACTGACCTCCTCTTCCTCCTTCGTTGTTTAATGGCTATTTTCAGAGCTAACAGATCAACCTGGAGAGTTAAATCCATGGACATGGTCGCCAGGTATATGTCGATATTTTGGCGCTGGGAGGGTGTTATTAATACGTGCGCAGCCATGTTGCACGGTAGAGTGTCACCGTACCTATTGACGCAACGGTGGAGTCGACTGTAATGATGTTCAGCCCTGGTAGAGCGCCCTTTATATACATCCGTTGGCCACAACTTGTATGTGTCGGCTTTATGCGGGTGTATGCGGATCGACTCTGAAGTCGATCGTCTGTATTCTGGAGTCAATCGTCTGAAGTCTTATAGATGCGGGTGAAGTCGGCATGTACAAATGACCGTTATTTTTTTTTTCGGTTCGAGTCTCAAGACTTCTCCGGAGTCAAGACGACAACGTCGGCTGTATGCGGCTGTAGTCTGGTGAAGTCCTTTGGATGCGGCATACCGAGCCAGCTCCAAAAGTCGGGGGACAAAAACGCCACGACTAGCTACTCTGCTGCATGCGGCACCCGAGTCCTGTATGTGTGAAAGGGGCATAAGCCAACAGAAGGAGGAACGCAACCGAGGAAGGACGACAGAAGAATTGGAAGCCTAGTTAGAAAGTATTTGTTTTACTTCGAGTGTTAGAGAGAACCCCAGTGAGGTAGTGTCCGCCGACGACAGAGACGAGGATCCACCATTGCCCCCGAAGTGTTGAGGGGACATCACTGGTCCGGGAGGATCAACGAATGCAGAACATAATATTTAACCAAGGAAAAATTGTGAGTAATATTAACCCTTTAACCTGCTTGCTGTAACACCAGTGGTATTGTAGACGTGACCCCTTTTCCCACTTGTAAGCCTAATCCCTCGTTGTGATTCACCTAACGCATATGTACGCCCTGGACAGGCAACAATAGAACTGTACTTTCCCTTTCATCCTGGTCCAAGAGTAGAGGTCCGTTAACATTAATCTGCTTGGCACGCGCCCCCTTGTCTCAGGCCGCAACCGTACTCAGGCCGAGATTACTTTTTTATTACGAGACATACTTTGTTATTACGTTTTCTGTCGTTTACTTCTTGTATAGTTACCCTGGAGTGCCCCTACAGGCACCTCCCATGTCCTTGCGATATCTTTGATTGTTGAGTATTGTGTCTCCAGTAGCGAACGACGTTCATAGGTTTAGTATTATCTCTGAGTTGGTTTCCTTCAATTTGAAGTGAATGTGAGAATAATACGCAAGCGTACGGAGTGAAGGTCGTGCCGTTCCGTAAAGTGTACAGATATCTTGTTAGTAGTATTGCCATCGAATGAAGTGTGTATCATAGATGATCGAGTTGAAATGATTAGAGTGTATGATAAGGAAGTACGAGTCCGTCAAGTGTATGGAATTCCTGCCACTGCCATAAGTGAACGGTAGGCAGCCTGTGGCACTAGAAATATATTGACAGTATACCACCAATGGGTTACTGTATCCCGTCGTGAATACGGCATTTGTCTATCCATTGAGAGTGAAGCTTTAGACGTGTTAGACAGGTAATATAATTGAAGGTTATTATATAAAATGTATGATGGTAACGTCAGGACGTTGACTAGGTATTATCATTGGTATTATTATTGATTCCCCAAGTTAAGGGGAGATTTCCACTTGAGGGATTTTTTTCTTGACCCCTTTCTCCCTCATGCTTAGCCCCATTGTTTTTGAGATTTTAAGACGTTCGCCCCATTAGTTTGGTGATTTTAAGAATTTCCACCCCATTCTGTCAATTTTAAGACCTTTCGTGCAATTTAGGTGTCGATTTTATCCTGGCGAGCGATAGCGAGCCTGTAATATAAGAGTACCCGGCCTTCGGCCGGGACATTTTTCTACCGAAAAATTTACAAATTTATCTTGAAAGGGGGTCAAGGGGGTGACATTTTAAGATTGCTGGAGGAGTAGAAAACAAACTAGAAACCTCCCCGAGTTAATGAGTACGGATATATCCTCAGGTATATTTGTGTATTGTGCTGTGATATCTATAAGTGATAAAGCTACGTGTTTTATATAATAACAGTATATGAGTATGGAAGCACTAGGGAGGTAATCAAACACAGATATTTTGAATAATTTATCATCAAGGCAGGCTTCATATAATACTCCCGAAATTGTTAAACTACTCAATAATTCAACATTCTATGGTTAATTTCACTAATAATTGAAAATACTTCAGATTGTCTGTTAGTTGAATGGATGCTTACACTTACACTTATAAGTTCCATAGTGATAAGTTCCTGGACAAAAATAGTTATTATACTCTTAAGGGGGGGTCACCGTTCTTTTTTGTTTATCTTGCTCTCCTTTTCTCTCTTTCCCTGGCTTGTGTCCATTCGGCCCCATTTAGCTAACTGTTTTAAGACGTTTATCCCCATCCAGGTGTCAACTTCTTCCTGGCGAGCGATAGCGAGCCAGCATTGTATGGAGAAATCCGGCTTCCCCGGAGAAATTTTTCTATCGAAAAATGTACAAATTTAGCTTGCTGTCAAAACAAAAATGAATAGATGCTGGCTCGCTACCGCTCGCCAGGAAAATATTGACACCTGGATGGCGGTAAACATCTTAAAACAGTAGGCTGAATGGGCCCGAATGGATACAAGCCAAAGAGAGAGAGAGGGAGAGCAAGAGAAGAAAAGCGAGGTGGGCTCCCTTAAGACACAAATATTGCATATCAAGACACGTATATACCTAAAACTATTAATATGCATGTTTCCTAAGATAGCATTGTGTCAGTATATATTAATTTACCTATAATGCAACTGTATCAGACATTTATCACTACATAATAATAATAATAATAATAATAATAATAATAATAATAATAATAATAATAATAAAAATAATAATAATAATAATAATAAATTAGTTAACAGATAGTGACCTGCAGAAGCTATCTGCGAAATGTTGTCAATAAAGTGCTCCTCCTCATATGGTGTTAACCCTCTCCGACATATGACGTAATTTTGAGCCTATTAGGGATACTTTAAAGCCTTTGTTACCATTAGGGGTATTTAGAACCCTTTAGTTTAGTTACATCAACCTCTGCAGTTGTCTTTGAGTTAGCTGTGGGCAGAAAACTAATTTTGGAGAGGTAATTATAAGAGTGAGAGAACTCTATTTAGTATTGCTAATCTGGCAACCTCTGAGCCATATGAGTCTGAAGGGGTTAATATTAATATAATAATATATAATATAATAATTAATATAATACTGATAGATACAGCATGATGGTTATAGTGTCAATAATTTCTTTGGCTAAAGAACAGAACTCTCATTTCTATGTTAAGGGGGGTGACCTGCTTTTTGTTATTTCTGTCCTTTTCTCTCTTTCTCTGGCTTGTATCCATTTGGCCCCATTCAGCTTACTGTTTTAAGACGTTTATCCCCATCTAGGTGTCGATTTCTTCCTGGCGAGCGATAGCGAGCCAGCATTATATGAAGAAATCCGGCTTCGCTGGAGACATTTTTCTATCGAAAAATGTACAAATTTAGCCTGCTGTCAAACAAAAATAAAAAATATACTGGCTCACTACCGCTCACCAGTAAAAAAATTACACCTGGATGGGGATAAACGTCTTAAAACAGTAGGCTGAATGGGGCCAAATGGATACAAGCCAGAGAAAGATAGAAAAGGACAGAACAAAAACGGATGGTAGTTTGTTTCGTACACCCTTCTCCCTCATGCTTAGCCCCTTTAGTTTTCACATTTTAAGACGTTTGGCCCATTAGTTTGGCGATTTTAAGACACCATTTAGGTGTCGATTTTTTCCTGGCGAGTGACAGCGAGCCTGTAGTTTTAAGAGTGACCGGCCTTTGGCCGGGAAATTTTTCTACCGAAAAATTTACAAATTTATCTTGGAAGGGGGTCTAGGGGGTGTTTTTTTTTTTTAACCTTGATCGATGCATGTCTAGCGAGGAAAATATAAAACAATTAATGCATAAATATGGAAACACAGCAAAATGAATTATGAATTATGAAATCATAGCCACTACCCTCTTAAATATAACTGTTATGTAGGCTACTATATGGAGACAAATATGAACTCTTCTGACCCTTGCAAGCAAATGATGCCAATCTGTTGTATTCTGACTACCTCCAAGTGGTTGTTCTATTATCAAAATAGAAAGGATCTGTCAGAGTTAGAGGGTTGATTTTGTTATGCTTAAACCCTTTCGTTCCTAGACATTATTCATATATTGAACCATAGATAACAGTTCTCCTGTTAACTATAATTGAACACAAGTTACTTAAGAACCTTAGTCAAATATATAATTCGTCTGAATGAAGGGATTACTTTGTGTTGTCCATGTTTATGAATGAGATAAAAGGCAAAGCTACCTGTAACAAGTGTCTCTTCCAAAGATGAAAGAGTGTCAGAGAGCCAACTTCAAGGTGCAAAATATTGGAGTATTGTAAAGAAGTGTGGTATGATTGTTAAGTGTAGTGAAATTAATAGGAGGAGGAGGTATTTGTGAGAGCTAGCTGGATTACTCTCTGCATAGGTGACACAAAAACAGAAACGGTGATTAGCTCTAAGATCAGGCAATGTAATATAAAACCAACTTATTGCGCATTCAATGTCATAAAATACATAATGATAGGATAGGCCTACATATCGATAGAGTCTATGCCTATTTAGAAACATTCCTATTCCTTCTCCCGCATGTTGTATTACCCAAAATAATTAAACACAAAACTTAAATATCAACATAAACAATGATTAATAATGTGCTGATGACATTGCATTATTAAATATATTGTACTAGTTACTGTTACAATATATACATTTTCTGTAAGAGATAAATGTATCCATTTTCTAAAGGCGTGCTTCTTTCGAAAGTAAACTAAACTATTCCTGTGGAGCTTCCGCTCCTTCTTCGTCTTCATCGCTGGTGTCGTCATCTTGTTCACCCAGCGCCTTCACGAACTCTGAAATACAGACATAAGGTAACTATTGCAGTACTAAGACGCTAGTCTTAATTATAGTCTGGGTATTATAAAACATTTTCATTCAGTTTATATGTTCTCTGGCTATTATTAGACGATTTTATTCAGATTAGGAAGGGTATATGAAAGTCAGAAGATTGATTGAGATAGTCTTTACCTTTATACTTGCCACAGATCCTTCCTAAGCTGTATACAATCGTCTAATGATAGCCAGGATAAACTGTCAAAATGCATCACAATCTTCCAAGGGCAAAGATAGCTAACCTTTTCAGTATACGAGGACCCAATTATTCTGGCTATCAGTATACCATTTTATTCGGATAAGTAAGGACATACAGATGTCCGGGGGTTAATTTAATTATAGTTTACCCCTCTGATACCTAGAGATCCTTACTATAGTGCCTAAAATTGTCTAAAGATAGTTACAATAAACTTCTAAAATGTATTATAATCCTCAAGGGGTTAATCAGAAAGATTTAGTTGTAGAACTTACTAAGCAATTATTGTATTGTTCATAGAAACACAATTACAAAGTTATATATGTTTAGTGAAGTTATTTTTCTTTATTCTTTACTTTCCCTCATTACAAGCCCCATCACTCTGAGTAACATTGTTGCTAAAGGGCTGAACTTTTTGCTGTAAACGTGCGAGATATGTCTAGATAAGGTGTGGATGGGCCAGGAGCAAAAATTCAGATGTATGTATTGTATGTATGTATTTATGTAGGCCTATTTACTCAGGCACATTCCCCACTGTTTTTTTTTTTTTTGGGGGGGGGGACTCAAGACAGTTTTGTTTTTGTTTTTTGTGATGCTAAAAAATTCAGATACAGGGCACATAAATATTACCACCCCACGCAGCGAACACCGTAGTGGTGACCAGGCTATAAAGCTGGAGTCCAGAACGAAATCTATGAGTATCTGTGAGTGTCTGTGTACCATTTGTCTCCTTCATACACATAGAAAACAAATTCATGCGAGTGTTGTGCATGTATAGTTCGCCACATAAGTTCTGTTCCTCGTCGTGATCTTATGTATGAAAGTAAAATAGTTTGGTTTCTTATAATCTTCAGTGGACTAATCAGATGAGTTAACCACTGCATGAGAAACTACACTCGTAATGCAATCATACACATTATATTTCCATGTATAAGATCAGGGAGAGGAACAGAACTTATGTGGGCAACTGTACATACAGTAATATTTCACTATTTGAGGACGCGTTTCTGCACATTTATACTATCTGGTGCAACGTCTTGGGGGTTATTATGGTATTTGTTTTAATTATTAGAGGGTTTTATTTGTTTTAGCCATTTTCGAACAATGTGTTTTTAGCTTACCCGCTAGACTTGGAAAAACGCCTCTCCAAACCCCCTTCAAACTTAAAAAACGTTCAAGCTAACTGTGTAAATTTTTCGGTAGAAAAATTTCCCGGCCAAAGGCCGGTTTCTCCAAAATTGCGGGCTCACTGTCGCTCGCCCAGGAAAAATTGACACCTTATTGGGTTGAAGCATATAATCGCCAAACTAATAAAGTCTTAAAATCTCCAAGCTAATGGAGTAAAACTGGGAGGTTCCAAATTGGCCCGCCCTGCATCTAATAGGGTTAATCTGGTTATCATTAGTTGATTTTAATCAGCTTAGGAAGGATTTTTAAGATTGAAGGGGTAAAAACTATCTCAATTATGTTTCTAGCTACCATACGTTCTTCCTAAACTGAACACAGTCGTTTAATAATAGCCATAATAACCTGTTAAAAATGTTTCTTATTCCTCAAAGGGTAAAATACGAACACATTGCCCTCATGAAGAACTTTGTAATTGACCACTTGCGAGTTTCAGGCTATAAGGAAGTTGGACCCATAAACTTCGAATTAGAACAGAAATGCGATAATAATTAAGGTTTTTGATGGATAGAAAGTATGTCGAATTTGGCTCTATGTATTTATAGACGTACTACGACCGTATTTTAATTGTTAATTATGCTAAATATTGATGTCTACAGTATATCTCTAACTTCCTTATAGCCTGAGACTCGCAAGTGGTCAATTAAGGAAAAGCTAAACAATGCAATAAGCAAACACTGATGAAAACAAATTAACAACAGAAAACAAAATAGAAGGTCCCACCCTTTTTTCATTCTTAACCCCTTAAGAGTGGGAAAGGGGATGTTCTTTTTCTGGTCCCCCCTTCTCCCTCACGTTTAGTCCCATTAGTTTTCAGATTTTAAGACGTTCGGCCCATTAGATTGTCGATTTTAAGTCCTTTCACCCCATTTCTTTGTCAAAGTAAGACCTTTCGTACCATTTTGGTGTCAAATTTTCTTGGTGAGCGATAGTGTGCCTACTATAGGAGGAACCGGCCTTTGGCCGGAATTTTTTTCGACCGAAAAATGTACAAATTTATCTAGAACTAGAAGGGGGATTTAATGGATGTTTTTTATTTAAGTTTGATGGAGGTCTAGGGAGGAAACTAGAAAATAAATGAATATATACTGTACTGTATATATATCGACCCCCCAAAAAATATAATAACCACTGTCCCCTTGAACCCCTAGAAAATAAATGAATGTATATATTTACCAACCCCCCAAAAAATAAACCACTGTCCCTTTAAACCCCTAGAAAATAAATTAATGTATATATTTATCGACCCCCTCCCCAGAAAAAAAAATAAAAATAAATAAATAAACCACTGACCCCTTAAACCCCTAGAAAATAAATGAATATATATATTTATCGCCCCCCCCCCCAAAAAAAAAAAAAAAAAACACTGTCCCCTTAAACCCCTTACACTCGACCCTTCTCATCTCAGTGACCCTCCAAACCACTCACCCTCGAAATCGATGCGGCCGTCTCCGTCGATGTCCACCTCTCGAATCATGTCCTCGACTGGAGTGGGAGAGACGGAGAACAATGAGGGTTAAGGCCGCTGTCACACGATCACTTTTTCCATCAATTTTCCATGAGCAAGTTTTGTCTAGTAATATTTTGGGACTTTTTCGCGCTGGTATCCGAAACTAGACTGAAGGTAGATTATGTTAGGCGGCGGAATTCGGATAAAGTGTAATTTTTGAAGCTTCCAGACCATAATTGACCATAAAAATTGCTCGAAAAACGGCTCGTGTGACTCCGGCTTTAATGTGTCTGGCCTTGGTTTGCTTTATCTCTGTTAAGGGACACCACCTCGTTTTTTTTTTTTGCTCTTCTCTCCCTCTTTCTCTGGCTTGTATCCATTCGGCCCCATTCAGCTAACTGTTTTAAGACGTTTATCCCCATCCAGGTGTCGATTTCTTCCTGGCGAGCGATAGCGAGCCAGCATTATATGGAGAAATCCGGCTTCGCCGGAGACATTTTTCTACCGAAAAATGTACAAATTTAGCTTACTGTCAAAACAAAAATATATATATGCTGGCTCGCTACCGCTCGCCAGGAAAATATTGACACCTGGATGGGGGTAAACGTCTTAAAACAGTAGGCCGAATGGATACAAACCAAGGAGAGAGGGAGAGAAAGAGAAAACAAAAGCGAGGTGGGCTCCCGTAATCTCTTAGGGATACGGGTCGCCTCTTTCTATTGACTTTTCTTGGTGCCTTTTTATTTTGTGGACCATTTAGTATTGTATGTACTCTGGACCATTTAGTATTGTATGTACTCAGGACCATTTAGTATTGTATGTACTCTGGACCATTTAGTATTGTATGTACTCAGGACCATTTAGTATTGTATGTACTCTGGACCATTTAGTATTGTATGTACTCAGGACCATTTAGTATTGTATGTACTCAGGACCATTTAGTATTGTATGTACTCAGGACCATTTAGTATTGTATGTACTCAGGACCATTTAGTATTGTATGTACTCAGGACCATTTAGTATTGTATGTACTCAGGTCCATTTAGTATTGTATGTACTCAGGACCATTTAGTATTGTATGTACTCAGGACCATTTAGTATTGTATGTACTCAGGACCATTTAGTATTGTATGTACTCAGGACCATTTAGTATTGTATGTACTCAGGACCATTTAGTATTGTATGTACTCAGGTCCATTTAGTATTGTATGTACTCAGGACCATTTAGTATTGTATGTACTCAGGACCATTTAGTATTGTATGTACTCTGGACCATTTAGTATTGTATGTACTCAGGACCATTTAGTATTGTATGTACTCAGGACCATTTAGTATTGTATGTACTCAGGACCATTTAGTATTGTATGTACTCAGGACCATTTAGTATTGTATGTACTCATGACCATTTAGTATTGTATTTTATATTGTATGTACTCAGGATAGTATTGTATGTACTCAGGACCATTTAGTATTGTATGTACTCAGGACCATTTAGTATTGTATGTACTCAGGACCATTTAGTATTGTATGTACTCAGGACCATTTAGTATTGTATGTACTCAGGACCATTTAGTATTGTATGTACTCAGGACCATTTAGTATTGTATGTACTCAGGACCATTTAGTATTGTATGTACTCAGGTCCATTTAGTATTGTATGTACTCTGGACCATTTAGTATTGTATGTACTCAGGACCATTTAGTATTGTATGTACTCAGGACCATTTAGTATTGTATGTACTCAGGACCATTTAGTATTGTATGTACTCAGGTCCATTTAGTATTGTATGTACTCAGGACCATTTAGTATTGTATGTACTCAGGACCATTTAGTATTGTATGTACTCAGGACCATTTAGTATTGTATGTACTCAGGACCATTTAGTATTGTATGTACTCAGGACCATTTAGTATTGTATGTACTCAGGACCATTTAGTATTGTATGTACTCAGGACCATTTAGTATTGTATGTACTCAGGACCATTTAGTATTGTATGTACTCAGGACCATTTAGTATTGTATGTACTCAGGACCATTTAGTATTGTATGTACTCAGGACCATTTAGTATTGTATGTACTCAGGACCATTTAGTATTGTATGTACTCAGGACCATTTAGTATTGTATGTACTCAGGACCATTTAGTATTGTATGTACTCAGGAGCATTTGGTATTGTATGTACTCAGGACCATTTAGTATTGTATGTACTCAGGACCATTTAGTATTGTATGTACTCAGGACCATTTAGTATTGTATGTACTCAGGACCATTTAGTATTGTATGTACTCAGGACCATTTAGTATTGTATGTACTCAGGACCATTTAGTATTGTATGTACTCAGGACCATTTAGTATTGTATGTACTCAGGACCATTTAGTATTGTATGTACTCAGGACCATTTAGTATTGTATGTACTCAGGACCATTTAGTATTGTATGTACTCAGGACCATTTAGTATTGTATGTACTCAGGACCATTTAGTATTGTATGTACTCAGGACCATTTAGTATTGTATGTACTCAGGACCATTTAGTATTGTATGTACTCAGGACCATTTAGTATTGTATGTACTCAGGACCATTTAGTATTGTATGTACTCAGGACCATTTAGTATTGTATGTACTCAGGACCATTTCCCACGTTTCCTATTTTTTTTTTTTTTTTCTCCTGGAGGTGGCCATTTAGTGGATTGACATTATCTAACATAGGCTATTATTAATGCAAACTGGATTTGGAATGTCAATGTAGTTTGAGAACAGAGAGGTTTAATTAAGGTGAGTTCTGTGACTAAGGAACAATAATTTTAGCTGGCGCACTTCTTGATCAATTATATTTCGATTATGATATTTATATTTATATTTCAAATACTATTAACAAGTTATTCAGTTTACAAAATTGATTAACAATAAACTTGAATAATTGTTTGCCTAGACATAGGAAAATAGAAGAAAAAAAAAGGTAAAGACGATAATCACATAAAAATACCTACAATATTTGTTAAGGGGGCCACCGTTTTTTTTGTTTATCTTTCTCTCCTTTTCTCTCTTTCCCTGGCTTGTATCCATTCGGCCCCATTCAGCCAACTGTTTTAAGACTTTTATCCCCATCTAGGCGTAGATTTCTTCCT
This sequence comes from Paralithodes platypus, assembly GCA_032716605.1. Taxonomy (NCBI): domain Eukaryota; kingdom Metazoa; phylum Arthropoda; class Malacostraca; order Decapoda; family Lithodidae; genus Paralithodes; species Paralithodes platypus. The sequence goes on from CM064512.1 coordinate 8,387,208, forward strand.
GGCGAGCGATAGCGAGCCAGCATTGTATGGAGAAATCCGGCTTCGCCGGAGAAATTTTTCTATCGAAAAATGTACAAATTTAGCTTGTTGTCAAAACAAAAAATTATATATGCTGGCTCGTTACCGCTCGCCAGGAAAATATTGACACCTGGATGGGGGTAAACGTCTTAAAACAGTAGGCTGAATGGGGACGAATGGATAAAAGCCAACGCGAGAGGGAGAAAAAGAGAAAAAAAAAGCGAGGTGGGCTCCCTTAAAATATGAATCAAATATGGTTGAGATAATTTGAATACTATAGACTAAACAAAGCAACTTACACATAGTTATATTATACACTCCTGCCCAGCAAGTCTTATATATAATCAGCATAGCAATTATTACACTATTATACGGGGTGTTTATAAGTTTCTGGACCCCTTGATTCCTTATGGTTAGACTCATTAGTTTTCCTCCATTAGTTTGGCGATTTTAAGACCTTTCGTGCCATTTAGGTGTCGATTTTTTCCCTGGCGAGCGTAAGTGAGCCTGCAAATTAGGAAGGACATTTTTCTATCAAAAAATGTACAAATATATCTCGAAGGAGGGTATGTTTTAAGCTTGATGGAGGTGTAGGGAGCAAATAAAAAAACCAGAAAATAATACAAACAATAATAATAAAATTAATAAATATATTATTAATATATAGGCCTACTGTAAATAAATTAATAGATATAAATACCCTTAAATAAACCACATGATTCAAATAAATCTAATAGTGTGATTCCTTAAGGGGGGATATCCACTTGGGAGATTTTTTTCTGGACCCCTTTCTCCCTCATGTTTAGTCCCATTGCTATTGAGATTTTAAGATGTTCGCCCCATTAGTTTGGCGATTTTAAGAACCCTCGCCCCATTTCTGTCAATTTTAAGACCATTTGTGCCATTTAGGTGTCGATTTTTTCCTGGCGAGCGATAGCGAGCCTGTAATTTAAGGGGAATCGGCCTTCGGCCGGGACATTTTTCTACCGAAAAATGTACAAATTTATCTTGAAAGGGGGTCTAGGGGGAGTAATTTTAAGTTTGATGGAAGTCTAGGGAATCAACTAAAAACCTCCCCTTAAGAGCCAACAAATGGTAAAACTCATCTTACTCTCTTCCTCTGACAGGTCCTCCCCTAGGCAGCGCAGCACGGCCCGCAGGTCACTGGCACAGATGTAGCCACGCTCGTGTTTGTCGAAGATCTGGGGATAAAACACATGGATGTAGAGAACAGTCATGCTAAAGGTGGTGTCAAACCAGCTGATTTTCCGGCAAATTTCGATAAGAGCAAGATTTGTTCTCATACTATTTTGAGGCATTTTCGCATTAGAATTGGAGACTAGACCAAAGGTAGCATAATTTCTATGAAACTTAAATTTTGAAGCGGTCAGACTACAATTGACCGTAACAAATATTGAGAGAGAGCTTGTGTGACACTGTTTTAACCTATGTTATGGCAATGTTGGGGACTGATTCATCAATGCATTTACCACCATAATAGCTTGTGTTGTAGTGATTATAAATGTCTTGGATTTCCATCCAGGTCCCAGAATCTCGCCCATGCTTGGCGCATTAAAGTTTTTTTTCACAAGCACTGAGTCGTTACTATATCCCCCTTGAGCAAAGGGATCGGGTAATATATATATACAGGACCCCAAATGGAAATATGCCTAATTGGCCATATTGAACTATCCTTAGCTGGTGATCTTTAAGAACTGTTATAACTAATGTAATTCTGGTGCCAAATCTCTCAGGCAATCAACTACGAGTTATAAAGAGTGAAAATCAGGCAATATAAACGCGCATTTGGGAAGGTAGACGAGAGGCGTGGCTTTGCAAACCTCAGAGCCAATCAGAGCACAGCATTACCTGTGATGAGGGAGGAGCTTGCCAGCCACTGAATCTCACCCACCCGCACGCTGATTGGTCTATTGTACCTCCAACGTCTTCACAAACTTTCCACACCCCATATCCCATCAACAACCAGTTTATTCTCTTCGGGCAAGCTTCTTACTCCCATAAGCCCCGAGAAAATAAGGAAAAACCGTTGCCGGGATAATATTATGAAGAAAGAAAACAAGTCAAAAATAATACACACACACACAGTAAATAAAAGTATAGATATATATAATATAAGAAAAAAACTGTGAGCGAGAAGTAACCAGTCGTAAACCTCTCGCACTTTGTGGCAGACATAAGAGAAATATAATTTCCACCAATACTACTGCTAATGTCAGCGTACCTTGAAGGCATCCCTGAGTTCCTTCTCCTCGTCCTCTGGTGGCCGCTCCCCTCCGGCTCCCATGTTGCACACGATCTCCACAAATTCGTTGAAGCTGAACGTTCCATCACCTGGGGGTAATAGAAAGAGTCGCTGGTTAGAGAAACAAGTAAACTAATTAATTAGAGGAAAAGTCAAAGTGATTGGTTAGGAGAAGAGCAAATAGGAAACTGATTAGACGAATAGCAAAAGGAAGTGCGTATAGGAATAGCTTCAGTTATTGCTTAGAGGAATAAGTAATAGTTGACTGATTAGAAGAATATCTAAAGTAGTAAACACTACCAAATATTCATCAACTATGTAGTCATTTCTACAGTACCATAAAACTCACTGCAAATAGCTATTAACATTGATAATTATTGATTTGATTATAAAATGTTATTATGGTGTAACTGTACAGTATACAGTAATTATCTATCGTATATATTACACTGTAGTAAACATCTAACTGAGAATGTAATCCTATTACAAAATTATTACCGTATTATAATGGTAAGGAGGTATTAAAAGGAAATTACTCAATACTTTCGTAGGTTAAACTAATGACTATCGTACAATGTTAGCATTTATTTTATTTCTACATAGATTAGGAGGAAATTAAACGTATTTTATAGTAATCTTGAAGGACTCAGGCAGCCATATTGCTTCTCACAACATCCACCAAACCTCGAGGATGGCTGTGACGAGCTGCAGCATGACGGCCTGGAGGTAGACAATATGTCTACATGCTTGCGAGGGTAACAATTCACCTACCGTAGTTGGTGATGGTGTGGGTAGACTTATAGGTACGCTCTTGGCTGCTTGACGGTGAAGAAGTTGAAGATGTAGGAGCAGAATCAGGTAGCCCTTTTGCTTCTTTCCACACTTACCAGGGACTGATCTATGGCGTAATTGTCTGTAGACCAATTTGTTCAGGAAGAGAAGGCTCGCTCTCCAACATGACTATAGGTAACGCCAAGGAACTTGACAATAATCTTGATCCCTGGCCTCTCTGTAACTCAAAATGGTCTAGAGCAAACTAGCTGTAAACATCCACACCTATTTCCTGGTGGACTTTTCCCAAATGATAGAAACGACAGCCCGATTGCTTTCATTCATTTCGAGTTATAAGAAGTCAAGGGGTCAAGATAATTGTCAAGTTCTCTGGCACTACCTATAGTAATGTGGGTAGATCCATGATAGACTCTTGGTGATGCTCAAGGTCTTATCCAGTGGCATGTTTTAAGTGATGTCCTGCTACCACTGTTGCTAATACTGGCACACTTCATTCAATGTTCTGCTACTGCTGGATGCCACGCTTCATGTAATGCCGTTACTACTGCTGTAGGTTGCCATAGTTCATGCAATGCTCTGCTACTCATGCTGCTGGTTAGCACACTTTCATAGAATGCCCTAGTTGCTTCTGCTGGTTGGCATGTATCATGTTATGCACTGTTAATTGTTATGTTGGAACAGAATTCTTATCTCGTTGGCAAAGGCCCTACTAGTCTGCAGTTTGGGTTCAGGGATCTACCAATATATCTTGGATACAGCTGTGGTAGTGGTGAAGCCCGGGTACAGCTGTTGTCCTGAAGTCGATGTCTGTAGCCAAGTTAGGGCAGTGATGACCACATGGTCAGAGATCACTAGAAGCACGGATCAGAAGGGGATCTATGCATATGAATTTGCTAGCAGTAATTGGGCTATCCTTAGTTGGAATTATGCAAGGCTGGTACATGTCATATTTGTAACAAACTATGTGGTACCAACTCTGTAAATTGCTAACTGAATAAATATTATTATTATTATTATTATTAATGTCCTTGTAACCCGCAAGTACACTCTGCATCTTTTGTGTTTATCCAATTGACAGCTTCCTATGCTGCAGATATTCTTGACTCTTTATTGTAATATGCAGATACTTAACCCTTTCACGCTTATGACGCAATGTTGAGCCTATTAGGGATACTTTAACCCTTAATTAGCGGCTCACCACATAAGTCGAGTTAAATAAAGCTGGACTATGTGGCGGCGCTCGACATAACTCGAGTGGCAATTTCAGCACGTAATGTTGCTGAGAGAGAGAGACAAGTGGTGGCAGGAGAGTAGCGAGCGTATGACTGCTCCAGACCACCGCGGCGAACATACTGACACGAATCCCAGCTCCCTCCTCCCTCTCTCACTCGCTATATAAGGAATTATATCGGGAAAGTGGCTAATTACATGCTTTTTGCACTCGCGTTGCACGGTTATTGCAAGAAAACTAGCCATCATAAAAGGATCGTTATGGTGTCATTCGAAAGCTCTGTTTATGCCCTTTCAGGGATAGGTACTTGTTTTACGTTCTGGGTCTTATTTAGGCATGAAAATGATCACGTAAACAGCCCTATTTTGGCTAAAAACACCCCGCTGGGCGGTACATATAAATAAACCGCATAGGCCGCTCGTAAGGTGTTAAAGCCTCTGCTACCATCAGGGGTATTTAGAAACCTTTAGTTTAGTTACTTCAACCTCTGCAGTTGTCTTTGAGTTAGCTGTGGGCAGAAAACTAATTTTAGAGAGGTAATTATAAGAGTGAGAGAACTCTATTTCTTATTGCTAATCTGGCAACCTCTGCATCATAAAAACGTGAAAGGATTAAAATATTGTATATTGCAGCTTCCTGTTTGTTGAAGCTCATGCTTTGGCTCCAGCTTGTATTATTTATTGGAGGTACTGTGATGATGATATCTGGTCATGATCAGGGTGTGCCGCTATAATTCCTTACAGTGTTTGTGTAATTGCCGGCTTCCCTTCCACTCATGCTCCTTTATTATGTTGTACAGTTTAACAAGCTCTAGAATCTTTTAACATCCTTTTAAATTATTAATGGTGCTACAATAATGATAGCTGATCGGCTGCATGGTCTGGGTGCGCCACTACAATTCCTTTAATGCAACTGAAGTTCTTGTGTGATCATATTATGCAGTATATTAATCTATACCATATTGTTATGCCTGCTCCCCCGAGACAAGCAGCATTAACAGCAGTTATGCCAGCAAAGGTTTCCTCGATAAGGATGCCAGCCACAGGAAAGGAGAATAGAATAGCACACTACCTACTATGCTCTATGAACCCAGAAATTAACTCTACCTTACAACAAACAAATTCTTTACCGAAAAGGACACCTACACTATCTGCAATGCCAACAATGACCAACCAGGTCACCAGCAACAATATCCAATAGAAGGGAAACCGACAATCATTAGAGGAAACAACAAAGAACAGAAGCAGGCTATGGAGATTGTCAGCTCATTTAAGTATCTGGACAGTGTGCTGAGTAAACATGGGAGTATGGATGAAGAAGTGCGGGAGAGGGTGCAACAGGGAAGAGGGTTGTAGGAATGCTGAAAGCAGTAACAAGAAATAGGGTGGTCAGCATGGAAGTGAAGAAGTCCTTGCATGACAGTGTGGTAACCCCGACACTGACTTACAGAAGTGAAGCATGGACGTTGGTGGTGAAACTCAGACCAAGAGTGAGAGGGGTGGAAATGAGTTACTTGAGAAGTGCGTGCGGAGTTACATGGAGGGATAGACAGACGAATGAGGAAGTAAGAGGGAGGTGTGGTGTGGAGGTAGTGTGAAAAGGAACACCTTGAGATGGTTTGGCCATATGGAACGTATGGGAAGTGAGAGAATGACTAAGAGTGTGTACGAGAGCGAGGTGGAAGGACAGAGAGGGAGAGGTAAACCGAGAGAGAGGTGGAAGGATGGAGTGAAGAAGTATACGAATGAAGGCGGTGCTGGTTGGGAGGAGGGGCGTCGACTGACTGGGGACAGAGGTGCATGGGGGCGTTTCGTTCGTGGCCAACCCTTCGGGGATCACGGCGTCAGGCAATAGATAGATAGACCTCCAATAGCATCTACCAAGCTGCGAGAGAGCTCCACCCCACATGATTCTGCTCCTCGTAATGTCATGCCACTCAGGCTACATGCAAGCTACACTCACTTATTCTCCTCAAAAGAGCCGCCCTTTTCCAGGCAGAAAGGTCCTAAGTCCACCACCTCACACCCAGCAGAAGCCACGAACATTAAAGAAGGGTAGGAAGGGAACAAGAAAGTAAATAACTTTAGTAGTTATCTCCTAAGCTGCTTGGCACTTCTAAAGTTCAAAATATAAGTACTTCCCAAGACCAACTATTTGTCACAGGTGCTTCCCAAGCTTCGGCCCGGAGTGCTTCCTAAGACTGACCTGGCACTACCAAAGGCCACCAGAGTACCTCCCAAGTGCTTCCCAAGATAGCAACAGACCAACAGTGCTTCCAAAGGCCACTTAACAGGTGCTTCCTTACACCTGAAAGGTGCTTCCCAAGGCCTGAAGAGTGCTTCCCAAGACAGAAACCCACGGTGCTTCCAATAACCGCCACCACCACTCCAAAAGGCAACCCAACACTGCCCAAGAGTATGGAGCGTAAGGACTCTAATGCAAGCACTGACCTCCTGGCTGAGATGCGATATGAGCCGCTTTGATTTGATTCTTTTGACCATAAGTATTTTTCAGGATAGTGACCGCAGGCTCATAACTCGCTGCAACCAGGCTAAATCCACTGGCAATTATCTGTAGAGCTTCACCACTATGTTGTCCTTTGAGATATGTACATTTCTGAATGTCTGTTAAGTCAATCTGGGAGTGAACACTGCAATAAAAACGCTCCAAAAACCCAATCCAATGTGATGGATCTCCTTGAAAAACGGCAACTTCAAAGCAGGTAACTAATTGATCCCCTTTTGTTTCCGACTTGCAGTGTTATCATGAGGTGCACCTGTAGTGGATTGCAGCAGAGCACTATCTAACTCCACCAATTGAAAATTTAACTGAGTAACATACTGCATGTCTAGGGCCATCTCTTCCTCTAGTTGTTTGTCATTGTTTAAATCATATAATTCCTTACTGTAAGATTTTATCTCAGCTAGGGCCTTCTCAATGGTAACCTTTACACCCTTCACAGCAAGTGCTGTTTCAGCATGCTCAATATACTCAGACAAAAAAGAAGTTAGCTTTGTTATACCCCACTATTTTGCGGCTCTGAGCGGCCTTAAAGACTTAACCTTAGCATCCATACTTACAAACTCTATTACTTACTATAAACTTGGGAACATAAATAGGCCTACTTATTTTAAATTAGGGGAACATTAACACAAATTGGCAATAAACTGTGGGCTAACTTGGGCCAACCTACCCTACAAATGACAACAACATTGGGCGGGTGCCCAACTCCGAAAGGAGTTGAAGTAGGGGAGCTATCCCCCCGCCAAAGGCGGCTTTCTAGGGCCTTTCCTAGCTGATGCTGAGAGGATTGGGTTCTAGTCATGTGGTGATGGGCTGGTCTATCAGAGTGAGAGCTGAGCGATCTCTGCCATACCCATAGCTTACTCTGACTGTTCCTTTTACTTATATATCTTCTAGATCTCAAGTGACGGCGTCTTTTCTGTGGATCGACCTCCTTACTGCCAACCTAAAAGTTGGCAGATTGGGAGCCAAAGCGTCACATTTTTCCCTTGCCCCTCAACTTTCCCTTCATAATTGCTGAGGGGCACAGGGCCTTGGGTGGGGCTTTGGTTTCCCGGGCGTTTCCGCGCCCTCCTCAGCTCCCTGCCTTAGAGTGGCTTCGGTCACCTGGGTTTTGTTAGTGGTAAGCAGGGAGGGTTTTGTGGGGGCGCTCTATAGCCTTGGCCTTGCTCGGGACCTTGGGGCTGTTCGGCCAGGCAGCCTGGGGAACAACAACAACATACCAAACAATTCAAGTATGAATGACCGCGTGCCCCCTGTGAGTTTATAAATAAATATATATTATGTGACCTCCACCAACCGACTTTACTCCTAAACTCAATTAATGAAATCAACAAATACATGTGGCAGTCCAGGGATTCGAACCTAGGATGTCACACCGAAATTCAGTGCATGTATCCATTGCGCTACGAAGACAGAAATAATAGAAAAGGAATGTTACATATAGCATATTACTCTAGGCTATTTTACTAATACTGTAATAAACTTACATTAAACAAAATACAGTACAAAGAAAAAGGATTAAGATTCCTCGTAAGAAGGCACAGTCGTAGTCTTCAGATATATTGTGCTGTCTGACCCTTCTTTAGCCTTGTCCTCCTCGAAGAAGGCACACGCCCTATCCAACAGCCTGTCCATAACCTTCTGGCTCTTCATTGTACATAAATGACAGGCCAATCCCATGTCCCTAAAATACACAGTAGTTTGATGGCCACTGTTTTTGGTTGGAACAGTGCTGTGAACTACATACTGGCAAACTGGGTAGTAGGCCTACAGTATTTTATTTGTTGTATGTATGTATACTTGTATGTTATTGTAAGGTGTATATGCCCCAGTATGGTCCCCTCTGTACTGTGTGAGTCTGGAATAAAGCATTATTATTAATTTATTATTATTATTATTATGTCATGAAACCCAGACATCATCGCATGCCAGTTTAACAGGCTAATTAACAAGTGACTTATCGGTGGGGTTTATAGGGCTCGGTTACTTTCATTGTCAGCCCTTTAAGAAATGGAATAGAAGTTCCTCGTGGCTAAAGAAACAATATCATCCCACCAATACAGGCTGGCTTCAGAACCACCTGCTCAACAGTAGACCAGGTGCTTAACCTAGAACAAGCAATCCTCTCTTCACTCTCAAACCAAAAGACATGCATTGTTGTATATTTAGATGTCATCAGCCCTTGACACAGTTCCCCACGACCTCTTGCTCTCCAAACTAGCCGGCCTTGGTGTACAAGGGAACTTGCTACAGTGGCTACAAGCATTTCTATCCAACAGACAAGCCAAGTGTACATCCAAGGCCAAATGTCAAATCCTATCAAACACAATAAAGGATTAGCTCAGGGCTCCTCACTAAGCCCCCCCCCTTTTCACAGCGTACCTATCCGACATGCCAACAGTAGCACCCGCCAAGATAATGCAATATGCCGATGACATAACATTATATGGTTATACTGATGTTTTGGACCGACAGTTAGCTCATCGATCTGTTTAGGCCTAATAGGTCCGTTAGAGCATATACATCATTGCTATATATGGCATTAAGAGCTGAAATGTATTATAAGGAAGAAAAAACAAAAACGCTAAAATACATGTATAGGCCTAGGCTACTGTAAAACAATAAGTTTTTCAGCCAGTACCCAACCAGCGGGGGTGTGGGGGCGGGAGCCCCCACCCATATACTAGGTTAAGTTAGGCTAATAGCACATACAAAAACAAAAAAAAGTAACCCAACCAGCGGGGGTGTGGGGGCGGCAGCCCCAACCCATATACTAGGTTAGGTTAGGTTAGGCTAATAGCCTAGAACATTAAAAAAATAAAAATAAAAAAAATAACCTAACCAGCGGGGGTGTGGGGGCGGCAGCCCCCACCCATAATACTAGGATAGGTTAGGTAAGGTTGTTGGGTTAGGCTAATGTCTTCCCAAAGTTGACTATTTTTATAACATGAACTATTAGGCTACCCACTCCACCCCGTGAAATCCGAGCCAGCTTTCGTCAAAAGTTTGCTCGGGTATTCACAAAATTGGGTTGTATGGGTTTTCAATTTGGGAAAACCCGAGCCAAGTTTTGATACAAAGCGCTATATTATTGTATTTTTAACCTTTTAACCCCTCATTTTCCCTGAACTTCATAGCCCTCCCCACTAGTGGGGGGCGTGTTTTTAGATTGTTGGATAATGGGTAAATACTCATTTCCGCTCCTCTTCAGTATAAAACAAGGTAATTCTGCATAACTACTACTCCTGTTATTTTAGGTTTTATTTATTTTCTTTATATATTTTAATGCATTGTAAGTGTGTATTTTATTGTTAGAAAGTGCGGAAAGCACTTTTTATTAGCATTTGCATTGTTAATTGTAATTATTCAGATACCCCAACAATCTAGGAGTTTACTCGATTTAGTCAACTTTGAAAAGACATTAGCCTAACCTAACAACCTTACCTAACCTATCCTAGTATTATGGGTGGGGGCTGCCGCCCCCACACCCCCGCTGATTAGGTATTAAAACTATACAACATTGATGGGATAAAGTCTATGGTGTTTACTCTGCAATCTTCAGCTTTGGCTGTCGATAACAGGAAAGTACCATTAAAAATGTACCGACTTCTTGTAGGTTAAGCTCCACTCTGATTGGCTACTAAACATCGGGGATGAGCCTCCAAGGAGGCTAGAATGTAAACAAAGTGTCCTGGACTTGCTGTAAAAAAATAACTCTGATAATGTTATAGGAGAGTGAAAATCAAATTGACAAAATAAGAAAAGTAGCACTTATCCGCACATCAGTAAGGTCCCCTGAGTAAGGTAAGAGCAAAACAAAATAATTCCACGAGACAGGAATCCCGTAATCGAGGAGTAGTTGTTCTGCAGAATAGCCTAAAACAACACTATATCTGAAGGAAAAAATACAAAAAACAAAGTAAAACTTACTGAAATCGCTGTCGGTCCAAAAAGTCAGGTTTACCCATTATATGCCTCGGATCACAAACCTCAAATAGCGGAACAGCAAATCCAAGACGCACTCAACACCTTAGGACGTTGGATTAACAAAGCAAAACTAGGCTAACCATCAACCCAGCAAAGACAGTATATCAAATCTTTACCAGAAAGAAAAATGTAAGACCCCTACGGCTCACACTCAATGGAGAAGATCTACAACAAACACTTGCTCATAAATATCTGGGAGTAATTTTTGATGCCCCACTCCTCACATGGAAAAACCACATCGAATACCTTACACAATGCACCAATCAAAGACTCAATATCATGAGAGCACTTACTGGAACAACCTGGGGTGCCGATGCTACCTCCTTACGAACCTTCTACATAGCATACATAAGGAGCAAACTAGACTATTGTGCCCAGACCTACACCTCAGCCGCACCAGTACACCTTCACAAGCTGGAGGTGATTCAAAATACTGCTATGAGAATGATAACAGGAGGTCTCAAATCATCACCAATAGCCATCCTCCAGTGTGAAACTAACCTAATCCCCCTAACCACCAGAAGAGACTTACAGTGCTCTTCATACTTCTCAAAAACATATAACGCCCCCCCCTCCCACCCTTTTTCAGCATCTCTCCGCAACATACCAATACGACCTCAGGAGAACCGGACCCGCAAATCACCTTTCCGAGAAAGAATAGGCCAGATCATACACAGGAAGGCCCGTATTTTTCTGGGCTGCCAAACGCAACCCATGGTACCTCCAGTCCCACCATGGGAATATACCCCTCCTAAAACTCACACAGATCTCATAACCTTAAAAACTAAGAAGGACAACCCATCCCAATTAAAACAGGAATTCCTAGAAATCCTGAATACCCAGCATAAAAATTTCACTCACATATACACAGACGGATCACTCATCAAAAACGGAAACACCACATCCATGTCAGCAGCACTATGGATCCCAAAATTTCATCTAATCATGGGATGGAAGCTCCCCAAACAAACATCAGTGTTCACTGCAGAGCTGTACAGACTCAATCAAGCACTAGAAATCATCAGTACCCTTCCACCAGGCCCATACACAATATGCTGCGACTCCAAGAGTGCTATCCAGGCCATTACATACAACACAACACAAAGTAAGGAACTCGTATACCCCAGCATGCTCCAACTACTCACTAACATCCCCCTACAAGGTTATACTATGAGCTTCCAGTGGGTACCTGGCCATATAGACATACTCCACAATGAAATAGTCGATGAACTCGCCAGGGGCATGCACTCCCTCAGAAGAATTACACCCCTCCCCTACACTACAATAGACAGAGCCAACATCCTAAAAGAAGACATCCTCCAAGACTTCAAGGGTGAATGGAAAGTCATCATCACTGGCACAAGATACGGAAATATCAAACCCGAATGGTCCATATGGAAACACACAAAATACAAGAACAAAATTCTAAATACAGTTACATTCCGCCTACGGACAGGACACACAAGACTAGCGGAGCACATGCACAGAATGGGACTAGAAGAAGACGAGAACTGCCCCTACTGCCTCACCCCAGAAACAGTGGAACACTATCTACTTCATTGCCATAGACATTACAGCGCTCGCACCCACCTGAGAAGAACAGTGGCACAACACGGAGGGACCTTCAATCTACAACATATCCTAGGAGGAGGAGATATTGACCAACAAGGCAAACATGGAAGTGCCTCAACTCTAGGAACATACATAAGAGCCACAAATAAAACTTCAGACATCTAATAACATCAACGACAAAACAACTCCCAACACACAGAAAACCTACCCCTAACCAATACAGTACAGTACCACCCATACTGGTACTGTACTGTACTAGACCTCTGCCAACCTTACAAAACCCGAACATGACTCAACCCGACTTGACATAACAACTTACCTCCTATTAGACCTTAATAACCAATCCTCATCTTACCTATTTACTTACCCTCAAAACACTTTCCAGTCCTTAATGACCTTGACCCAGGGTGTAAAACTAGGCCGATTATCGTAATGCTACTCAACTTTACTTTACAATTAGTGCTACACATAACAGAAAATATTAGTTCGTTAAATTGACGGTTGATTAATCAATAGGCTATCAATTACTCAGATAATAAGATTAGCCTAGGTCCCTAGGACTATCTGAAAAGACTGTATTAACACAAAATAGCCTAGACCTACACAAAATGTAATTAGGCCTGACTGACAGTTACAAAGTACAGTACTGTACAGTACGGTATTATTGCCGTTTCGGTGCCACAGCCGGCAAGATGTCGCCATCATGGGCATTCATGGCAGCCAATTAATTTTCTAAATGGCCACCATCCCATCTAGGCTAGACCTATTCTTCGATAAAATTGAAATCTGCATATTTAGCTTAGGCGCTCGCCATTCGTCGGCGCATTAATGCTACTGGATTCAGGAAAATAGTGCTATTCAATTTAGAGTTATTTGCTTTGACACCCTGCCTTGACCTATAGTTAAAACTATGTAAGGTACAATACTTGTACTCACTATTTAGACATCCTATCTGTAGATCCCTTTCAACTAACAAACTTCCCTTCCCCTCAGCAAGCAACTCTATGCCTGTGCAGTAATCTGGAGATCTGAAATACTCCGAGCAAACTGCCCATATAAATATCAAGAAGAAGAAGAAGAAATTCATCGCCAAGAGCGGCAGGTTCGCCCGCTAGCCCCGCCTACTAGTCCTAGACCAGACGAAGTGGCAGGGTGAGAAGGCGTCCAGCTAACGGACTCTCCGGCCCTTTGACCCAAGAAAGAAGAAGAAGAAACTGGGGTCAATATTTACGAGCCACACCACAGCTGGGACCTCAAACAACAACATCTCATTTCTAATGGTAGTTTTGGGTTCCTATCATTATATGCTTCATTGCTAGGCTATAATATTATACTTTTGGTAAATATTTAGTTTTACACCGGGGACGATTTTTACAAGTATTTTTTAGTTTTTTTCCTTGTTTTTTTTTTTTTTTTAGGCCTAGGCCTAGTTGTGTTTTTTTATGAACCCCATCGGAAAATGCAAAACAAGTCTTATCCATCAATCTTAAGACACGGCCCCCGATAGTGGGGAGGGCTATGAAGATCAGGGAAATTGCGGGGTAAGAGGCGTAAATAAAGGGGTAATATTGGAAGAACTCTGAAAATAAAATATTGAAAAGTAACAAAAGTTGAAAATGAAAAAATCCTAACCTAACCTAACCAAAACCTAACCTAACCTAACCGCACCAACGCAACAGAAAATGGAGATCGGGTGAGCCGTGCGAGATTTAGGGATTTTTTTTAAGACATTTAGGCCTAGGGATTTTTTTATAATGAATTACTGACGGGGTGGACATATATGGCAATGAAGTACATGACCTAACTAACATATTTGTCTAAATAATATATCGATGGTTTTGACCCGGTGTAGAAATAAATAAATTCCATACTTTTTATCCACCGGGAAAATATAGGCTAGGGCCTATATTTTTTCTTGGCTTTTTTTTTTTTTTAGGCTAGGCCCTAGGCCTAAATTTTTTTTTTTTTTTTTTTTTTTTTTTTTTTTTTAAGCATTAGCCTAGGCCTAACCTAACCTACTGTAAATGTATTTGGAGTTATTAGGTTAGGTTAGGTTTTTTGGTTAGGTTAGGCTAGCCTAATGCTAAAAAAAAATAGGTCTTAAGCCTAGGCCTGACCGAAATAGCCTAGCCTAAAGCCAAGATTTTTTTTTTTCCGGTGGATAAAAAGTAGGCCTATAGTCTATAGCCTAGCAATGAAGCATATGATAGGCCTAATAGGAACCCAAAACTACCATTAGAAATGAGATCCCAGCTGTGGTGCGGCTCGTAAATATTGACCGAAACTGGCCAAGTTTTAATAGGCCTAATCCTTGGTCATGGAACCATATGTCTGAACTCCTAGGAGGGGAGGATGAAACAGACATAAAAATGGAGAAGGATGTAGGCTAGTATCCGGGCGTACAGTCGTGTTTAGGCGATACTATTCAAGACCTCTTTCGTGTTATTTTTCGGTGTAGCCTAGGCCTAGGCCTAATCGGTGTTTTTCAAGTGTCGATAACGAAATTCCTCCATGCGGTCTATAGGCTAGGCTAGGCTAGGCTAATGAGAAAAATATGGAGAGTCTATTGGTCCCTATTGTAAATATCCTGTTTTACACCGGGGATGATTTTTTACAAGTATTTTTGATAAATGTTTACCTATGGTCCCGTTAAAATATCCTCAAGTAACCTATTAAAAACTGTTCAGGGGACTGGTTAGAACTTGTAGGATGTTTAATTGAAGGTCGGAAACCAGTATTTACTGAGAAATAACAGTCTTAAAATGCGGTATGGGTCACCCAGGGTCCCTGCCCTCTCTTTCCCAGGTAATGTTATGTTATGTTATATTATATTATATTATATTATATTATATTATATTATATTATATTATATTATATTATATTATATTATATTATATTATATTATATTAGGGTTAGGTTAGGTTAGGTTAGGTTAGGTTAGGTTAATCTAATCTAATTACTATGTTCTATCATACATGTACATTATGGGCAGTGGGCGGGGCCGCGCGTATGTGGCGGCGTACAGACCCTCCCGTAAAACATAGCGCATTTTAAGACTTATTTCTCAGTAAATACTGATTTCCGACCTTCAATTAAACATCCTAAAAGTTCTAACCAGTCCCCTGAACAGTTTTTAATAGGTTACTTGAGGATATTTTAACGGGACTATAGCCTAGGTAAATTTTTACCGTATTTATTTTTTTTCCTTGTTTTGGGGTTTTTTATTTTTATTTTTTTATGAACCCCATCGGAAAATGCAAAGAAATTAGGCTAGCCTAATCTAACCCAACCTAACCTAACCTATTTCGAACATATCTGTCACTGATGGCTCCCCTACCCCTTGTGGTACCTGTCATTTTCCCGTGGGTGATGAGGCCATAGGGTGTTGTTGTTGTTGTTGTTCCCTAAGCTGCCTGGCCGAACAGCCCCGAGTCCCTGAGAAAGGCCATGGCCACGATCGGGCTTTCCCAAGGTCCTGATGTGGCAGCGTCTACGCCGTGGGGCCACCTCCCGAGGCTGCCGACCCTCCACGGCCGAAGACAAAATCAACGACCAGTGGAGGAAAACCGGATGCCGGTCGCGGGGAGCAGTTTCGGGAGCCAAACCGTCACAACCATCCCCTGCCCCCTCCCTGGGGGCACGGGTCCTTGGAGCGGCTTCGGTCGCGCCGGGAATTTCCAGGCCATAGGGTGTGACGTGTGATGGTTGGTTCCACCCAGGCGCCATGTGTCTGGGTTTGTCAGAGGATATTATTGAAAAAATTCTCGGACCTGAAGGTAATGCCATTCTTTTTGTATGCCTAAAGTGTAGAATAGATAATCCCATTATTAGTTCCCCATCTAACTCTGGTTCCTCCCGGACTCAAGGTGAAAATGTGGGGACGATCAAACAAGTGTCCGAAATGGTTTTAGCCTTGTGTTCAGCAGTTAGTACACTTGCCAACCAAATGGAAGATCTTCAGCGTACTATGACCACCCTAATGCAGTCCCACACTGGTAAGGTCTCTCCTGTCCCCACCTCTCTCTCTAATAGTGAGGCCCTTAGAACTGATGGTGTCAGGTGAAGCCCTTAGAACTGCAGTACGAGTTGAGGTGAGGGAGCGGGAGAAGCGGCACAAGTCCATTATTCTGCGTGGACTTCCTAACACTAATCTGGGCCAGGTTGCCCAAACATTTAAAGGTATTTCTTCCTTTTTGATAAACAGAGACCTCTCCATTGCCAATATTGCCCTCATAGACCAGGATAAGGGAATATTCAGGGGAAATATCCTCGATGATAATGACAGAAAGCTCTTACTATCCTCAGCCCGTAAACTGAAAGATTCTATTGACTACCCTAATATTTACATCCATAAAGATTTAACTTATAAGCAGAGACAGGAACTTTCCAGAGACGATCCGAAGCCACGAGTGCCCGGGCGGGTGCTGTGACATCCGCTCTGGCTCCATCCAGACCGCAGCCACAGGCCCTGTCCGGTCCTGTTCCCCCTCGTGACATCCCCCCTGTTGCTCCTCATGATGTCCCTGTGGCTTCTGCAGTGGATGGAAGCCGGGGGCCCCCCCGGATCTGACACTCAAAGGAGTGAAAACATTGATGATCTCCCTTTGCCCCAGTAACTAACTCCATCATTGACAATAACACATTCCATTCTTTGTCCATAGCTCATGTTAATGTTAATTCCATACTTAACCCGGCAATGGCTAGAAAGCTCTTAAGAGGGAGGCCTAAAAAAACATTTAAACGGCCCCAGTAGCACTAACATTTTTTTTTTTTTTTTTTTTTCCCTATAGGCCTACCTCATATCACTCCTCCACATCCCCTCCTTCCTCCCTTTCCCCTCCCCCTTCAATTATCACCTATTTTCCCTGTTATCCCCTAATTCGTTGGTATATTTTTGTGCTAACATTAGCAAACTGTGTGGAGGATGTGCTTACATGCCTAGCGGGTGTGTTACATAACCGAGAGTGTGTATGTCTGTATGAGTAGGCTCAGTGTGGCTTGAGGCCTCGTGGAGGGAGGGGTTGCCTCGATTTGCTCCATAATTCATGAATGGGCTGGTCCATGTATATTCGCAATTTTGACCAGAAAAATTATATTTTCACTTGTTTTATTGTTGTTACAGGTTACTATCTTCATAGTGAAGGTAAAATAGGCTCATATGAATAAGTAATAACGATATTTATCGTAAAATGACGATTATAGGCCTGAATGGAGCCTATATGCTCGCCCATGGGCATCGAGTTCAATACCCCCTGCTCGCCGTTTATAGGTTAATAAGGTTAACTATATTTTTTCAATTTTATACGATTCCGATATCTCAGTTCTTGGTATTAGTGTCATTTTTGCTGCCTTATGTCTCTACCGCCGCTATTTCCATTCCCAATTATGCAGTCCTAAGAAAAGATGTTCACGGCGATATCCCAAAACATGGTGTTTGTATGTATGTCAAGTCTTCCTTAAAATATATTGGAATTGATGTTGACCTTCAAAATACCCTTGTTATTTTTCTGCCTGACTATAATATTCCTATGTCTTCGTGGTGCAATGCATATGTGTGTGTTGATTTTCGGTGTGAGCGTCCTGGGGTTGAATCCCCGGACTGCCACATGTGTTTGTTAATTTCATTAATCGAGTTTAGGAGTAAAGTTGGTTAGTGGAGAGAACATAATAATTTATATAATAACAGTTTATCACCCCCCTTCTTATACCCACTTAGATAATGAGACATTACTTGACTTTATTTATGATTTTTGCTCAGACAAGGAAATAGTTCTCATGGGAGATTTCCACCTCCCTTCTATTAAATGGTCTTGTGATCTTATTCGTAGAGGTCTCAGTCTCCTCGATACAACATTCCTTGACTGTTTTACATCCTTGGGACTTACTCAACTTATTACAGAACCCACTTTCCACCCGTCAGGTAATATACTGGACCTGATTCTTATCTCGGAAAACGACCGAATTGGCGAAACACAGGTACTTCCTCCATTTCCCAACTGTGGCCATAGCCCAGTTATCACCAATTATATATTCCAGATCCAAACTATCAATGAGGAGCCCACTAACATCAGGATATGCCATAGAGGTGACTACAGAGAGATTAACCTAATTTTGGAAGATATTGATTGGGATTTTGAATTTGCCCACCTCAATGTTAATCTAATGTTTTCTCGTTTTACAGACATACTTATGCCCTTAACCCGGGAACTGCGGGAAGACTCTTAAGAGTTCCCCCGGCGGACTGCGGGAAGACTCTAGAGTCAGAGAAAAAAAAAATCGACTTTAAACATCGAAAAAAAAAATATATATTTTTATTTTATTTTTTTATTTTTGTTTTGCCCCTGGGCCATGCAAAATATCACTCCTCTACCTCCCCTCCTTCCCCACTTTCCTCCCCTCCTTCAGTTATCACCTATTTTCCCTGTTATTCCCTTATTCTGAGGTATATTTTCGTGCTAACATTAGCGAGTTGCAAGCAGGGCATTGTCATCAGTGTTAGCAAGCGAGTGCAAGAGAGAGAGAGAGAGTATCGATCGACTGTGTCTCAGTGGCCTTGGGGGAAATTGGCGGGAAAGCAGGTTGCCTCACCCATACATTATATAACTCGCGGCCTGTATCTCCGATTTTGACCATCCAAACGCTGTTTTCACTCGTTTTTATTGTTGTTTCAGGTTAATACCTTTATAATCAACCCATAATAGGTGCGTATGGATAAGTATTAATGCTAGTTATGATAAAATGAATATTTTAGTGATGGAAACAGCTCAAATACGTCAGCATAGGCGGACTTTTCTAATTACCCCCATGCGCACTTAGGTTAATTAACCGTTTTGTCTCTACAAAGAGTTTCAATAACCTTTCTTGTCCTCCATGGCCTGTCAGACCCCCTATATTATTAAAAAATACCAGACAAAACTTTTGGACCAATTACAGTATAAAGAAATTCGTACACAGTTTGGTCGTAACTCTAAGCAGGCTAAGGACGCCCTGGATCAGTTTTTAGATATTAATTATCAGTACAAAAATTATGCCATCCATAGTCAGTCCAGGTATGACGAGCTTCACTGATTGACCATCTCTCAACCAACTCCAAAATATTCCATTCCTATATCTGGAAAAAGAAGGTAGGTAGACCCAGTATTGGCCCACTCAAGTCTTCCACAGGTAACATCATTCACGATGCAGGGGCTATGGCTGAGCTGTTTGTGTCCTCCTTTGCCAGTGTTTTTTCAACATCTGCTCCCACCTCCCCTGCCTCACATCAGGTAACAGACAGTATAATTCCAGATATCAGTATTAATCTTAATGATGTCATATCTGTTCTCAACAAACTTGATACGTCCTCATCGATGGGTCCAGACGGTATCCACGCCCACCTCCTCAAATCCTGTGTCCATACCCTTGCATATCCTCTTTTGTTGATATACCATGCCTCATTAGTCTCTGGAACCCTCCCTTCAGCCTGGAAGAATTCCTCAATTATACCCATTTTTAAAAAGGGTTCTCGCTACAATCCACTAATGTATAGACCAATCTCTCTAACTTCCATTTGTTCAAAGTCCTTGAAACGTATTATAACTAAATTTATTTATGAATATCTTGACTAACAATCTTTTCAATAAGGCCCAATTTGGATTCAGACCAGGCAGATCATCCGAGGACCAACTCCTTACTTACTTACAAGGACATCACCAAATGGATGGACCAAGGTTATAATGTTGACTTGATCCTGTTTGACTATTCCAAGGCCTTTGATGTGGTTAATCATGACATTCTGATCACCAAACTTTATAGCCTGGGAATTAGGGGTAAGGTACTGGACTGGATTAGGGACTTTCTCCATAACCGTATTATGCATGTCAAAGTAAATAATAATTTTAGTTCTTTCAGAGATGTGCTTAGCGGAGTCCCTCAAGGCTCTGTCCTTGGTCCCCTGCTTTTCCTCATATTTATCAATTATATTACTCATAATATTAACTCGTCTACCAAAATATATGCTGATGATCTGAAACTGTATGTAAAAATCAAATATGATAACCTCTTAAATTTTCTTAATTGTATGTTTGCTTGCCAGTCTGATATGAACGTGCTTGCTAAGGTCTCTAAATCCTGGGGCCTAACGATGAACCCAGATAAATGTGTCCACCTAAGATTTTGTAGGAAAGAAATTGATTGGGATGACCTGGGTCATTCTGGCAGATACTATCTTAACGACTCCTTAATCCCTATTAGAGACTCTGCATCCGATCTAGGAATTTTAATCAATTCCTCCCTTAAGTTTCATACACACATCTCTAATATTGTCCACAAGGCTGGAGGACTTGCCCATAGTATCCTAAGGTCAACTGTCAACCGGGATGCCTCCTTTATGATGCCACTATTTATTTCCCATATTAGAATATTCTTCCTCTCTGTGGAACCTTGGGTATTTGGGGGACCTAAGACTACTGGAGTCTGTTCAGAGACGCTGGACTAAATCTATTAGGGGTCTCGAGAATCTTGATGATTGAGGATATTAAACCTATTTTCCATTAAGGGTAGACTTCTTAGGCATGACATAATTAAGTACTGGCAAATATTTCACGGTGTCTGCTCAATTACTCCTGAAGATGTTTTTGATCGTCCCCAATATTTTGCAACCAGGGGTCACCCATATAAAATTGCTCACTTGAGATGCCAGTTTGAAATAAGATTTATTTTTTTAAATCTTAGATATGCGTCTCTGTGGAACTCTTTGCCCACAGATCTGGTATCCCTGACTAACATGTTATCTTTCAAGGCTGCCCTTTCTGACTATCTTGCAGGAGTCTTATATGAATATTCATGATTTTTGTTCTCGATGTCACACCTTCTGGCCTCCTCAACCACTTATACTTATACCTTGTTTGTTAACTTAGCTGCTTATGAGGCACTTTCCAGTCCATAGATCTCTATACTTTCCTGTTTTTGCTACAAACTAAAAACTATATTTGGGCTGGCGCATCAGCAGTGTGTGGCTTCCGTGGACCCTGACCTACTACTTAGCTCTGGGGTCTGGGAAGCCCACCAGGTAAGAATACCAGGTAAGAACCGAAAACTAACCTGTCTCTGCCGCCTGCGACGGTCTAAACCCAGCTCACGTTCCCTGTTTATGGGTGCGCGACGGTCTAAACCCAGCTCACGTTCCCAGATTTAGGGATTTTTTTATGATGAATTACCGACGGGGTGGACATATATGGCAATGAAGTACATGACCTAGGCTGACTAGGCTGTAGTAGAATAAAGGGGCCCCTGCCGAAGGATAAGTCAGAAATAGAGAAATTTGAGTGCGTAGTGTGCAAAGGCGAGCTTGTGTTAAGTGATGATCCTGTGGCTGTGAATTTTGGAAATGAGTCTTTGGAGCTGGTGAACAAGTTTTGTTACCTAGGAGATACCATCTCTGCCGGTGGTGGGGCCGAGGCTGCCACTGTTGCTAGAATTAGGTGTGGCTGGGGGAAGTTCAGAGAATTGATGCCAATCCTGACCATGAAAAGAATGCCTCTCCCCCTGAAGGGAAAGGTGTATGCCTCATGTGTTTAGAAGTGCAATGACGTATGCCTCAGAAACATGGGCCGTTAAAGTAGAGGATGTCAACAGAATGGAGCGTAATGAGATGAGAATGGTGAGATGGATGTGTGGGGCCAGGCTACAGGATAGAATAACAAATGTTGAGCTGAGGAGACGTTTAGGTATAAAGAGTATTAGCGAGGTGATGCGTACAAGTAGACTGGGATGGTATGGACATGTGGAGAGAATGGATGAACAAAATTGGGTGAAAAAATGCAGGTCTGTGATTGTGGAGGGAGCTGCACCAAGGGGTGGACCGAGGAAGACCTGGGATCGGACTATACGCGCCGATCTCAAATCAAAGAACTTGACAAGTGAAGCAGCCCTTAACAGGGTTGCCTGGAATGCCGCCATTAGGACAAGAGACTGAAACTGCGCTTATGTGTGGAACACTCAGTCTTAAAATGTTATGTATGTATGTATGTATGTAACATATTTGTCTAAATAATATATCGATGGTTTCGACCCGGTGTAAAACTGGATAAATTCTCCTAATTTCCCGAATAAATTATATCTAATAGGGCGGCGAAAGAGGTCTTGAATATTATCGAGACTTAGGCCTAGGCCTATTAGGTTTCCTGGTTTCCAGGCATCCAACACCATTGCCAAGCTATAGATGCTAGCCTACACCCTTTTCTGGTATAGCCTAGCTTACGAAACACCCAAAAAGGAAATGGGAAACTCTAGGCTAATAGCCTAGCCTATTAATAATAATAGCCTAGACACAATATAAAGATAGGCTAACTTGGTGGAAAAGTTGCGTTCGTTGGGAGTAGCCTAACGCTGATTGATTTGTTTAGGCTACATGATCGCAAGCGTCCGCCGTCGCCGTCATGTTTACGTAACATAGGTCGATCGCCGCGGTTAAGTTCGTGTCTATTTTTACGTCAATTTTTTTCGGTTCTTTGCCCCCTGCTGGCAATATATATGATGAGGACAATATGTCATGGGGGGGTGAAGGGGCAAAGCCCTCCCTCAACATATTATTGTATCCAACTGCAGTCAAAATAGACGGGAAGATAATCACAAGCGTCCGCCGCTGTTCTGCGTAGTGTAAACAAGGCGGGCGGTACGCTCTTAACACTACATTCGTGCCTAAAAAAAAATAAATAATAATAAACGCGAGCGTACAACCTTTGTATACATGACGACCAAACACCCTGATACTAGCCTACATCCTTCTCAATTTGTTGTTAGTTATTAACCCATTGGCTGCAGGAAGCGAAGTACTACGTTTTGGCAAGTTACAGCAATTTACAAAGGCTTTAAAAGCCTGTAAAATCTGTAGAAATAGAGTGTCGGTGAGCGGGACCGCGAGGCGGCGAGGGGCCCACCTCCGACCGTCAGCATGTCGGTCCGTGCACTGAGGCAAACTGAGGTCCCAGACCCGGGTCTCAGCAGTGCTGCCAAAGGCAAAAAAGCGCTACATTGCTAATAAATAGCGAGTTTTCCCCAATGTCTATGGTAGCGCTGCAGATAAACCCGGCGAGCTATGAAGCTCATGCTACATACATACATACATAAAATTTTAAGACTGAGTCTTCCACACATAAGTGCAGTTTCAGTCTCTTGTCCTAATGGCGGCATTCCAGGCAACCCTGTTAAGTTCTTGGATTTGAGATCGGCGCGTATAGTCCGATCCCAGGTCTTCCTAGTGTAATTTTGAAGCTACTGTATTTCCGTCTAGTTTTCGGCAGAATACATTTCATTTCATGCAGACAGTTGATTAATCATTCAGGAGTGACTGAATATGCCCTAAATAGCCCAAATATGCCCGCAGAGAAGGGGTTAAGGGAGTGCAGTAAACCCCTGCCATCTCGAACTCTTTTTACTCGGAAACCCATATTTCTCAGAATGGCATCTCATGTCGGACAGGTCCGGGGTCCCTGTATATCTCGGTAAATATGTGAGTTGGACGTGATTTGTGTACGGTTTACAGTTTTCTTTCACTTGGTTTGGGATGGATGTAGTTTCCGGGCGTACAGTCATCATGTTTACATGATAGGGTGATCGCCGTGGTTAACTTCGCGTCTATTTTGACAGCGATTTTTTTTCGGTTAGGCCTATTTGCCCCGTGCTGGCAATATATATGATGATGACAATATGGCATGGGGGGGTGAGGGGGGCAAAGCCCCCCTCTAATATCCTCAACATATTAATGTATCCAATGGCACTCAAAATAGACAGGAACACGATTGCAATCGTCCGATGCCGCCACCGTCATGTTTACATTTGTCGATCGCCGTGGTTAAGTTCGCTTCTACTGTATTTTGACGGCGATTTTTTTCGGTTATTTGCCCCCTGCTGGCAATATATGTGATTATGACAATATGTCACGGGGGAGTGAGGGGGGGCAAAAGCCCCCCTCAACATATTATTGTATCCAAAGGCAGTCAAAATAGACGGGAACATGATGGCAAGCGTTCGACGCCACTCCGCGTAGTGTAAACAAGGCTGGCGGTACCGGGTACGCCCGAATTCTACATTCTACCCCTTGGTTTTATGTGGTTTTAGGATGAATTCAAGCCTGTTCCTATTAACTATTGTGTTATTATTAATTACTATGTAGGCTACTGTACTAATGTTCTTATTTAATTGTGGCCCCTCCATCATTGACGATATGCCTATTAACATAATAGTCTCTATTCAAGCGCCGTGGTAGCCAGTTTTGAATCTTCCGCGCGGGGAAGAACAGAGTACTCGTCATAAGTGCAACGCTAATTCTCTTATGGAATCGTCTTATGATTGGGTACCCACTACGAAAAAACTTTCGTAAAAAATAAAAATATACTTAAAATGTGTTATACTGTACTAAGCTTTCCATCTCGGTTGATTTCTTATGTGTGGATCCCTGACGCTACTAACCAAGCGTCCATACGCCCTTCTCTTCCCCGCGGGCAACCTGGTTGGACGTTTGTCGCCTGAGCTCTGCCACATTCTTCGTTCGCTCAATTCTCGTGAGTCCTTACTCATTTAGATATATATCTGAGTTGTATTGAACAGGGTTTAGACTAGCTAGCTCAGGCTGCCCCATTGGTATGCCCGCAGGAAGTGTTAAATTAGGGAAGTGAATGCAGAAAAGGATATAGGAGTAGTGATAGACAATAAGTTAAATTTCTCAGAACATTTAGCGGAAAAGATAAACAAAGCCAATAGAATTGTAGGGCTGATAAGGAGGACACTTGACGAAGAAATCTTCAGGAATCTCTATACAGCGCTGGTTAGGCCGCACCTGGAATATGCGAACCAGGTGTGGGCTCCATATATGGTAAAGGATATAGAAGCAGCGGAGAAAGTGCAGAGGAGAGCTAGCAAGCTAGTACCAACGTTGAAGAACGCGGGCTATGAGCAGAGGTTGAGGACACTGGGGCTTCCGACATTGGCATATAGGAGAAAGAGAGGGGATATGATAGAGACTTTTAAGATAGTGTCAGGAAAGTATGATGAGGATGTGTGTGAAGGTATCTTCCTGATGCGGGAGGGAACAAGAACGAGAGAACACTCTAAGAAAATTTACAAAGAAAGAAATAGGCTTGAGAAGGCAAAGAACTCATTTTGTGATAGAGTGGTAAATGAGTGGAACGCACTGCCCCAGTATGTAGTCGATTCCGAATCTATAAGGGAGTTTGAAAGTAATCTTGATAAAGCATGGGGAAGACAAGATTTGAAGTTTGATTATAAAGCAAAAATACAGAATAGTAAAAATTTTGCGTCTGCTACCGCCGCCGCCAACGTGAACGACCGCAGCAGTGCAAATACTGGTACTGAGCTGGATACACAGACCTAGTTTGCCTTTTTCCAGAGGATCTACTGTAAGAAACTGTAAGTACGTGTTACAAGCGCCTACGTGTTCTCCAGAACCGACGCCTCATGGTTTGTGATATTTTGTTTCTGCTGTGCCTTAGCTATTGTTTTCTCTAGTTAGGAGGCTATTATCTTCGCAGAATATCATGCGTTGTACATCATGAAAAGATGCCGCATGTTTGTTATTGTAGCAGACGCGCTACTTTAAAGGCTGTCACACGTGGTGTGGAACCTTCTAGCGTACGAGTCTGCATACGGGCCCCTCTCGTGGGCCTCTTCTCTTCGTGCTGTGGCTGTGATGTCTCCAGGTGTCGACGTCTTCTTTAAGGATACTTCTTCAAGCCTCGTGGCTAGCCTCAGTAGAGGTCTGCGTTAGCTGTTAGGGGTTTGTTTTTATATTTACCATGTTATGTGTGATATATGTTCCCCTTTTCTTGGCCCCTTGTTTGTCACGTATCAATCACGCGCGTTGGGAGCCTAGGAGATGTCCTTTGTTCTTTGGGTTTTGCGGTTTAGTCGTCTTTTGTAGTAGACGACTTGGCAAGAATGTAGTTACCGGGTGTACTGGCCGTCTTGTTTACTCTACGCGGACGCTCACCATCATGTTCCCGTCTATTTTGACTGCCTTTGGATACAAAAATACATTATCCTAACCAAACAACCTAACCTAACCTTAACCTAGTATTATAGATTTATAAGTATTTATTTTATTATAAGTATTTATAGATGATTTATGTTTGTCGTTAGTGGTACATCCGGTAACTACATCCATCCTGACGACTTCCCCGTGGTTATATCTGTCCCCCCGGACCTCGTTTTGCGTTTCGAGGTCTGGGTCCCTACGTACCGGTGGCTGGGCACAACCAACCCTATGTAGTGTGCCACAACACACCTTTTGCGGCGGGCATGCCTAGTTCGGCGGAAAAGGTCGGTTTGTTGACTGTTTTTTTGACTCGCCCTGCGGTATTAAGAGGGTACAAGCAGTTGGTCCGGCTAACGGAATAGCCATTGGCACTGTGGACGGTCCACTTACCTCACCCCGCTCAGCGGCGCAATTAAGAAAAGTATCTTTCCGGCTAGCCAACTAGCCACAGGAAGACACAGAACCGGGTTCCGGTTAGGGCCAGTGACCCATGTCATAGGTAAGCAGTCACGTGAAAGCCCTGTTTATAAGAGGTTGGGATTTTTCACGTTAGCTCTCAGGCGGCGGAAATATAGTTGACAGTGGTCAACTTGTTTTCCGGCATCTAGGAGTCGGTAGGATGTTTTGAACACCTCCCAGGTTATCCTAATGAGCATTGATTCCTGGAAATTTCTATTTCCAGATCTCGTCACATCTTGAGCAACACTTAAGAGGATCTGTTCCCGGCGGGGAGGGGAGTTCAGTAAACATGCCTCAGTTTTCAATTTGTGCCACTTCTACCTGTCTTCTAGTCCCAGTCACAGCGCACAAGCTGTGCATTAGATGCGTAAAATGCCTAGACAAGTCAACATTTTTGTGGACTTCTCGGAGATGCCCAATTTGTTCAGACCTTTTTGAAGACTGGATCGCTAGCCAAGATATGTCATGCTTGCTACCCTTAATACAAATAAAGAATGAATTTGCTTCTTACACCACCAGGGTGGCGAATGTAGACCTTTTTTGTGATAATGCGAAACTGCTAAGGGTGATTTCCCTCTATTCTTTTGAAGATCCCCCATGTTTTAGGTCAAATCCCCTTGGTGCAACTAACTTCCCCCAGTCAGTTAGTCAGTCAGTACTCTCTGTAGAGCCTTTTGCGTGTGAGGTTCACTCCCCTCCCCACTCCAAGAGAAGAACTCGTTCTGAGTCGCCGGAGCTCCGGCCTCCTTCTCACCCGCAGTCACCCCTACGACTTAATGAGAGGACTTCGAGCATGGACCAGCGGTCCCCCAAGAGACGAAAATTGTCCAGTCCATCACAGGATTCTTTTCCGTCCACGGAGCCCGATAGCCCCCCCACCCAAGTGTGTAAGTCTGGTTCTCGACCCGTCCCATCGGCGTCTGCCTCGGAGACGCCAGAGTTTTTTCCCGGTCTCCTCGGGACAGACGCCGAGGGGCATCAGTTGGCTACTAGGGTTGGATCCAAGGCGAAGGTTTTACTGCAAGGAGCTAAATTAGTTCTATCTAAAGGATATTTCCCTTGTGTTGAGGTAAATTTGTCTGATTCTACGGCGTCTGCCACGGAGCGGCCCCGTAAGGTAGCGGAGGGTGTCTCAACACCCTGTCCAGAGATGTGTGGTACAAGTAGCATTTTTACACGTAGTAAGCTAATCCCTTTTTGTAGTGCAGGACAGGGGCAACCTGAAACGGCGATCCATGCGGAGCCGGTACCACATAGTGTAGAATTGCCGGGGGAAATGCTCCATTCCCCGGCTCATCAAGAGGTAGATAAGCCACTCAACAGCCCAGGTACTAGTGTACAGGTTGAGGAGACCGAGACAGTAGAAAAGGTAAGATCCAAGTCTCTCAAGAGACCACGCCCTCATTGTATTACGGCGAAACATTTGGATGAACTATTACGAGTGTTGAAACAGTGTGCTATCTCTAAACGGGCCCGCGATATTTTCCCACCAGCAGTGGGATTTCCCTCAGTTGCATCAGTGCTCTCTCCCACCTTGGACGATGACGTTCAACCACTCACCTCTGTCCCCTTGATTAGTACAGGAACGCAACAAAGCGTACCAGTTCACCCATTGTCACCACCTAAAGTAAATCTATTGTCAGATTCAGCTATAGCCACAGCTTCAATGCCTGCTACTAGTTTTTCACAGCCTACGCGAGGCTTTTGTTTAACGTCACATCTAGTCCACTGGCAGAAAGTAATAAACCTCCACCGGGAAACATGGCTTACCATTGCTCCAATCCGGCCTTTCACCCTCTTTCAGTTTCAAAACAGACAAAGGGTGCAATCCCTCACTGGCAAGAACCAGTAGGTATGGTGTCCGGTTAACCCGCCCAAGTCGGGAGAGGGACACGGATCCATAAAGGGGGAAATTCCAGTACCGGGGGAGTGGACCATAGAAGTGAACAAACATAGGGAATTTAGGGCAAAAGATGCCCAGGGTAGGTTGGTGAAAGTACAGATAGACGCGTTCCCAAACAACACGAACTATCAATATTTTATATATGTACCCAGGCAACTTGCCCCTCCTTCCCCAGGAGACCTTCTTTGCCCAGACTGCTCCCGACCTTACGGTGTTCACAGTTACGATTCGGTTAGACCAAATAAACCGAGATTCATTACATCCCCAGTAACTATGTCAGCGGGACAAAGGGCAATAAAACTGGGGGAGGTGGGACACCATGGGTAGAATGGGATCAGGAAGTCCAACAGTTTGCCATTGCTCTAACGTCTAACACTTCTCTGGCGGTTCCACCACCTCGCCATATGGAGTTTGATGTGAAGCCCTAACCTGGGGGAGTTCCCAGAGCCGTGATTGAGTTCCTTACAGCCACTCAATTAGCACTAACTAATTTTCCGGAACCTTTCACTGCTCCTGAACCTATTGACCTCCAACGTGAGTTCCTCCTACGGGATAGTACTCAACGTAAATTCACAGGCTTCCTACTGTCGAGAGACACGGCCCAAGTCATTGCTAATCCTAAAAAGGGCCGGAATGAGGCAATCAAAGCGTTTCAAAATTATCTGCTACCCCATCCGGCGAGGTCAATCATGGACATACGTACGTCCCTATTTGAGGCAGTCTGGGCTAGAAAGCTTCTCAAGACTCCATATGGTCAAAGGCGTGCCTGAGAATGTGTATTACAGAGTAATTTTTTCCCCAGTGTTAACACCATCCATTATGAAAGCACAAACTAAGAAGGATGTAGAAATAATGCTCAGCCCTGCCTTACCAAACTCAGTTTAGACATCGGTAAGGCTAGGTTAACTACCACTTGAATGAAGGACATGTCTGTGACCAGCGACAGGCGGACTTCAATTGTTTTCTACTCCTGGAGGATTCCCAGATTCTTCCTCCCTCCCAAAGCCTTGTACAGGCACGCGGATACGAGGTAGTTCCCGTAGACAGCACCCAGGCATGCGCCAAGGGGCTTTATGGTTGTTCCCCAGGCTGCGCCCCGGCGGATGTAGACACAGGGGTTACACAGCACCTCTAACGCATTTGCCGTTCCCCTATGATAGACTGACTGAATGAGTAATGCAGGG
This sequence comes from Paralithodes platypus, assembly GCA_032716605.1. NCBI lineage: Eukaryota > Metazoa > Arthropoda > Malacostraca > Decapoda > Lithodidae > Paralithodes > Paralithodes platypus. Next base: position 8,417,175 of record CM064512.1, read on the forward strand.
TTCCCTCTGCTAGTTCACACCGAACCAACAGCCTAGGTTCCAAGTACCTATAAGCTCTGCCGGCACAACTTTCCCCTCGAGGACTTAGACTTCATAAGCAGTTGATGCATTTGACAAAATTTTAATCCGACACTTCTTACTAACATGGTACATTAAAAAAAAAGGGAATCTACACACTTGTAGTGTTTGAAAGGAATCAGGGAGATGGACATCCGCAGGTCGCTGGCTAGTCCAGTCAAATGGGACGATAAATGACCCTAGGTCTCCGGCTCTATACCACTGGAGTGTTCCACAGGAGCATAGGTTCAGCATCGCTATGAGAACAATCCTACAAACGAAACTGAGATAGGTAATCTTCCAGACACAAGTGTACATAGGACATGTTTAAGGATAAGACGCTCAATTATGTACACTCATGAAAGGGTCATGACCAAAACTTCAGAAGGAGGTGGCAAAGTCTCTAGCTTAACCCTCGTGACCCGGGCTGCCTTTCCAAAAGACGGAGGTCGTATCCGGGCGATCTGGCCGAAAAACGTCTAGGCCTAGGCTACCGTATCTTTGTTATTTTAACTGCTAGAAATTTCCCACGCATCTATAAACGTAGTGTGGTTTCCAATCTGTAGACTGGCGTTGAGTAGAGCTCTGTAAGTCAACTGGTTCAGTTGTGATGACGATTTCAGTGGAGCGAATTTTGCCGCGATGTTGACAATATCGGAGCTTTTCAGACACTAATTTCGTCCGACGTCACAACAATAACATTGATCCGACGTCTCCTTATTGTTTTCGGAGGTGCGGTGATGCAACGATCGGCTTTGTTTACATGCGTCGGACGCACGGCGTTCAGACCAAGCTGAATAGGCTTTCAAGCTTACAGATTTTAACAGGACACCCGGGTTCCTGCCCATCTGCCACGGTGTCATTTTAACATGCTGCCCGGGCCAGGAGGGTTAAATAACCTATAGCACTCTGGCGTAAGACGCCGGGAATTTGTGTGCTCTTCAAGGTAATCAGGCGCTCGAACCGTTCTGGAATTCATGACTGCCTCTTGGTCATGCTTGGGGCGACTGGGAGATTTGTCGCCGACATATCCCGGTCGGCTCTACGGTAAGACAAAGGGTGAGAGGTCTTTTTCCGGTGTGGTCCCGCCGGACCTCCCCTCCTTCCGGAGTAAGACTCGTTCATGGGATAATAAGTGGAAATATCTCGACTTCTTAAGTTTTCAGACCACTATCACTAGGTTGTGGTATTTTATGCAGGGAAAAGTGTATTCTTACGCCTACAGTATGAGTAAACTAGGAAAGGACCCTGAGGACTCCGGTCAAATAAAATTCTCATCTTATGCAAGCTCAAACAGACTACGAATTGGGGAAGACGGGTTTTAAACTAACAGAATAAATCATAGGGTCAAGGTAGAACGAGCCTCCCTTCTTGCGGTTTCGCATGGCCTACGCAAACAAATACTTTGCGGGCTCTTCCGGGAAGTTATAGCCCTAGTAAATTATCATGCCAAATTGTAATAATCCACAATCAAAGGACGATGGGTTGTCAACCACACCAGACCTCCCCACCGTATTGAGTACGCCGGGACTGGCCAGGGTCCTAAACACGGGACATCTGCCTAGTATGTGTCCTTTTACAAGACAGGGAGTAAACCTGAAAGGGTTTTCATCAGGTCTGACGGCTCTCATCCACCCATATACCTCACCGGGGATGCCCCCGGAAGAGTAGTTAAAATGGGTATCCCATTTTACCAACATGACCTCCCCTCACGCTGTCTCAATCAGTTAAGTCATACCTCATCGGTTAGAAATTTTAGAATCAAGGGTAATCCCCGGGAACAGCCAAGAACTCTAGACAACTCGAAGGCGAAACGACGAGTGGAAGTCTATTAATCGCAGGGTCCCCATAGGACAGGGTGCGACAAGTCATCTGAATCCGCAAGACGGGAATCAGGTTAACGGTCATTCCTTAGGATGTTACACATTTTAAGTAAATTAAAAATAAGATCTCTTACCCTTTTTAACCCATCGGATCCGGGAGGCCTCATATGAGGCAAACAAAATAATTGGCAGGAATCAGGGAGGCCTCACATGAGGCAAAATGCGTGGCTAAAAATCGACGCTAAAATCATCATAACTCGGCAACCACGCGTCGCAGCGATGTCATCTCAACGGCAGTCTACAGACAACAAAAGTTCTACAATTTGCCCAAAAATACTGCTCTAGGTGGTCTCAATCAGTAGCTACTGAATTATGAAGTTTGACTGTACGAAAATGGCCCCGGACACAGCGATCGGGATCATATGAGGCCCCCCGGATCCGATGGGTTAAGGACCTTAGCAGTTTTCCACCAACATAGCTGGCCAATAAGTTAACTCCCTCCCGGTCGTCCTCCTGCTACTTACTCATACTGTATGCAAACAGAAGTTAGTATTAAGGTCATTCCATAAGTATGTTGCGACGATCGTCCTCTTTCTGTATGCATACATGAGTTAATATTCATGTCTATACACTGTATGCAAACAGAAAGTCATATTCATGTCTACAGCCGCCGTCAAGTCAGCTCAAGTCCAACTGTTAAAATCCATACGAATTCTTGATAAATTCAAAGCTAGGTTTTCCCTGGCCCTAAAATGTAAGTTCAGAGGGCTGCGTTTCCCAGGAGTCATGGGGGAAATACTTGAGCCGGCAGGGCACGGCTACGAATCTCAGGTCCACTAAACCGTTCTAGTCATATGTTTCCCTAATCATTACTATTTTTATTTAAATGAATGAACACTGGTTCTACAGTCCAGGCTCCGACTAATGGGCATATGCATATCCCTTGGTGCTAGGTGCATGTTTTTTCGTTTTTAAGAATGTAGAAGGTCAGCGCAACCTCATTATTTCAACCCCTCAGCAGGGTCGTCCAAGCAGATCTTCTCGTCACGAGAGACATCCCTCCTTACTCACAGAAGTATCAATGATTTGTAATCGGAGTCATCTCTGCAGCCACGCAGTGACCACTTAAAAGTTACTCGCCTGACGCAAGATCGTGCTATGACCCAGACCAGTCAAGACACCTGTACCGGGTAATGTTGTGGCAGAAGGGTTCGTAATCTGTGCTATTTACTATTGAGGCCTACGGCGAAAAGAAGAAGGGTGGGGAGGATTGTGCTAGTAGCCCAAGATCCCTAGAACTCCTGCGCCGGATAATACCTCCGCCGGAGAGTAGGATAAGTGTACATTGTGTAATACTTAATTAAGAGCTGAGAGGAAGGCTCAAAATATTTTTCCTTTTGTTATTTTAAGATATCTATCATAGTTGCATCTATATAGTGTATGTTACAGTATACAACTAGTAAGTGGTATACAGGTTAATTTATTATCCAGAGAATGAACTATAAAAAGTTAAAAGTCTGGATAGTATGAGAAGGTTTACAGTTAAACCGCCTTACAATTGTCAGACGGGATCTCAAACAAGATACCCAGTCACTTAAAAGCAGATCTTCTTTGAAGTAATGCACTGCTTATCTCCTTTTATATTTTTTATAAGTATTGTATGTAAACAATAAAGACTTAAATAGTTATACGGATTCTGTTTTTTTGCCTTTGGATTGGTTGGCTGGTAGGTTTGTGGATATTGTCACGAATGTCCCCCTCCAGTCTTAAGAGATCAGGCATATCGTCAATGATGAAGGGGCCACTATTAAATTATAGGTTTGATTCCCGGAGGGAAGTAAAGAAGACCTAATATTTAGTAGGGGCCCCATAATCATTGACGAAGCAGTGCCCTCCCGTCCATCCCCTTCCCAATTGCTTGATGTCTTAAAGTTTTATCTTGATATGTCAGTGAAGGACGTATGGACGCTTGGTTAGTAGCGTCAGGGATCCACACATAAGAAATCCACCGAGATGGAAAGCTTAGTATAACACATTTCAGGTACAGTATATTTTTCTTTTTTCTTTTTTACGAAGGTTTTTTCGTAGTGGGTACCCAATCATAAGACGATTCCATAAGAGAATTAGCGTTGCATTTATGACGAGTACTCTGTTCTTCCCCGCGCGGCAGATTCAAAACTGGCTACCGCGGCGCTTGAATAGACTTAATAGGCATATCGTCAATGATTACGGGGCCCATACTAAATATTAGGTTTTCTTTACTTCCCTCTGGGAATCAAACATATAATTTGTCATTAATATGGTGAATTTCACATACAATGCTTTAATATAAATTGTAGCAGTGGTAGGATGATCTCAGGTTGGACATACTGTACTGTATATGCCAATGAAGTACATGATATAACCACTACAGTATATAAACCTAAAATCTTAAAGAACAGATCATAACTTCGACCCGGTGTAAAACTAGAATAATACCCAGTGCTAGGTCTATTAGCCTACATATTATTCAAACATGATCTAGAATTTATCACTTGCTGTTTAGCTTGAACAGTCATGACAACCGAAACATCTATGCGGTGTAGTGCGCTAAGAAGGATTCGGTACTACCGTCATTTTTCATGACTTGTCGATTGTCGTCATTTGGTTTGAATAATACTAATACCTGTACTGTACTAATATTGTTGTTATTATTATTACTTTATTCCAGGCACTCGAATAAGTCAATTTTACATATAATATAGTCCATATCTATTCTTGATAAATATAGGCTAGGTTAAATACAAATTTGATCGGTAGTTTGAAGTTCACTGCATTGATTGATTTACTTAATTAAGTAAGAGTTACATACATCATGATAGGTAGCCTACAGAACATCGGCCAAGAGTTAAATACATCATGATACTGTACTGTAGGTACAGAACATGACAAATTTGCAAAATGCACCCCAATACAGCATGATCACTCCCACAATGATAACCTAATAAAGTTTAGCTAATCAATTTCCAGCAGGGTCCCTGTAGTAAGGCAAGAGAAGTCGGGGGATGGATGTAGACTTCGGGCGTACGGTCGTCATGTTTACATAGGGCGATCGCCGCGGTTAACTTCGCGTCTATTTTGACAGCGATTTTTTCGGTTATTTGCCCCCTGCTGGCAATATATATGATGATGATAATATATCATGGGGGTTGACCCCTCAATATATTATTATATCCAAAGGCAGTCAAAATAGACGGGAACATGATGGCAAAGGTCCGACGCCACTACGCGTAGTGTTAACAAGGATGGCGGTACGCCCGCACTTAACATTCTTGCCGAAGTCGGATGTAGTATCCGGGCTATGGTCGTCATGTTTACATAGAACGTGCGCTCGTGGTTAAGTTTCCGTCTTGCCTAATTTGACGGCTATTTTTTTCTGTTATTTGCCCCCTACTGGCAATATTTATGATGATACCAATAAGTTATGGGGGGTGAGGGGAGCAAAGCCCCACTCAACCCACTATTGTATACCACGGCAATCAAATTAGACGGGAATATAATCGCGAGCGTGCGCGTAGTGTAAACAAGGCGGGATATGGGTAAGTAGGGTGAATATAAGCACTAAAGCATGTTATAGGCCAGGTTTGTAAGACTTATTTCTGTTAATAAAATTTCCCCAAATGTTTTCCCCAAAACCTAGTGTAGGGATTGTTCCGTACATGGACATTTCCGTGTATGGTAGGTTACCCCTGGGTCTGTAAAAGATCTTTTAACATGACATACATCCATCCATTCAATTATATAAAAGTAATTTCTGATAATATATGCCTTCTTTTTCTTTATATGATTATGTGAAATATTATTTGATTAACCCATTCTGTACCAGCGACGGCTATAGCCGTCAGTAGATAATTAACTCCACAGTCCCAGCGACGGCTATAGCTGTCAGTAATGTACTTTCCTTGTAACTGCCTGTACAACCCTGTACCTGGTACCACGACCGTTTGAGCACTGCTCCCGATATGGCAACACTTTCAGCTTATATAAGACCCACTGAAGGGTGAGAGAGCCAGTATTGCCTCATCTCTTGAGGTGGAAAGGTGTTCTCTCTTGCCAAAATGGCCACAGTGCTTGGGACTGCAGGGGACTGGACGAGTTAATGCTTGGCCTCCAGCCAAATATTTTTTCCCAATTATAGTAAGGTATTTTACTATATAAGTATAAGGGCTAAAATATTATAGGCCTATATATAAGTGTCCATTTATGCTAAAAGCTATTTTTTGGTGGTCTGTATGGTCCATCACCCACTGAGTGATGGTCCGTACAAATTGTACACCCCCTGAATTTATTTTCCAGTGGTGTAAGCATACTGTATTTTGTAATTATCTGTATACCAAAGGATGTGCACATAATGAAAGTTTCATCCACAGATAATGTTTCTCATTTTCAGCCTTCATGTGACTTTAGATAAATATTTTTCCACTAGTAGTACGGTCCAATCCCACCTCACCCTAGCATCTTTTGTATTTGTCTATCATTCAGCCATTCTTATTTTATTATTTCATTATTTTGTATTTTACAACTCTGTTTCCCCGTTTTGTTCTAATTAAAAACTGCAAATCAACAGACATCAATGTTAAATGAGTGAAAAGGTTTCTTACTTTTGTAATGTGAGACCAGAGTTCTTAAAATTGGTATTTGTTTATCAGTTTCAACTTGTGCATGACTCCTATAATTATTATTGACAAATTTGTTGCTTTAATTTTCTAAATTTGTATGTTTTGCTTAGAGTTTGTTAAGACATACAAAATAAAATTTTGTGATGAAATCCTGAGATGAGGCACAAACTTCTTATAACCCTTTGTGGCACAATGTAGTTAACCGTGCGGTCTCTTTCCATACCGTGAACCTTAACAACTTTTTGGGGGGCTACGAAATGACAAAACGCGCACCGAAGCTCTAAAGATGAGCTTGGATTTGCCACGGACTGCTACAAAGTGTCTTTGCGGGTGCCCAACCCCGAAAGGGATTGAAATAGGGGAGCTATCCCCCCGCCAAAGGCGGCTTTCTAGGGCCTTTCCTAGCTGTTGCTGAGAGGATTGGGTTCTAGTCATGTGGTGATGGGCTGGTCTATCAGAGAGAACTGAGCGATCTCTGCCATACCCATAGCTTACTCTGACTTTTCCTTTTACTTATATATTTTCTAGATCTCAAGTGATGGCGTATCTTCCGTGGATTGACCTCCCAATCTACCAAGATTGGAAGCCAAAGCGTCACATTTTTCCTTTGCCCCCCAACTTTCTCTTCATAATTGCTGAGGGGCACAGGGCCCTGGGTGGGGCTTTGGTTTCCCGGGCGTATCCGCACCCTCCTCAGCTCCCCGCCATGGAGTGGCTTCGGTCACCCAGGCTTTATTGTGGTCGGCAGGGAGGGTTCTGTGGGGGCGCTCGGTTATGGCCTTGGCCTTGCTCGGGGCCTTGGGGCTGTTCGGCCAGGCAGCTTGGGGAACAGCAACAACAACAACAAAGTGTCTCACTGAGCGGCCCTTTTAATCCTAACATAAAAAAAAAAAAATTGTAGCAGCTATCCAGCATTTATCATGAATACATACACCCTCTCATGAGAGCATCTGGCACTAGTCTAATGGTTAGAACTTTGGTTGTGTTTCAATTATATTATCATAGCATAGCTTAACTATGAATGCATAAATTGCAAGATTGCCCCAAGTGGGCCAGTAGGCCTTGTGCAGCCTTTCAATTTTCTTATGTTCTTAAAGTTCTTTCTAATGCCCCTTGAATGAATTATGTGAGAGAGATGTGTTAACTTTATGATGTCAAACCCAATAAGTGAAGCTCTCCCTGTGTTCACAAAATGTAGACATTTCTAATCACGTTAACTCTTTGTGACTCTGTGTAACAAGTTACGTTTACCTTTATTAGCCTATTGGTTGCAAGACTATCGAATCTCACCTTAGCATTGCAATCAGCATAATTCACTCCGTGATTGGCACCATACCAACACCATCTATCAATTAGCAAACTTAATCAAACCTCAGTAATTAACCTAATTAATGCAACTAACAGCCATCGTGGTTCTAAATTTAATCTCAAGTACCTGCAAACAAAGATGATAGCTTACATATTATTAACCTGTAATTCACTGAAAACCTACTATTAACATGCATACATAATTCTATAGATAATTATCACTATGCACTCTGACCTTACAGACTATTCAAAATAAAGCCCTAAAAATTATCACAGGCTGCAAAGCTACTACACCTACAGGGTTCCATGTCAGTTGAACCAGTGCCACTTCAACCAGTGCCACTTTAACCAGTACTAACTCAACCAGTGGCCACTTCAACCAGTGACCATTTCAACCAGTGACCATTTTAACCAGTAACCTAACCTAACCTAACCTAACCTAACTAAACTAACCTAACCTAACCTAACCTACTGGTTAAAATAGTCACTGATTGAAATGGTCACTGGTTGAAGTGGCCACTGGTTAAAGTGGCACTGGTTGAAGTGGCACTGGTTCAACTGACCTGTCACCCACCTACAGATCACCTACATTGAGAAACCAAAGTCCTCAAAGTCAAAGACCATCTGGACATGAGAGGCACTCAATTCCTGGCTGCAGCCTCCACAAACCAACACCACCACTACACTACATGGCAACACACCCACAGACACCAAGAAATATTAAAACAACACCCAGCACACGGTATCACACACAAATGTATAGTCTTCTCTCCTTTCCTGCCCACCGCAAACCAGCTTCCAGAAGCACATCCATACTCACATATCTCGCCGTTCCATCCAATCACTCATAGACAACACACAGCTGCAGGCACGACCTCCCGAAATCCATCCTTCTGAATCCTCCCTTCCTCGCGAGGACAGAGTCCACCTGTCCAGGCCGAGATGTGGGCACCATCCAGCTCTTCTGAGCTATCATAAGAGACTGGATGTCTCCATCGACGACACCTGCCCGGGATGTAACACAGCACCGCATAGCGCATACTATTAAACACATCATAGAAGACTGCATTTCACACAATCACTTACCGGTACTCCAACAACATAATCTAGACTCCTTGAGAGCCCTGTGGGAAAGCCCGACCGCAGCCATGTCCTTCCTTCGGGACTCGGGGCTGTTCGGCCAGGCAGCTTAGGGAACGACAACAACAACAGCAACTATCCACTCATTATGCTTAAATCTATTCTTGCATCGTCTATTATTTACACTGCACTCTATATATTCTAATGAAAGAGACGGTTTTCTTAACCCATACGCTGCGGGAAACGTAGTACTAGTAATACTGTACTACCGACGGTGCCCGTCATATGACGGGCGAGAGAATATTGGCCACCCCTGCGGTGCCCATCATGACGGGCGCCATTTTGAGCACATTATGAGCTCTGAGAGAGAGTCCACGCGTTGGGAGGACGACAACTGGATTTCGACCGGTCGGCACCACGGTTGGGCCATCACTGGCGCGTATTAGGTCTCCCCTCCCGCCATCGCCCGTTCTCGCAGGACTAGGAAAACAAATACAGAAATTACCTTATTTTAGGGTATTTTCACCTCCGGTTACGCGATAGCTACAAGATAACCCGTGGTCGTACAAGGATGATTCAGGTTTCATTGGAAAGCCCTATTATCGCCCTTTCACGGATATATAATTGTATTACGCTCTGGCATGGAATGAAGCTCGTTTTCGGTAAATATACCCGCCCAGCAGCAAGGTCATGTCAACAAACATGCCTGTCCTTAAGGGGTTAAAAGCCTGTAAAAGCCGTAGAAATCGATTGTCAGTGGGCGGGACCGCGAGGGGCCCACCTCTACATTGCTAATGAATAGCGAGTTTTCCCCAATGTCTATGGTAGCGCTGCGGGTGATCCCCGCGAGCTACGAAGCTCATTCTAGTGTCATTTTGAAGCCGTTTTCGCTAGAATATGCCCTAAATAGAAGGGTTAAGCTAGACATGCACGGAAATATCCCAAGAGAGTATATCTCGTGACCTGACTTACAGAGGCCATGGTACTATTTAGATGAACGGACATTCACATGGACAATGTTTGCTGCTTTCCAAAACCAGACATTATTGTTGATTGGCTATTAGCGATCACAATTTGCCAATCCCTAATGAGCGTACACTTGAAAATCCAGAACATAGTGGAAACTGTGTTAGGGTGTCTGCCTGTCTTAGACGTCAGATGCTGGTGAGAACGGGCTTTACAAGTTAGGTACGCTATAGAAGTTTAAGAGCACTTTACACACCACAAGCATTTGCTTTAGAATAATATGAGGCTTACATAAACTCTACAAGTGTGTGATACTTGTCCCTTAAATTTTGTGTATAACCCTCAACGAAATGGTAAGTGGGGGTGGGACTATTAACACCTTAACCTAAGACGTGCGCATGGGGGGTATGAGACACCACACTCCTGTGCGCACGTATTTGAGCTGTTCCCATCACTAACATCGTTATTTTACCATAAATAGTATTAATACTTATCCATATATGCGCCTATTATAGGTTGATTATAAAGGTATTAACCTGTTACAACAATAAAACAAGTGGAAACAGTGTTTGGATGGTCAAAATCGGCGATACAGGCCGGGAGTTACATAATGTATGGCTGAGGCAACCTCCCTGCCCTCCTCCCCTCCCCTTGTCTGGAGAGACACTGTTACGCAATAGTCTCTCTCTCGCTCTTTCTCACGCTTGGTAACGGTGATAACAACGCCCTGCTACCAACTCGCTAATGTTAGCACGAAAATAGACCACAGAATAAGGGAATAACAGGGAAAATAGGTGATAACTGAAGGAGTGATATTTGGCATGGCCCAGGGGCAAAAAAAAAAAAAAAAAAAATTTGGGGGTGTTTTAAATGGATTTTTTTTCCCTTACTCTTAAGAGTCTCCCCACAGTTCCCGGGTTAAGGACGGGAATGTTTGTTGACATTACCTAGATTCCAGGCGGTTATATTTACCGAAAATGAGCTTCATTACATGCTCTTTTTCATGCATAAACAAGAGCCAGAGCGATATACAATTATATATCCGTGAAAGGGTAATAATAGAGCTTTCCAATGACACCTGAATCATCCTTGTACGACCACGGGTTATCCTGTAGCGATCGCGTAACCGGAGGTGAAAATACAGTAGAACCTCGCTCTTTCGGACTAATTGGGGGAGACCCCTGTCCGAAAGTGTCAAAAGTTCGAAAGGGCCGAGTCCGAACTCACACTTCAGCCTTTCAGACAAATCCGAAAGGCTGAAATAAAGTCCGAAGTTTATAAGTCCGAAACTCAGCTCTTCGGTCCGAATGCAAAATAATTGTTCTCAGCCTTTCAGACAAATCCGAAAGGCTGAAGCATGAGTCTGAAGTTTATAAGTCCGAATACACATTCACCTAACCAGACAAGTCCGAAACTCGCCTCTTTGGTCCGAATGCAATTTAATTTTTCTCAGCCTTTCAGACAAATCCGAAAGGCTGAAGCATGAGTCCGAAGTTAAATGTAATCCGAAAAGTGTAGTCCGAAAAGGATGGAGGTATTTTCTCAGCCTTTCAGAAAAATCCGAAAGGCTGAACCATGAGTCCGAATTGAAATGCTAGTCCGAAAGTCTGAGAATTCCGAAAGATTGAAGTCCGAAAGAGCGAGGTTCTACTGTACCCTAAAATAAGGTAATTTCTGCAGTTTTTTCCTTGTCTCGCGAGGACGGCGATGGTCCCAGACACGGCCCAGTGGTGGTACCGAATGGTCAGAGTCTACCTATCGTCCTCCCAACGCGCAGACCCTCTCTCAGAGCTCAGAATGGCGCCTGTCATATGATGGGCACCGCAGGGGGCCATTATTCTCTCGCCCATCAATCAATCAATGGGGGCATATGCTGTGACAGTGCATAGTTGGACTCACCTTCCGACTCCACTCTGGGGGTCTCCCCAGGCGATTATCCAGGCATATGGCCAGCCCATATCAAGTATCCTATTGCAAGATTGGTTGCCTTGCCTCAGCCATGAGTTCTCTGTGGTCTTCCCCTAGGTCCCTCCTCTCAAGGTTGTCCTCTGTAAAGATCACCTGCTGAGCAGGGTCAGCATCAGGGAAGCGAACCACATGCCCATATAGCCCAAGTTGGCATTCATGGACCATGCAACTAATTTATCTTGTATCAGTTTTCAAGGAGTAGTCACTGGTTTGAGATGTATTGCTATATGCAGTTGTGTTGATTACAGTTTGGTGATTACAATATGTTTTGCCCCAATCTGGTGCCAATTTTTTCTAGGTGAGCAATAGAGAGTCTGGAATTTAGGAGAGACAGGCTTTCAGCTGGGACATTTTTTGCCGGAAAATGGTTTGGATTGAAGATGGGCCTGGAGGCATTTTTTCGCTTGAAGACAGTGAAGAGGCAAACTAAAAGAAAAACATTTAAATATATCCCCGAAAAATGTAAGCTTACCCTTCCCAGCCCTCCTCCTCCTACGTCTGGGTGTGAGGGGGGCGTCTTGAGGGGCGAGGTGTGGGCATACGGGGGTTGGCTGGGCTGGGGGTGGAGGTGTGGGCGTACTGCTGGGTAGGTTACGCCGGGGAATGGGGGGTGGGACCACTCGCCTCTCATCCATCTTAAGCGCCACTTACTTTTGACTGAAACTGTACAATTTTCTGGTTTATAGTTTGTGGTTTATTATTTTGTTGTATCTTGGATTTATAGGCCCTACAGTATTTACAGTATATTGATGTTATTGTTTTAATTGTTATTATATTTTAAGATATTTTTTTTTGATCTCGGTTTCCAATTTTGATCAATTTTGTTTTATATACAGTTTCACTATGTTGCTTGATATTGTATTTTCAATGTTTTATTATAATATCTGATTACGATATTTTGCTATATTTACCTAATATAATCTTAGTTTCTATATTTTTTATTCTTATACGATTGTGTACAGTATATGTTTTCTATTTGTCTTTGATCAATTATTTAACTTTATTTTTCACTTGTTTCCTGTTCCCTTTATCGTGTTATTTTCTTCTTGATAACACTTTTTTATTTATTCTCTTCTTGTTTTTGTTTTGTGTCTTATTTTATATTTGTTCACATGCTATCTTTTCTGTTGTCTCGGGTTTCTCACTATTTATTTTAATTATAAGATCGTGTTCTTGTAAGCGTTGATGTTTTCGGTATATTTCCTTTATGTGATTGAGTGCTTGTAGGCGTTTTTCTTTTGCAACAGTAATATATTAATTATGTGATTCTTTTAATTGTTTATCTGTTACATCAATACTATTTTCTTTGAGATTGTGTTGGTGTACGTGATTATATTTTTCAACAGTACTATTTTCTGTATGCGATCGTGTTCTTATAGGCTTTTATCTGTTCGGTATATTTTCTTCTAATATATCAGATTTTGGCATCTTTCGCCAATTCGATTTACGTAAACCTAACACAATTCCAACTTTGCAAAAACAAATTTATATATAGGCCTATAAAATAGTGTTGTTTATGTTCAGTCTTGGAATTTATCTTGGAAAATCTTTATTCTCAAGTATTCTCAGTTTGGTTTTTATGATATTGTTTTGATTTAAGGGGAGGTATTTAGTTTGTTCCCTAGACCTCCATCAAGCTTAAAATTACACCCCCTGGAGTCCCTTTCAAGATAAATTTGTACATTTTTCGGTAGAAAAATGTCTCGGCCGAAGGCCGGTTCCTCTTAAATTACAGGCTCGCTATCGCTCGCCAGGATAAAATTGACACCTGAATGGCACGAAAGGTCTTAATATGGGGTGAAAGTTCTTAAAATCGCTAAACTAATGGGTCAAACGTTTTATAATATCAAAAGCAATGGGGCTAAACATGAGGGAGAAAGGGGTCAAGAAAAAAATCCCTCGAGTGGAGATCTCCCCTTAACTATATATTGTATTTTTCAGTTGACCTCACTTCTTCCTCCCTGGTGATGTTATTTTCTTTTTCTGCACTTTAGTCTTCCCTAAAAAGTCTCTGATGTTGTTTCTATTGTCCCGCCAATGTCCTCATGTTGAGTTTATTGTGTCGTTCTCCAGCAGCCGAATGGTTGGATATTTGCGTCGTCACGGTGTCTCTGTAAAGGACTAACTATTTATATAATGTTTTCGCTATGGAGTCTTCTACTGTCGCAAAGTGGTTCACGTGCTGTTCATTGGATTGCTATTATTTAACCGACATTTAAGGATATTAAGAAAGAATATATATATATATGGACGTTGGTTGAGAGACTCAGACCAAGAGTGAGAGCAGTGGAAATTAATTACTTAAGAAGTGCGTGCGGAGTTACATGGAGGGATAGACAGACTAATGAGGAAGTAAGAAGGAGGTGTGGTGTGGAGGTAGATGTGCTGGAAAGTGTGAAAAGGAACAACTTGAGATGGTTCGGCCATATGGAACATATGGAAGGCGAGAGAATGACTAAGAGGGTGTACGAGAGTGAGGTGGAGGGACAGAGAGGGAGAGGTAGACCGAAAGAGAAGTGGAAGGATGGAGTGAGGAAGTATATGAACGAAGGCGGTGCTGGTTGGGGGGAGGGGCGTCGACTGACTGGGGACAGAGGTGCATGGGGGCGGTTCGTTCGTGGCCACCCCTTCGGGGATCACGGTGTCGGGCAATAGATATATATATATATATATATATATATATATATATATATATGTGTGTGTGTGTGTCACCGACAGTCACAACGAAAGTCCAAGCTTTAGTCAACTTTACCACGGCATGATAAAGAGCATTTAATCTTTTAGTATCTATATAAGGTGAAGGGAAATCTTACTTAAGAGAAAGTAGACCTATTCCATTTCGTACACAAGTAGAACCCATATTCCCGAGTTACGTGGGAATATTGGTAGGAATCCCTTTATTATACTCCCGAATATGGCTTCTTCGTCTTCCATTCTACACTAACTTCATTGTACTCTCTGAGAACATAATTTTGTTATCATCTGTCTATATCCACCCCCTACGTAACCTTCCATTCCAGTTAAGTTGACTATCGTCACAAGTTAAAGGTAATTTGCTGTTATATTATCACCATAACACGCAGGACATGATCTTGTTGCCACCACAAAGACGTACACACACATCATTACAATACCATGACAATAAAAATAGTAATTATTATTATTAGTCACCAACATTCTTCACTCTAGCACCATTAATGATCATCACTTACAAACAATTATTATAATCAAATTAACCACTCTCGTCACCAATACGTAACCATTCTCACCACAACTGCCACAATGGATATATTTATTACCACCACAACTACCACTATCACCAGTAGTATAACATTAAATCATAAATATCACTATTACCACCAAAATAACCATCATCACCACCACAACTACCACTACACCCACTATTGCAACTATTACTACAACTATTACTATCAACATTTAAAAAAATCATTCATTACTATAGTCTATTCGCTGTAAGTAGGCGATAAATCATGACCTATAACCTTTGTAACTCAAAAATGACTAGAGTAATCGAGCTAATATTTCTACCATTTGGACCCCGCCGTTAGGGAGCCACCTTGTCGCAGTGGCGGGGCTTGAAGCGTGACCGGTGGTCTCTGTTCCTGGGGGGGACACAGACCTTCTTAGGTTTGGGGCTCCGCCGGCCTCGTGGGCCAAGACCTCCCTCCTCGTTGGTTTACAGAGGCCTGTGAGGTACAGTACCACTTTTCTGTTTTTGTTTTTGGGTTTTTTTCCCCTCTATCTTTGTCCTTTTCTTTGCTTCCCCTTCTTCTATCGTTGACGACTGGACTACTCTATATACTGCGATGGAGGGTGGGTGTGGATGGCGTTCCCTTCCACCCGTAGAACTGAAGTACCGGACGTGCCCGCACGAGGGGAGACTTTTACCGTCAAACCTCGCCCTCTGTGTTGGACCCGAAACTGACGAGTTGACCGTCCCTGAGGCACAGAGGGTCGAGGTGTATATCTGGGTTCGACTCCTAGGGCTTATGCCAAGTCCTCTAAATCTTGGCTCCTTGGTGGGTGTGGAGCTTATCCCGGATGAATCGTATTACCTTCGTGTTATGGAGTCCTCCTCTGGAATTTCGATCACCGGCGCTAGCACGGAAATGGATATTGTGTCTGACTCTCCCTCCCTAACCGTCCTCCCCTCGGATAGTGGTAGCTCCTTACCTGCCTCTGTCCCGGGTACTTTACCGACCCCTGCACCGTCCTTGGACATCCAACTGACCTCTGCTCCCAATACAGTACCGAGCCTAGTCGTGTTCGGTTCTCTTGACACGTCTACCTCCTGTAATAACATTCCCTCACTTGCCGCTGACTCAGTTCTTGCCCCTTTGGTTAACATCTCGGGCGAAACCTTGCCTACTGTTTCTAGCCCTCCTCCACCCACTTCCCATTCTGGCGTCTCTGCTCGAGAGCACGCCTCGGACTCTTCCAGTACCATCGCACCAAACCTTCCCTCTAGGTCGGTTGTGGTTCATTCTGAACGGCCTATACCTCCCGATCATGACACCCCACTTCCACCTAACAGAGTTGCCCATGACTCGTCGCACGTTTCTCAACCCACCGCTTTGTTCACTCGACCCTCACCGGCGGTGTCGTTTCCCGGTACTACGGCAACTCCATCATCATTTATGACTCTCTTACCTTTTGATGCCAAACCTTCTCTTCGCCGTCCAAAATGCCCACTCCGCACACCTGTGGTACTGAGCACACTGTTTGAGCCACCGAGATGGCCGAAGTATTTCAAAGTTGAAAACCGCCCTCATGGTGACATTGATCTTCAAATATGTCTTCACCAAGAAGTGGGTCATGTTACAATGTTCCACCACTCAGAGACCTCCCGCATCGTCGAGGTTCATTCCGAGGAACAATCTTCCACCATATTATCCCTCGTAAACACTCCCAGCGACTCCTTATTAGGTCACCCAGAAGAGACATTAAACCATTGCATTGGCACAGTCGTTGTCCCCCACAGCGTCCTTGCTAAGGAGGCTGACTTCAAGGATGCGGGCCCTCGCCTGTGTCGTGCATTGCAATTTGATTATCCGGCTGTACAAAAAGTCGAGACATACACTGTGTCAAAGAAAGTTGTTGACCGCGATCGTCCACCTCTTTGAATCGCTAAGCTCTACTTTGATTGCCATGACCTACCTCTCACCATCACTTTAGGTGCTGAGTTGCTGCGTGTGAGACCGTTTGTTCGTCGGCCTCGTCAGTGTCGTGTCTGCTGGAAATTCGGTCATCCGGACAAATATTGTCGCTCTGAAAGGCGCTGCCTCCACTGTGGAGAGGAGACGGGGGATGGTAATCATCTTGCCCCTCTGTTACTCCAACATGTGCGAATTGTGGCGAACTTCACATCGCCTCCGATAACCACTGTTCTCATTACAAGTTTGCGAAGGAGGTCCTTCATCTACAATCGAAGAAAGATATTCCTTACCGGGCTGCTGTGCACCTAGTGCGAGAGTCTGGGACGGCGCCCAAGCACAGGTATGCCACTGTGGCGCGTTCATCTGATCCATCACCCTCCCCTGCCATTACACGTCCTCCGGTTCGCTCGACTATCCCATCATCGTCTACTCGACGTGCATCGACCACTTGCTCCACCAACGGCGCGACACCTGCCCTGATTACTCCTCCGATTTCTACACGCAATTCATTCATGGCTCTTGCGACGGAGGTTGCGACCACGGATCCTCTCCCTGATATTTCTCTTGGTACAACTGGATCTCCACATGCCCCACAATCGCGTCATGTACCTGGTCGGTCTTCCACCTGGTCTAATGTACCTAAATTTGCCTCGACTGGCCTTGTGCGCACGAGCCTTGATACTACTGCCAAGACCAAGCCTCCTCTACCTCAGCACCCACTTCGTCGTGGTACTGATCCCCGACCTCGACCTTCCTCCCAGGCACTGGTGACCTCCGTTTCAAAATCTAGATTACTCCCCTCCCCTGCGATTCAGTCCCAGTTGCGTAAGACGTTACCCCATGACTCTCCCGCACCCCGGGGTACCCCAAAATCGACTATCGCGAGCCCTAGGGTCCCCGCCAATGATACTCCTGACGATGTTGAGCAGGCGGTAGCTGCTTTTGACGGCTTCGCCCCACCTAAAGTCCCCTGGTACCTACCTGATCATAACAGTTCATGTGGGTGTAATGATTGTGGTAAGCGGTTCTTCCTCAATCATATCTCTTCTCCAACAGGCCCTTTAACGATAGATCTAGGGATCTTCTTTCGTCGGACGGCACCCTCAAAGGTCCCGCTTTCCTCTCACAAACTTGGGTGCGTGTGTGTCGACCATCTTCAGCGTTCTACCCTTTCTCCTGCTGCTTTAATGGGGCGTTTTAAGCGACAACATGGTCTCGTGGATACTGGCCTGGTCACGTACCACATCTCCAGTTCACAAGTCTAAGTACATGATGAACCTGTATGCCGAAAGAGGTCGCTTGATTCTGCCTCTTCACCCACGAATTCCCCAGTGACATCCAAACTGGCTAAGCCTTCTAGTCTACACCAGGGTGACGACCCCCCACAGTTGGTGGCAGCCGCCACCACAGTGGCAGTTGGTCGGAAACCTCTGGATCCGCGTTTAGATGTTGCAAATTCTTACAATCAGATTGATATGTCTGATGTCAACGGTACTCCCCAAAGCTCCCTAATCTGATCGACCGCAATGACGATACCTCTTCGCAAAACACTTCCTCCCATGACACACAATGCGGTTGTTCATCATGTTTCCTGCCTTACATTAGGGATTCGTTGACCTCAACGGAACACGACATCTCCGCCCGAGTGCGTTCCTTCATCTCTCGGCGGCACAGTCCGTCGTTGCCCCTATCTCAACATGGACCACAATGT
This sequence comes from Paralithodes platypus, assembly GCA_032716605.1. Lineage (NCBI taxonomy): Eukaryota > Metazoa > Arthropoda > Malacostraca > Decapoda > Lithodidae > Paralithodes > Paralithodes platypus. The sequence goes on from CM064512.1 coordinate 8,435,923, forward strand.
GTCTGCGTTGAACATTTACGCCTAAGCCTTGAGACACCTGATTTCATTGCTCAACTTCAATCTCAGCTTTACCACCTTGTTGCTGATTTACCTTCCATTACCATCCCTCCCAGCGATCCAGGGGTTCCTTTACACCCGCCCCTCAGTAATCAGGCTCAGCCGGTTCCTGGATCGTCATCATCTACGCCTCACTCTCGTCTTTCCTCGCCTTCTCCCTTACCCTCACCAACCTCCCTTCTCAGAAATCAGAATCACAATCACCTGATCTACATTACTCCTACCAATGACCAGTGATATTATACACTTGAACATGAACGGATACAAAGCACGTTTGCATTCTGGTGAACTGCAGCGCTTGTTAAAGTTGCACATGCCAGTATGTATTTGCTTACAACACATTGGCTCATCCTCTTGTCTAAAGGATATCGCAAGGCCGCTTGCTCCCCCTCTATTGAGGGGCACTTGGGCACAGCTATCCTTGTCCGTAACGATCATGCATACTCCACTCTGCCTTTAGATCCGTCCCCCTTCCAAACTGTAGCTGTTGTCATATCACTACCCAAATTGTTACGCCTCACGGTGTGCTCTTCGTATAATCAACCGTCTTGTCACTATTCCACCCAAGACTTATCTTGTATCATTAATCAATTGACCCATCCTTTTCTCATACTTGGGGACTTCAATGCTCACTCCCCATTATGGGGAGGAGCTCGTACGGATGTTCCCGGTGCACATATAGAGCAGTTGATATCCTCCACCGATTTATGCTGCCTCAATCACATGGTCCCGACCTATAGGTCGTCCGCACACGATTTGTTCTCGTCTGTTGATTTATCACTGGCGAGCGATTCTGTTGCACCTCACTTTGACTGGGTAGTTCTTGATGATCGATTTTCGAGCGACCATTATCCCATTCTCCTCCGACATAATAGCTCCGTTTCATCGACTCAAATACCACAATATAACATCTCTAAAGCTGACTGGCCATCCTTTCAGATATTATCAGGCGATATACGTGACTATAACAATGATGAACCCCCCGATTTGAACTTTACATACTTCATGGAAGTTCTCCATTCTGCGGCTATCGCCTCTCTCCCAATGACATCTCCTTGTACCCGTCCTCGTCAAGTCCCGTGGTGGTCGCCTGCGTTGGGTGCTTTGATTGCTTTTAAACATCGTGTCGAAAGGGCTCTCCTCAAGCTTTGATCACGCTTTAAGGGTACACGATCGCTCATCCCTTATTCAAAGGATCCCAACCTGATTCCGAGTCTACTCCGGACTGCCATGCACCTTTCGTCATTAAAGTCCTTTTACAATAAGGTCACCGCTCACACTAAGCGCGCAATATTACAAAGCAAATTACTCTCCTGGAGGACCTACCTAACTACCTTTAACTGCCGTACCTCTATTACAAAAATATGGGAGAAATTCAGAAAGGTGAACGGGTTGAATACTCGTCCTCCGCTATCCCCGCTGACGTGTCCTGAGACGAGTGTGCCTTTAATTAATCCCAATGACATAGCTGACTGCCATGCCACCCATTTTGCTCGGGTTAGCTCTGACGCGATACACACAAGAGAGTTCCTTCGCCACGGAGTCGAATCACAAGCACTTCCTTTCGATGGTGGTGCCACTTTAACATATAATAATTATGCCTTTCACTATGTTCGAGCTCGAGCACGCCTTACAACAGTGCTCTGACACTACACCTGGCTCCGATGGCATTCCATACGTTCTCATCCGTCACCTCCACGACAATGCTATGCAATTTCTTCTCCAGATGTATAATCACTTTTGGAGCACGGGTTACGTCCCTCCTCCTTGGTGTCACGCATTCACAATACCGGTTTCCAAACCTGGGAAAGACTCTACTTCTCCCGCTAACTATAGGCCCATAGTATTAACATCTTGCCTGTGCAAATTATTAGAGAAGATGATTAATCCAAGACTCATGCATTATGCTGAAGAGCATGACCTTCTATCACCCTTTCAAAATGGTTCTCGCCCAGGCTGGTCTACTCTTCATTCTCTGACCCACCTTGAGCATCAAATACGTGCTGGATTCATAAATCGCCATCCTACCGTAGCCATATTTTTTGACGTGGCAAAGGCCTACGGCACAACTTGGAGGTACAGAATACTTAAAATATTGCATGACTCTGGCATGCGGGGCCCCCTGCCTATATTTCTAAAGGCTTTCCTGTCCGATCGTACCTTTCAGGTCAAGGTGGGTGGCCAGCTATCGTGCTGCATGCCTCTCCTTTCTGGTATTCCTCAGGGCTGTGTCCTCAGTGGTACGCTTTTCATAATTGCCATTAACGAGATTTCCAAATGCCTTTCTGCGGAAGTCTCTCATAGTCTTTTTGTCGATGACTTTGCAATTTACTACACCTCCCCCACCTTACCCCACATTTTACGTCGACTGACCTCTTCTTTGACCAACATTCACGAGTGGGCATCCAAAGCCGGATTCCAGATTTCTATTGAAAAGACTAAAGCCATGGTCTTTTATCGCGATAAACGTCACTTACGCGGTCAGTCCTTTGACCTCCAAATGGGGGGTTTACGCATCCCCTTCTTCGACAGCGTCAAGTTTTTGGGGATGACCTTTGACTCACACCTAAATTGGATTGATCATATCAACAGTCTAAAAGCTCGTTGTCTCCAGCGCATGAACATCATCAAGACTATCGCTCGGGTCCGGTGGGGGCGGATCGACCTACCTTGGTTCTCCTCTACAAAGCCATTATCCTATCGGTACTTGATTATGGTTGTCCGATCTACGGGACTGCTTCCCCCAAGGTTTTGCAAAGACTCGACTCCATCCACCACCTAGGAATTAGACTTAGCTCTGGTGCGTTTCGATCTTCCCGCATTAGTAGTTTACTAGCTGAGGCTGGTGAGATGCCCCTCCGCTATCATCGTCAATTAGTTATAATGCGCTCAGCCCTCCGATTATCGTCATCGCCCACTATAACTCCGTATTTCCATTCTGACGATCCACTTGCGTGTCTGTCACCATCTTTCCCCGTTGTGGCCCAGTGTCTCTTTTTCCAGCTACAATATACAGTTCCCGAATACTTCAGAGGATGGATGTTGTGTGCCACCTTGGTGCCTGCATCGCCCTGCATTTTGCTTTCACCTATCATCGATCAGCAAATCTAGTAACCCACTAATCTTACATACTCTTGCCTTAAACCACCTGTTTGCACATCGCCCTGCTGTTTTCATTTACACAGATGGTTCGAAGGATGATGGTATGGCTGTGCTGCTGTTTCAGATTTGGCACGAATCGACGCACATTACACCCATTTTCCTCCATATTTACCGCTGAACTATTGGCTATCAGGGGTGAGCTTAATATGATACGGGGTCTTCCTTGCAATGTCCCACACATTGTCGTCTGTAGCGACTCCATGAGTGCGCTACAGGCTTTGAATTACTTTGCACCCTGCGACCCTCTCGTTCGCGAAATTGTCAACGTCCTTCATGGCCTTCTGGTTGCAGGTCGACGCATAACACTCTGTTGTGTCCCTGCCCACATAGGGGTCGATGGAAATGAACGTGCTGACTCTCTTGCTAAGTTAGCGAGGCGTGGTACTCCTGAGAACACATTGCTTCGTCTCCCTGACGTCTTTCCGGTGCTCAGGTCTAGGGTCCGTACTGCATGGGATGAGGAATGGTATAACCTCCCTACCACTATCCATCTTCGTTCCTTCAAAGACCATGTTTCCCCATGGTTATCACCCCCTTATACTGATCGTGCTGACCAGGTTGTCCTTACCCACCTTCGCATTGGCCATACCAAGGCGACACATGGCTATTTAATGACTACGCCTAGGCCTCCACCACCTTATTGTCTTCACTGTCAAACTGTTCTCACTGTCGCCCATTAGCTGTGCGAGTTCCGCAACTACGCTTATGAACGGCGGCGTTATCTTCGTAACAAAACTCTTCCTGCACTGCTATGCGATTCTCCTACGTTTACCTTTGCTCCAATCCGCACTTATCTAAACGCTATACATATGTTCAATGAAATCTGACTGGCTTGTTTCTGATCTGTCCCCCCACTTTCTCAACACATCAATGGTCTCCTAGCCTTATAAGTGGCATTCGCTCAGTAGGCTAGTATAAAATCTCACATCCTCATCATCATCATCATCTACCATTTGGAAAGAGTCAGTCAAGGAATAGGCTAGATGTGAAATGTTCCAGCTAATTTGTTCTAGCCTTTTTTGAGTTACAGAGGACAGAGATCATGATTTCTCACCTACTTACAACGAATAGACTATAGCACAATCACCACCATGCATATGATAATACATGTACTACTACCTCCACAACTACCAATATCAATACACCACCACAATTACCATTACCAAAAACAAGAATCGCAAGCATTACCACTACCACCACCACAACCATTTCTACCATCATCACCACCACTATAAAATAAACACCATCACTACCACACTGACCATAAGAACATAAGAACATAAGAAAATGGGAGTCTGCAGAAAGCCGATTGGCCTAAGCAAGGCAGATCCCTGTCCCACACAACCCCAATTACAAAGCCCAATTATAGGCTGAACACTCTAATACCCTGAGGATCATCTTACCAAAACGGTTAGAGATTTAACGCAGGATTACGGGGTCTGCAGAGCGCTGATTGGCCCAACCCTGCTGATCCCCCTTCACACCCAACCCTTCTCCTCCATATGCTTATTCAATTTTATCTTAAAGCTCCCTATCGTTTTTAATCCCACTATAGCACTTGGTAGTTCATTCCACCCATCTACAACTCTGTTACCAAACCAATATTTGCCTATATCTTTTCTGAAACAAAATTTATCTAATTTGAAACCATTGGTACGAGTTCTTTCGCTATCACTGAGCTTTAGTACATTTGTCATGTCCCCTTTGTTAATCCCACTAACCCACATGAACACCTCTATCATATCCCCTCTAACTCTGCGTCTCTCTAACGAATGTAAGCCTAATTTCTTCAACCTTTCTTTATACGGAAGATTTCTAATATTATGGATCATTTTTGTCATTCTACGTTGTACTCTCTCCAATGAATCTATGTCCATATGTCCATTCTGTAATAAGGACACCAAAATTGAACAGCATAATCCATATGGGGTCTCACTAATGACAAGTAAAGTTTTAAGATAACATCAGCAGTTCTGTTACTCACACTCCTAGAGATGAACCCGAGAATCCTGTTTGCCTTGTTTCGAACGCTTATACACTGTTGTCTAGGCTTCAAATCATTGCTAACAAACACACCTAGATCTTTCTCACAATTCGAGTTTTCTAATTCCATATTAGCTAGTTTATATTTAACATTTGTATGCATCTTCCCTATCTTTAATACCTTGCATTTGTCAATGTTAAACTTCATCTGCCAATTTACTGACCATTCGTGTAAGGTATCTAGATCCCTTTGGAGGCACTCTATATCTCTATCTGAATCAATTGTTCTCCCCATTTTGGTATCGTCTGCAAATTTACTTATCCTACTAGTTATACCTAAATCAAGGTCATTTATGTATATAACAAACAACAGAGGACCTAATACAGATCCCTGGGGGACACCACTTTTGACTGCTCCCCATTCTGACTTCGTACCATTTATGCTGACTCTCTGCTTCCTACCAATTAGCAATGACCTAATCCATCCCAACAACGCCCCACCTATTCCATGCGCCTCAACCTTTCTCATCAATCTCTCATGGGGGACTCTGTCGAAAGCTTTACTGAAATCTAAATATATTATATCATATGACTTGTCATTATCTACTGCTTCATATACCTCTGAGAAAAAACTAAGCAAATTAGTAAGGCAAGAACGTCCCTGAGTGAATCCATGCTGAGAAGAATTGATTAAATTAAATGTATCTAAGTGGTTTCTAATTTTACTAGCAATAATTGACTCTAGTAGCTTTCCTATGATTGATGTAAGACTAATGGGACGGTAATTGGATGCTATTGATTTGTCACCTTTTTTGAAGATCGGAACTACGTTTGCAAGCTTCCAAGCTTCTGGAACTATACCTGTCTCCAATGACTTGTTAAATAAAAATGTTAATGGGTAACTTAACTCATCCCTACATTCTTTTAATACTCTAGCATATAACTCATCAGGACCAGGCGATTTATGAGGTTTCAGTCTGTCAATTTCCTTAAGCACATCATTTCTACTTATAGTAATCGTACTTAACCTATTTTCTATACTATCGCTATATACCTTACGGACTTCTGGAAACTGTGCCAAATTTTCATTAGTGAAAACGGAAAGAAATTGACTATTTAATGTACTGCACATTTCTAAATCATTTTCTGTCATTTCTCCTATCGAAGTTTTAAGGGGACCAATTACATCTCTAACCTTGGATTTATATAGTTGGTAAAAAGCTTTAGGATTATTTTTTGAGTCATTGGCAACCTTAATTTCATAATTTCTTTTTTCTTTCCTAATATCCTTTTTTACCTGTCTTGATAGATTCTGATAGTAAGCAAGTAGGTGAATTTCGCCTTTCCTAATTTTTCTATATATTCCTCTCTTTTGTCCTAGAAGATCTAATAGTCTATTATTCATCCATTTGGGTTGGTTCTGTGTTGATCTAAATTTTCTTTTGGGGATGTATTTATTTTGTGCATTGAATACTGACTCGATAAAATTATCGTATGTATCTACCAAGGTTGACGTCTCTTCCTGACTTGAGATGACAGGTGCCTGAGAAGGGGTACACTCATTTGGACACCTGGATCGACTTAATTTTTTGACCATAGGGTCAGCTAATAGGGCTCTTCTTAACCCACCATAATTGGCTTTTCTGAAGTCAGGTATTAATGTTGTATTCTCTCTGGTATTACCTTTCCATTGTATATTAAAATACACAGAATTGTGGTCACTATTTCCTAGGTGGTCCCCTATCTCTACATTATTTACCATATGTTCATTGTTACTGAAAACTAAATCGAGAATATTATTACCTCTAGTCGGCGTATCTATGAATTGAAATAAAAAACTATCTTGTACTACCTCTATAAACTCCTCAGAATCAGAGTCTCCTATTTGATGCTGCCAATCTATATTCGGAAAATTAAAATCCCCCATAATGCACACATTGCTAAACCTTGATGCCATTTTAATTTCCTCCCATAATGACGTTCCGTCATTTCTACTCATATTTGGCGGTCTATACATAACTCCAATAACTATGGTCTCACTACCTTCGTTAACCTCTACCCAAACACTTTCATTATCGTTATTTAGTCTAATACCTGATTTAATACAGCTTTTTAATGTACTCCTGACCATCACAATTAAGGGACCCCACCTCACTTGTTTTATCTTTCTCTCCCTCTCTCTTTGGCTTGTATCTATTCGGCCCCATTCAACCTACTGTTTTAAGACGTTTACCCCCATCCAGGTGTCAATGTTTTCCTGGCGAGCAGTAGCGAGCCAACATATATATATCTTTGTTTTGACAGCAAGCTAAATTTGTAAATTTTTCGATAGAAAAATGTCTCCGGCGAAGCCGGATTTCTCCATACAATGCTGGCTCGCTATCGCTCGCCAGGAATAATTGACACCTGGATGGGGATAAACGTCTTAAAACAGTTGGCTGAATGGGGCCAAATGGATACAAGCCAGGGAAAGAGGGAAAAGGAGATAAAGATAAAAAAAACAAAACGGTGACCCCCCCCTTAACCCATTCTGTACCGGCGACTCCTATTCATTATATTCTAGCTATATTGAGAGGATTTTGTGCAGCTTAGGAAGGCTATGTGGTAGTTAAAGAGGTTAATTGAGATAGTCTGTAGTCTCTTAATTGCTACACGACCGTCCTAAGATGAATACATTTGTCTAATAATCGCCGGAATGTATCGAAAAGGACGTCACCGGTATTGAATGGGTAAAAACTATATCACCATCTTCATCATTACAACTACCCACATCCCCACTTCAACTATTATTACCACAACTGTCAGTACGGCAATAACGACCACCGCAACTATCAACCATGTCAACCACAACTACCATTACCACTACAACTCTCACCTGTACCACAGCAGTTATTAATACACTCCTTCCCATTACAACTACCACCTCCAGAACGACCATCATCACCACCTCAGCTACCATACACACCAGCACTACCACAACCACAACTACCACCATCCCCACAACCACAATTACAACCACAACTACCACCATCCCCACAACCACAACTACCACCATCCCCACAACCACAACTACCACCATCCCCACAACCACAACTACCACCATCACCCACCACCACAACTACCACCATCACCCACCACCACAACTACCACCATCACCCACCACCACAATTACCACCATCACCAGTACTACCACCACCACCCCCACCACAACCATCACCCTCACAGTCTGAACCATCCCCCCCCCTCCTCCACACCAGACCTCTCCAAGAGTTCAAGAGGCTGCTTGTGGTGGAGAGTCGTGAGCAAACTTAAACTTCCTCTTCCTCTTTTATACTCCCCTCCTACTTTTATTACGTGTTTCTTATTCACTGCCGCCATTTTAGCCTCTGTTAACCCTCTTTTGGCGTTTCTTTACTTTATTTACGAACTTATATATTTAAGGGGAGGTTTTTAGTTTGGTCTCTAGATATCCATCAAGCTTAAGATTGCACCCCCTTGAGCTCCTTTCAAGATAAATTTGTAAATTTTTCGGTAGAAAAATGTCCCGGCTGAAAGCCGGTTCCTCTTAAATTACAGGCTCGCTATCGCTCGCCAGGATAAAATCGACCCCTAAATGGCACGAAAGGTCTTAAAATTGACAGAAATGGGTCGAAAGTTCTTAAAATCGTCAAAATAATGGGGCGAACGTCTTAAAACTAGAAAAGCAATGGGGCTAAACATGAGGGAGAAAGGGGTCAAACAAATATTCCCTCAAGTGGAAATCTCCCCTTAACCCGGGAACTGCGGGAAGACTCTTAAGAGTTCCCCCGGCGGACTGCAGGAAGACTCGTCAGAGAGAAAAAAAATCAACTTTAAACATATTTTTTATTTTGGGCCCCTGGGCCATGCAAAATATCACTCTTCTACCTCCCCTCCTTCCCCACTTTCCTCCCCTCCTTCAGTTATCACCTATTTTCCCTGTTATTCCCTTATTCTGAGGTATATTTTCGTGCTAACATTAGCGAGTTGCAAGCAGGGCATTGTCATCTCTGTTAGCAAGCGAGTGCAAGAGAGAGAGAGAGTATCGATCGACTGTCTCAGTGGCCTTGGGGGAAATTGGCGGGAAAGCAGGTTGCCTCACCCATACATTATACAACTCGCGGCCTGTATCTCCGATTTTGACCATCCAAACGCTGTTTTCACTTGTTTTATTGTTGTTTCAGGTTAATACCTTTATAATCAACCCATAATAGGCGCGTATGGATAAGTATTAATGCTATTTATGGTAAAATGAATATTTTAGTAATGGAAACAGCTCAAATACGTCAGCACAGGGAGACGTTTCTAATTACCCCCATGCGCACTTCTTAGGTTAAGGGCAGGGGAAGGATGGGCTGTTTTATACCCCCTACGTCTTCATGTTTGGAGCCATTAGTCTTGAACATTTGAGACATTCGCCCTATCAGTCTGGGGATTTGAAGACCTTTCGTGCAATTTAGGTGTCAATTGTTTCCTGGCGAGCGATAGCGAGCCTGCAATTTAGGAGGAATTCTACTGAAAAATGCGCAAGTTTATCTCGAAGGGGGGTCTTAGGGGTATTTTTTAAAGCTTGATGGTACATAATTAAATAATGATAATAGACAACTATATAAATAAACAAATAAATAAACATCTCTCCTTAACCCTTCTTTGGCGGCGCCCAGCTATTGTCGAGTGAAATAAATGTGGCCTATGTGACGGTCCCGGCTATTGTCGAGTGCAATTTTGAGCACGTAATGTGCTCTGAGAGAGAGCGGAGCAGTGGGAGGAGCGTAGGTTACCTCATGACCGTTCACCACGGTGGCCGTGGAGCTACTGAGCTGTACTCCTTTGTACTCCACCCTCTCTCACTCGTTTCACACGTAATAATGTAAGAAAATGACGGTATTTTACCGATTTTGCCCTTCGGTTGCACGATCGTTGCAAGACAGCCAGCCATCGTAGAAGGATGGCTCTGGTGTCATTGGAAAGCTCATTTATCGCCCTTTCAGGGATACATACTTGTATTACGCTCTGGCTCTTGTTTATGCATAAAAACGAGCACGGAAACAAGCTCGTTTACAGTAAAACCCCCCGCTGGGCGGCACATCAAATATACTCCTCCACCCGCTCTTAACCCTCCAGCCCCGGCTATTGTATTCTATAATTTGCCAAAAACCCGGGGGTTTTGGCCGAAAAACGTCTACGCCTAGGCTACCGTATGTTTGTTATATTGACTGCTTCCGCATTCCCGCGCATCCTCAAGCGTAGATGTGTTTCGTACCTGTAGAATGGCGTTAAGTAGAGCTCTCTAAGTCAACTGGTTCAGTTGTGATGATATCATTGGAGATAACTTTGTGGCAAAAACAGCCACTTTACACTACTTTTCGATACTTGACAATAACATTCAGGCACACACGAACAAGCGACGCACTCCTTCTTGTGGTCGGAGATGCGCGGCGTCGGTCCAGCCGGCTGTTGTTTACATGCGTCGGACGGACGCCTCGCACACCAAGCTTACAGGCTTTCAAGCTGCCGGAGCCTCAGAGCCCTACCGGGGAGCGCGGGGTGTGTTTTTTATGGAGGCCTCAGAGCCCAACCGGGTCTGGAGGGTTAAGGAGTTAAGCATATGCCTCTTCTTACGTTACACTCCTTCTTACTCTCACTCTTTGTGCAATAGCCACTTCAACTTTTAATTTATTGGTTTGTATCCATTCATTCATTTGTACACGTCTTTCCTCTGTTGGGTAAATTCCTTGCAAGTTGTTCTGTTAACCCATTCAGTACCAGGGACGTCTTTTGTATCATATTCTGGCCACTATTAGACGATATTAGTTAGCTTAGGAAGGACCTCTAGCCATAATAAGGCTTCAAACTATCCCAACCCACCCTTTTACCTACCACAGATCCTTCCTAAGATTCATAATATCGTCTAAATATAGTTAGAATAGAATATAACACACGTCGCTGGTACTCAAAGGGTTAATACTAATAGATTATAGTTGGTTGTATTTCAGCTTACGGTAAATTGAATCCGGTAGCTGTTTGATTTCATAACCCTTTGAGTACCAGCGACGTGTTATATTTCATTCTAGCGATATTTAGACGATATTATGCAGCTTAACCCTCTCCGACATATGAAGCGATTTTGAGCCTATTGGGGATACTTTAAAGCCTTTGTTACCATCAGGGTTTTTTAGACACCTTTAGTTTAGTTACTTTAACCTCTGTAGTTGTCTTTTAGTTAGCTGTGGGCAGAAAACTAATTTTGGAGGTAATTATAAGAGAGAACTATTTCTTATTGCTAATCTGGCAACCTCTGCGTCATAAATGCGTGAAAGGGTTAAGAAGGATCTGTGATAGTCAAAAGGGTTGGTTGAGATAGTTTGAAGCCTTATTATTGCTAGAGGTCCTTCCTAAACTGAATAAAATCGTCTAATAGTAGCCAACATATAGTTAAAAACACGTCACCGGTACTGTACGGGTTAATACTAATACGGTATAGTTGGTTGTATTTCAGCTTAGGGTAAATTGAATCCGATCCAGCTGTTGATGTATTGATTATTATGTTTTTCACACCAACCAACTTCACATCTAAACTCAATTAATGAAATCAACAAAAATACATGTGGCACTCCGAGGACTCGAACCCAGGATACTCACATCGAAATTCCGCGCACTATGCATTACGCTATCAAGACAGTCCATAATAGCCTATATGGAAAAATACAGTAAGTTACAAATATGCCGCCGCCTCTTCCTCCTCCTCCTCCTCGTTGGGGATTCCATCCTACGAGGACAGGTCGAAGAGTTCTGCGACAGAGTCCCAAATCAACGAAAAAGATTTTGCATCCCAGGAGCTGGACTGGACGACATTGTGGAAGCCTTCGAAGATACCACAAAGGATGCAAATGAAAATACCCTTTTTGTCATCCATGCTGGTTCAAATGACGTCATGCGCACCAGATCCGAAGAGTTGATGGAGAAATATCGCAAGATGATCCAGCACTACAAAAACAAGTCAAGGAATATAATCATCTCAGGCATTCTCCCCAAGATCGACGCACCTGACAAATTCTACTACAAGGCCTTCAGCACAAATAGCCGACTAAAATATTTGTGTCTGAGGGAAGAAGTTGAATTCATCAACCTCTGGGACAACTTCTACAACCAGCCTACTCTGTTCCGCAAGGATGGCACTCATCTAAACCCTGTGGGTTCAGCACGCATGGGTCGTCTCCTACACGAAGCAGTCCGCAGCCATGGATCAAAAAACGCCATCCGAGAAGAAGCAGCAGTGACATAAATCATCCAACGCCAAGCAAAAACAGAGGCAACCGAGGACCACCAGCGATAAGGACCGAAGACAGCGAGGACCGAGGACAGCCATGAACATAAATGTAGATCCGACAAGAACCAAAAATATTATTAAAGAGCGTTCCGTGAGTTCTAAAATAACAAATTTAAAGGTTTTCTATGCAAACGCTCGTAGCATACGCAATAAATTTTCAGATTTAGAGGAGCTAGTGTTTACAGAAAATTATGATGTGATTGGCATAACAGAATCTTGGCTCAATACAGAAGATAATGACTTTTTAGCAGAGTATTCACTTCCTGGTTATGTAATGTTTGAGAAAAGCCGAATAAATCGAAATGGAGGTGGCGTTTTACTTTATATCAAAGAAAGTCTTAACCCTACCCTCTTGTCAAAACCTCAAATTGTGAACGTCGATGCATCTTTTGTGCTAATAAAGAATAATAAAGGTACAAAATAATACTTGCATTAATATACAGACCTCCAGCTCAATCAGTGCAAACTGACCGAGAAATTTACGAACAAATTGCAGATGTAAGTAACTCACAAGATACCGTAATTTTTGGCGACTTTAATTTACCCGTGACCAAGTGGGGCGATACTCTTACTTCACACTCCGGACATGACTTGTATACGAACTTGCAAGAGAGTTCGCTTTATCAATTTGTTCGAACGCCGACCCGTGGTAATAACGTTCTTGACATTGTACTTGCAACAAAAGAAGAATTAATAGAGAATTTGAATGTTGGTGATGAATTCAGTAACAGCGACCATCGTACGATAACTTTCACTTTAAAGTTTACTAGTAACGAACCAAATAGTAGCATCGAAAAAGTCCCTAATTTCAAGAAAGCAAACTTCCATAAACTTAGAGCTATGTTTAAAGAAACTGACTAGAGCTTTTTAATTAACAATAACGACATAAATACATCTTGGAAGTTATTCGAAACCACTTACCTAAAAGCAGTGCAAGACTGCATACCATCGAAAATACGGCGTCCAGGCCATAATAATAAGCCCAAATGGTGAAATAAAGATATTTCAAACTGCCTGCTTGCTAAAAAATTTGTTAATGATAGATTAAAATCCTCACAAAATGACGAAGAACGGGTGAAATTTGTAGAGCTACGACGCAAAGCCAAAAAGTTAATTAAGCAAAGTAAAAAGACCTTAGAGTTACATATTGCGAATCAAAGTAAAACAAACCCGAAAGAATTCTATAGTTATATCAGAAAGAAAAAAGTAGTTACTTCAACTGTTGGACCGTTAGTCGATGAAAATGGAGAATACACCAAAGACGAAGTACAAATGAGTAATGCCCTCAATACCTTCTTTGCATCAGTTTTTACAACAGAAGACCTCAGTGATATCCCTACACCATCGCCAATTCAGATTGATAATTCAGATGTTCTAAGCAATATCACCGTTACAGAGAGAGAAGTATTGAATTGTTTAGATAAACTCAAGGTAAATAAAACGCCTGGACCGGATACAATCTCGCCTAGAGTTCTAAAGGAAGCTAAGGATGAGCTCTCCAAACCACTGACATTACTATTCAATAAATCCTTACAGTCTGGAACTATGCCTGATCAGTGGAAGCTAGCCAACGTAACACCGATATTAAAAAAAGGCAGCAAATCCCTACCCAGTAACTATCGTCCAATTAGCTTAACCTCAGTTGTATGTAAAATGCTAGAAACGGTCATACGAGACAGACTCGTAAATCACTTAGAGGAAAATAACATACTTAAAGATACTCAACACGGCTTTCGTAAAAAACTTTCCTGTTTAACAAACCTCTTAGACTTCTTCCACAATATCCTCAACCTCTACGATGAGAGTAAAGCTGTAGATATTATATACCTTGATTTTCAAAAGGCCTTTGACAAAGTTCCCCACAAACGTTTACTGCTAAAACTAAAAGCGCATGGAATACAAGACGGTGTGTTGAAATGGATAGAAAATTGGCTCAGCGACAGAAAGCAAAGAGTAGTCATAAACGGTAAGGCATCTAAATGGACCAATGTAAGTAGCGGGGTACCCCAGGGATCGGTATTAGGACCAATTCTCTTTCTAATTTACATCAACGACATAGATGAGGGTCTCACCTGTACAATCTCAAAATTTGCTGACGATACAAAAATTGCAAATAGCGTACTCTCAAAAGAACAAGTTGACGATATGCAACACAATCTAGATAAATTGTCATGGGCACAAATTTGGCAAATGAGTTTCAATGCGGATAAATGTAAAGTACTACATATCGGATACCTAAACGAGAAAGCAAACTATTCGATGAATGGCACTCAGTCTTAAGAATGTAAACAGAGAAACCGATCTGGGAGTAACAATATCGAGTAACCTAAAACCGAGTCAACAATGTTCAGAAGTTGTTAAGAAGGCAAACAAAATAATTGGCTTTATAGGCAGGTCATTTGAGCATAAATCCAAAGAAGTTATCCTAACCCTTTACAATTCCTTAGTCCGCCCTCTTCTGGAATACTGCGTTCAATCCTGGTGCCCTTATTACCAAATAGATATAAACAAGCTAGAACGAGTTCAACGTAGAGTTACCAAAATGATACCTAGCCTAAAGAACAAACCATACGAAGAGCGTCTTAGAGAATTAAATCTATTTCCTTTAACCCAGTGCAGATTAAGAGGTGACTTAATTCAAGTGTTCAAAATCATCAAAGGCATCGACAATATGAACTGTAGTAAGTACTTCACTATCGACCAATCTAATTACACGCGGGGAAACGGTTGCAAAATTATTGGTAAATCTTTTAACTCACACAAATCTAAGAATTTCTTCTTCAATCGAGTTGTCAACTTGTGGAATGGGCTTCCCCGAAACGTTATAGACTGCATCACCGTTGATTCATTTAAACTCCGCCTAGACAAATATCTCGCATCAAACCCGCGACTGACTGCGTTTGTAAATGAATAACTTTATTTTATCCCCCCCTCAGTTACTAACCCATCTGTCCCCTACTAACTTCCTAATCCTGCCACGGATATTAGTTCCAGGGCAGTAATTCCCTTTCCAATGTTCCCTTACCCACTCTAAACCACTGTTTGAACACTTGATCCTCAGTGTTTTGGAGGACAAGCAACCTAGAAGGGTCACTAGATATGTTGTTGCTTGATTTCCTTTGTACTCCTCCTCCCCCTCCCTCCTCCTTCTCCTCCATCCCCCTCCTTCCCCCTCCATCCTCCTCCTCCTCCCCCTCCCCAATATCCTCCTCCTCCTCCCCCTCCCCAATATCCTCCTCCTCCTCCCCCTCCCCATCCTCCTCCTCCTCCCCCTCCCCCTACATCCTCCTCCTCCTCACTAATGAGCAAGAATAATAGCAGGTTTCTAATTAGGACTACACGATTGAACGAACACGAACAAAAAACCACGAATCAAAACAAAAAACGCAAATGATGACTTGAAAAAAGAGTACCTGAGCAATGAATGACACAATGAAATAACAAATAAAACCCAACTGGAGAAGACCTATTGGTGATTATATAGGCTAGTATTTACATAGATGTTTAGACATATATAAACAAGTAATAAAATAGGTCAATTGGGCAAGTCAAGCGTAATAACACAGAAATGCGTAACTCGATAAATATTTGCCAGTGTTTGTCAAATTAAAGGAGTGTTGTTATTTTGTTTAAGTTTGTTCATAATAAGTATAAAGAATGGCTGGGGAGCAGAGGTAAAGAGGGAGCTCAATGTAGAAAAACAAAAACAGTATTGAGAGTGAGTAAACAAAATGTGGAAGAAGTGTTTGGAAGGAGTCAAATGGCGAAGTGGAATGAAAGCCAGAAACTGTTTTGGAAGGAGGTGAAGAATGTGAGAGAAGGTGGAAAAGGAGGTGGTAGTGGTGTGAAAGATAAGAATGTGAGAGAAGGTGGAAAAGGAGGTGGTAGTGGTGTGAAAGATAAGAATGTGAGAGAAGGTGGAAAAGGAGGTGGTAGTGGTGTGAAAGATAAGAATGTGAGAGAAGGTGGAAAAGGAGTGGTAGTGGTGTGAAAGATAAGAATGTGAGAGAAGGTGGAAAAGGAGGTGGTAGTGGTGTGAAAGATAAGAATGTGAGAGAAGGTGGAAAAGGAGGTGGTAGTGGTGTGAAAGATAAGAATGAGAGATGGTGGAAAAGGAGGTGGTGGTGTGAAAGATAAGAATGTGAGAGAAGGTGGAAAAGGAGGTGGTTGTGGTGTGAAAGATAAGAATGTGAGAGATGGTGGAAAAGGAGGTGGTAGTGGTGTGAAAGATAAGAATGTGAGAGAAGGTGGAAAAGGAGGTGGTAGTGGTGTGAAAGATAAGAATGGAGTATTGATGTTAGGAAAGAGAGCAGAGAGGTGGAGGGAACATTTCAACGAACTACTAGATACGGATAATGAGCATAGTGCGAGAATAAAGCCGTTATCACATGAACGCTTTTTCCCTCGACAGTTATCCTTAAGGGGAGGTTTTTAGTTGATTCCCTAGACTTCCATCAAGCTTAAAATTACTCCCCCTTGACCCCCTTTCAAGATAAATTTGTACATTTTTCGGTAGAAAAATGTCTCGGCCGAAGGCCGGTTCCCCTGAAATTACAGGCTCGCTGTCGCTCGCCAGGAAAAAATAAACACCTAAATGGCACGAATGGTCTTAAAATTGACAGAAATGGGGCGAGGGTTCTTAAAATCGCCAAACTAATGGGGCAAGCATCTTTAAATCTCACAAGCAATGGGGCTAAACATGAGGGAGAAAGAGGTTCAGAAAAAAAAACTCCAGGTGGAAATCTCCCCTTAACCCAGCAAGCGCGCGCCATTGGTTTTTAAAAGTGCCCGCCAAGCGAGGATAGTTTGGTTCATTCCCGCCTAAACTCGTCATTTTACCATAAATATCGTTATTACTTATTCATATGCGCCTATTGTACGTTTAATATGAAGATATTAACATGTAACAGTAATAAAACAAGTGGAAATAGTATTTGGGGGTTGAAAAAGACAAATTATTGCCGACCCTCCAGTCATGAGGTGAGAGGCGAACGAGACATACACCCTCCCTCTTCGAGGCCTGAAGGCAGACTGATGTCTCTCTCTGGCTTTCTTTCTCTTCCCACACACACTATATGCGCACCAGACGACCTTGGAACCGGGTTGGAGATATTGGCACGATAAATAAACCGATAAACAAGGGAATAAGAAGAAAAATAGGTGATAATTGAAGAGGGGGTTTTGACACATGTGGAGGAGTGATAGAAGGTATGGAGGGGAATTACCTCACTTAATCACATATTCCTTTGTTTTGAGTGCTACTGGGGTCTTTTAAAAGGTTTTTCTTAGGCCTTGGATCCTAAGAGTCCCGTTGCTTTCCACCAACAAAGCCTCTTAAGAGTCTCTTTGCCGTTCCCGGGTTAACACTGGTCTGGCAGCTTATTAGGTTAACATTTAAAATGTTTCGATTACCTAAGTTCATCAATCCTCGAGCTAGTTTCCGATACCAATACAAAATATTCCAGAAATGTTGCCTGGAAAATGTTGATAATCGAATGTTAACTATAAAAACTTGTGTGGGAATGGCAGGAAGAAGGGGAGAGGAAGAGATAAGAAGGGTGGAAGTGGTAGAGGTACTGAGAAGGTTAAGGGGAGATGTGTCGTTTTTCTGGACCCCTTTCTCCCTCGTGTTAAGCCCCATTAGATTTTAAGACGTTGGGCCCATTAGTTTGGCGATTTTAAGACCTTTCGCCCCATTTCGTTGTCAATTTTAAGATCTTTCATGCCATTTAGGTGTCGAATGTTTCCTGGCGAGCGATAGCGAGCCTGCAATTTTAAGAGAAACCGGCATTCAGCCAGGAAATTTTTCTACTGAAAAATGTACAAAATCTTGAAGGGTGGGCTATGGGGTGTTATTCTAAGCTTGATGGAGGTCTACTGAGGAAACTAAAAATTATTAATTAAATGAATTAATAGACCAACAAACCAGCCACTGTCCCCTTAAATTGATGTTGTTTGTAGGGAGATGCTAAGATATGGAGGAGAAATCGCGATTCATTGGACCTAGAAGATGTGCAAACTAGCGTGGGAAGAGGAGGAAAAGTGCCAGATGATTGGAAGTTAGGTATAATAGTCCCCTTGTACAAAGTGAAAGGAGAAAGAGGAGTGTGTGAAAACTACAGATAAATATGTCTCCTTAGCATAGTAGGAAAGGTGTATGGTAGGGTATTATTCCCTTCTGTACCGCAGCGTCTTTTTAATTTTATTCTAGTTATAGTTAGATGGTTTTTTGCAGCTTAAGAAGGATCTGTGGTAGTAAAAAGGGTTAAGTGAGATAGTTCGAAGCCTGTTATTTGTTGGAGGCCCTTTTTTAATGAATAAAATTGCCTATTAGCAGCCTGAATAACGTTAAAAAGACGTCTCCGGTACAGAAGGGGTTAATAAACAGAGTGAGAGGAGTTACAGAGGGATTGGTGGGTGAGGAACAGGTGGCTTCAGAAGAAGAAGAGGGTGTGTAGACCAGATCTTCTCTCTGAGATGTCTAGTAGAGAAATATCTGGAGAAGGGTAAAATTATATATATACAGCTTTCATTGATCTAGAAAAGGCCTATGACAGAGTGGAGAGACAACCAATGTGGAAGGCTCTAAAGATATATGGAGCCGTCCGGCTGGCTCAGTTGATAGCGTGCCTGAATCCCATCTTGAAGGTCTAGCGTTCAATCCCCGCTCAGATTGAAAAGTTTTTCTGGGATATAGCCGGCGGTTACCATCTCCCCATGAGCAAGGGGGATGGGTAATGGTCTCTGGTAGACTGAAGAAAGCCAAGCGCTTGTGAATCCTCGAAGGAGGAGAACGAGCGCTATATAAGTAACCAGAAGATTATTATTATTATGTGTCAAGTTTCTGAGAGCAGTACAGAGTATGTATGAGGGTGCGAAGGTGGCAGAGAGTGTTGAGGGCGAGTTGAATGAGTTCTTTGATTTGAAATTTGGGTTGAAGTAGGGATGTATCATGTCTCTGTGGTTGTTCAATTTATTAATTGATGGGAGTTCTTAACTCCTTTTGTACCGGTGATGTCTTTTAAATTCTATTCTAGCTCTATTTAGATGATTTTGTGCAGTTGAAGAAGGATCTGTGGTAGTAAATAGGGTTAAATGAGATAGTTTGAAGCCTGTTACTTGCCTGAGGCCTTTTTTAACCCTCAGGCCGCGGGGCCCGACATATGTCGGGTGAGAGAACAATGGCCATCACTGCGGGGCCCGATATATGATGGGCGGCATTCTGAGCACATTAGGGGCTCTGAGAGAGAGTCCACGCGTTGGGAGGACGATAGGTGGGCTCTGACCGCTCGGCATGGACCGAGCGAAGTGACTGAGCTCCCCACCACACCATCCCACACCCCTGGCCTCTCGGGAACAAGGAAAAACTAGGAAATTTACCGTATTTTAGGGTTTTTCCCCTCGTGTTGCAAGAGAACCCGTGGTCGTACAAGGATGATTCAGGTGTCATTGAAAAGCTTTATTATCGCCCTTTCATGGATCCATAATTGTATTACGCTCTGGCTCTTGTTTATGCATGAAAAAGAGCATGGAATGAAGCTCGTTTAGGGTAAATATGCCCGCCAGGCAGGTAGTAGAAGTTACAAACATCCCCGTCCGTAAGGGGTTAAACTGAATGAAATCTACTAGATATAGCTAAAATATAATTAAAAGACGTCGCCGGTACAGAAGGGGTTAAAGAAGTTCATGGGAGTGTCTGAAACCTACTAAGAAAGGAGACATAAGTTATACTACCTTTCTATTAAGACGAGGTTATACTTAATCTAATTTTTTAAGAAAGAGACAAATAGATATAATTCACAAGATACCATAGCCTTTTGACTGAAAGGAAGTGATATGTTATTTAGTTATATTTTAGTAGAAGGAAACCTAGGGAACCCCGGTGCTTATTATAATCCAGCCAACACAGGCCAAACAGTTGAATATTGAAGGATCAATTCGAAAACAGTTTCAATAATGAATTAAGACATGTGTATTTGTTGCGTAAATGTTAGATGCGAAAGTCCGGCATTCATTGAGCGATTGGGGGTATATACATATATACAGTATATGGATGAACATGTGTGATTACAGAAATTCTAACCTGAACCTGCAGTCAGAGAGAAGAAAAGATGTTTCCAAGTAAGGAAAGTGGTAGCAAGGAAGAATACCTGACTGCTAAACGTAATGCTAGAATGAGGTCTACAAGGCAAAGAAACACATACAGGATAGTGTGATAGAACAAATTTGTAGCTCTGTTAAGGGGAGATCTCCACTTGAGGGATTTATTTCTTGACCCCTTTCTCCCTCATGTTTAGCCCCATTGCTTTTGATATTATAAAACGTTTGCCCCATTAGTTTAGCGATTTTAAGAACTTTCACCCCATATTAAGACCTTTCGTGCAATTCAGGTGTCGATTTTATCCTGGCGAGCGATAGCGAGCCTGTAATTTAAGAGGAACCGGCCTTCGGCCGGGAAATTTTTCTACCGAAAAATGTACAAATTTGTCTTCAAAAGGGACTCAAGGGGGTGTAATTTTAAGCTTGATGGAGGTCTAGGGAACAAACTAAATACATCCCCTTAATAACTATGGGATTCATAAACTAGCTAAGCATGTGAGGGACTATAGCAAGGGTGGTGTGGGTGTACAATGTATAAATGATGACAGTGGCATGACTGTTTACTCAGAAAACGAAATTAGAGAGGCATGGAAGGCGCATTATGAAAGATTGATAAATGTGGAATTTGAATGGAATAGAGAATAGCTCAGCACTACAGTCCCAGTACATAGGGTGTAACACCGTTAAAAGTGGTATAGGTAGAATGAAGTCCGGGAGCTCCGGCATAGTCTCTAAGATGATAAAGACAGATGGAGATATTGGGGTAAAATTGGTCACCGAGCTGATTAATGCTATCATAAAGGAGGAACAAACAAATTCCTGATACATTGATGAAAAGTGTGATAGTAAATATGTACAAAGGCAAGGGGGATTCTTTAGACGGGGGAAATTATAGGGGTGTGAAAATGCTCGACCAAGTCATGAAAGTCAGCGAAAGGGTCTTTGAATGCATGATCAGGAAAAGTGTTGCCATCAGCGACATTTAGTTCGGATTTATGCCGGAACATGGAACAACCGGTGCCATTATCATTCTTAGGCAATTACAAGAGAGGTTCTTAGAGAAAAACAGGGAGTTATACCTAGTTTTTGTAGACCTAGAGAAAGCTTTTGACTGGGTGCCAAGGGAAGTTATGCAGTGGGCTATGAGAACACCAGGTGTAGAGGAGTGCTTGTGATAATGAGATTGTATAACAGATCACGGGAGTTAGAGTGAATGGGGGTCTGAGCAAAGAGTTCCCAGTGAAAGCTGGAGTTCGCCAAGGTTCCGTGCTGACTACTGTTTGTTTTGGTCCTGGAGGCTCTATCAAGGGACTATAACACAGCAATCCCATGGGAGTTGTTATATGCAGATAAACTAGTTTTTATCACAGGTAGTGCACATAAAGCAGAGGTAAAGTTCAATAGATGGAGAGAGGGTATGGCAAAGAAGGGACGAGTTATTATATACAGTATAAAACAATGGTCATGATCAGTGGAGCAGGGCACAGGATTGTGGCGACTTTCCATGTGCAGTTTGTGGGAAGGGGGCGGGAAGTAATGAACTCAACGTTGCGTCTGTAATGAAAGGTTACACAAGAGATGCAGGGGGCGAGAGGACCTTTGATGAGAGTCATAGTCTTTGAATGTGCAGTGTGTAAGGGAGAAATTGTGTTGAATGACCCGCCTGTTAGTATTGATTTTGGCAGTGTAGCGCTGGAGTGTGTAAATAAATGTTGTTATTTGGGTGATGCAGAGTCTGTCAGAGGTGGCACTGAAGCTGTATCCATTGTTAGAGTCAGAAGTGGCTGGGAGAAGTTTAAAGAGCTATTGACTCACTTAACCATGAGAGGACTCCCACTTCACCTTAAAGGGAAGGTGTTTACCTCGTATGTTAAGAGTACGATGACCTATGCCTCAGAGACGTGGCTGTTAAAGCGGAAGATATTAATAGAATAGAACGAATTGATATGAGATGGATAGGTGGGGTTAACCTCAGGGACGGGGTATTGAGTGAGGAATTAAGAAGGCGTCTGGACATTAGGAGTATCAGTAAAGTGAGGCGCACAAACCGACTTGTGGTTGGTTTGGACACGTTGAGAGAATGGATGATCAGAACTGGGTAAAGAGATGCTGAACTGTGAACGTGGGGCGAGCTGCACATAGGAAAAGACCTAGAAAGACAAGAGGTCGGGTACTCCGATCTGATCTCAAAACAAAGAACTTGACAACAGAGGCAGCCCATGTCATTTGGAGTGCCTCCATTTAGGACGTGAGACTAACTACACTCTCTGTAGATGAAACGGTCTTTAAACGTGTATGTATGTATGTATGTATGACTGTAAACTTGTATGTAGATACTTTAAGGGGAGGTATTTAGTTTGTTCCCTAGACCTCCATCAAGCTAAAATTACACCCCCTGGAGTCCCTTTCAAGATAAATTTGTAAATTTTTCGGTAGAAAATGTCCCGGCCGAAGGCCGGTTCCTCTTAAATTACAGGCTCGCTATCGCTCGCCAGGATAAAATCGACACCTGAATTGCACGAAAGGTCTTAATATGGGGTGAAAGTTCTTAAAATCGCTAAACTAATGGGGCAAACGTTTTATAATATCAAAAGCAATGGGGCTAAACATGAGGGAGAAAGGGGTCAAGAAAAAAATCCCTCAAGTGGAAATCTGCCCTTAATGTCATGCATATTTAGTTAGTGTTTTTGAGCAATGTAGGTTGTCCAGAGCTCATTAGACAATATTATTATGCGAGGGAGGCGTACCGTAGATGTCCAAAGAGTGACTATAAAAGCATTAATATCGGTCAAGTGTACTTGGAGGTGCATGTGTGTGTGTTCAGGTTACATTGGTAAATATTAAGATATATTTTCATATGTTGTAGGAAAAGCGTAACAAGTGCTAATTATAATATATTCTTGTGTATAAGAAGTATAGTCTGTTCGCTGTAAGTAGGCGAGACATCATGACCTCTAACCTCTGTAACTCAAAAACGACTCAAATAATTGAGCTAACATTTCTACCACTTGGGAAGAGTCAGTCAAGGAATAAATGTGGAAATTTATAGCCAATTTGCTCTAGCCCTTTTTGAGTTAAAGAGGATAGAGGTCATAATTTGTCGCCTATATTTACAGCGAATAGATGATAGACAATTTGGTGAGAGTCATTGTGTTTAGGTAGGGTGTTTTCATATTATTTAGTATTTATTATTATTTGCAAGAAAGCATTGTTTGTCTACTTGTGCTTGACGAAAGGTTAGTAAGACTGGACTGGCGATCTCTACCTATACGGACATTAGTTCCAGGGCAGTAATTCCCTTTCCAATGTTCCCTTACCCACTTTAAACCACAGTTTGGACACTTGATCCTCAGTGTTTTGGAGGACAAGCAGCCTAGAAGGGTCACTATACCTGTTGTTGCTTGATTTCCTTTGTACTATATCTTTTAATAACCCAGAGTTAGGCAGGCTTTAACCGGAGTACCCTTCCAAATATAGTACTGCGCTATCTACAGGATATTATTCATGCCTGCTTATCATATTTCATTTAAGGGGGGTCACCTGCTTTTCTCTCTTTCTCTGGCTTGTATCCATTCGGCCCCATTAAGCCTACTGTTTTAAGACGTGTATCCCCATCCAGGTGTCAATTTCTTCCTGGCGAGCGATAGCGAGCCAGCATTGCATGAAGAAATCCGGCTTCGCCGGAGACATTTTTCTATCGAAAAATGTACAAATTTAGCCTGCTGTTAAAAACAATATATAAAATATGCTGGCTCGCTACCGCTCGCCAGGAAATAATCAACACCTGGATGGGGATAAACGTCTTAAAACAGTAGGCTGAATGGGACCAAATGGACACAACCCAGAGAGCGAGAAAAAATCACGAGGTGGGCCCCCTTAAGCAGAGGAGTTGTCCAGTTCTAAGACCCCGTGAGGCTAAACATACAGATGTTTTAAGAGGGGTCACCTGCTGTTTTGTTATCTTTCTCTCTACTTCTCTCTTTCTCTGGCTGGTATCCATTCGGCCCCATTCAGCCAACTGTTTGATGTTTTGAGTATAAGAAGGACGTATACATTTGTACGGGAACGGATTGTCTTATATCCACCTAAAATGAGAGAGTTGAAAGCATATGAGTGAAAGTGAAAGTTAACCCTCTCATGTTCTTGACGCAATTTTGAGCCTATTAGGGATACTTTAAAGCCTTTGTTACCATCAGGGGTATTTAGAAACCTTTAGTTTAGTTACTTCAACCTCTGCCGTTGTCTTAGAGTTAGCTGTGGGCAGGAAACTAATTTTGGAGAGGTAATTATAAAAGTGAGAGAACTCTATTTCTTATTGCTAAAGTGGCAACATCTGCATCATATGAGTCTGAAGGGGTTAAGATCAGTTGACTGAAAGTGTAAGTTGAGAGCAAGTGAATGAGAGTGAAAGACTTGTGAATAAGTAAGTGAAAAAGTGTAAAATATACTGTAGAGTTGTAGGCGAGAAATCATGCCCTCTATCCTCTCTAACTCTAAAAGGGCTAGAGCAAATTGGCTGTATATTTCCACATCTATTCCTTGACTGACTCTTCCCAAATGGTAGACATATTAGCTTGATTACTCTAGTCGTTATTAAGGGGAGGTATTTAGTTTGTTCCCTAAGTTTTCATCAAGCTTAAAATTACACCCCGTAGACCCCCTTTCAAGATAAATTTGTACATTTTTCGGTAGAAAAATGTCCCGGCCGGAGGCCGGTTGCTCTTAAATTACAGGCTCGCTATCGCTCGCCAGGAAAAAATCGACACCTTAATGGCACGAAAGATCTTAAAATTGACAGAAATAGGGCAAAATGTCTTAAAATGTCCAAACTACTAGGGCGAACGTCTTAAAATCTCAAAAGCAATGGGGCTAAACATGAGGGAGAAAGGAGTAAAGAAAAAAATCCCTCAAGTGAAGATATCCCCTTAAGTTACAGAGGTTAGAGGTCATGATTGCTCGCCTACTTACAGCGAATAGACTATAGTTGAGGTTGAGAAAATTGAAAGTTAGAGAAAGTGAGAGAGTCGAGTGAAAGTGAGAGAGGCACTCGGCACGATGACTCTTGACACAATCAATGGCACTGCATCTTCAGAAGCTCTTAAAGTCTCTCTCTCTTTCTCTCTCTCTCTCTCTCTCTCTCTCTCTCTTCTACCTCTACTTTGCTGTCCTATTCTTATACTAATAAAATATCACTGTCTAGTAGTATTAAGGCCGGACCACCTAGTATAGGGGCCGCAAGATCTGTGTGGTCTGAGTATATGTGTAACTATGTGTAACTCTCTCTCTCTTCTCTCTATCTCTCTCTCTCTCTCTCTCTCTCTCTCTCTCTCTCTCTCTCTCTCTCTCTCTCTCTCTCTCTCTCTCTCTCTCTCTAGCTCGCTCTTGCGCGCTCTCTCTCTCTCTCTCTCTGACTGTAGCAAATGTCCCCCCAAAAAAGAATTTGAAAGAATAATAGAGAACTAAATTCAAGGTACATTAGAGTCCAAATGAGTGGCATATGAGAGGATAGGACTAGAGGTACAGGTGAGATGTTTATTAAGGGGGGATGGGCCGGTTTTCTGGATCACTTTCTCCCTCATGTTTAGCCCCATTAGTTTTTTTTTTCAGATGTTAAGATGTTTGCCCCATTAGTTAGTCGATTTTAAGACCTTTCGCCCCCATTTCTTCGTCAATATTTAGACCTTTCGTGCTATTTAGGTGTCGATGTTTTTTTTTCCCCTGGCGAACGATAGTGAGCCTGTAATGTTGGAAGAATTAGTCTACCGAAAAATGTACAAATTACTCTAGAAGGGGGATCTATATTGATGTTTGTTTGTTTTTTTTGTTTTTTTGATGGAGGTCTAGGGAGGAAACTAGAAAAATAATGAATACATGCAAAACTCGCCCAAAAAGTGAACCATCCCCCCTTAACAAACTAATATTATAAATGAAACTGGAGATAGGACAGAACCCTGAGTAACACCGGAGTTGATAGGTTGAGGAAGTGAGAAATGGCCGTCCACAACCGCAGCTTTGGAACGGTCAGAAAATAATTTTAAGATTAAGGGGGCCCACCTTGCTCTTTTTCTCTTTCTATCCCACTCTCTTTGGCTTGTATCCATTCGGCCCCATTCAGTCTACTATTTTAAGATGTTTACCCCCATCCAGGTGTCAATATTTTCCTGACAAGTGATAGCGAGCCAGCATAAATATTTTTTTGTTTTGACAGCAAGCTAAATTTGTAAATTTTTCGATAGAAAAATATCTCCGGCGAAGCCGGATTTCTCCATACAATGCTGGCTCGCTATCGCTCGCCAGGAAGAAATCGACACCTGGATGGGGATAAACGTCTTAAAACAATCGGCTGAATGGGGCCGAACGGATACAAGTCAGGGAAAGAGAGAAAAGGAGAGAAAGATAAAAAAAAAAAAAAAAAAAAAACGGTGACCAAATAGAGGGATAAAAACCGAAAGATGGTAGATTAATTGATGGCGGGGCGGCGGGGCGGGGGGGGGGTTGTGCCAGAACTCTTATCAAAGGGTAATAATACAAACACATCACCGACGACGTCCCGAAAGGAGGATGAACATGAGTTATAGTAAGACACATAGACCAGTCCTTAAGGGATTTTTTTCTTGACCCCTTTCTCCCTCATGGTTAGCCCCATTGCTTTTGAGATTTAAGACGTTTGCCCCATTATTTTGACGATTTTAAGAACTTTCAACCCATTTCTGTCAATTTTAAGACCTTTCGTGCCATTTAGGTGTCGATTTTATCCTGGCGAGCGATAGCGAGCCTGTAATTTAAGAGGAACCGGCTGTCAGCCGGGACATTTTTCTACCGACAAATTTACAAATTAATCTTGAAAAGGGGTCAATGGGGCGTATTTTAAAGCTTGATGGAGGTCTAGGGAATAAACTGAATACCTCCCCTTAAGGGGGTAGTGTTTTTTTTTTTTTTTCATCTATTCATACACTTGTTTAGTTTCCTCGCTAGACCTCCATCAAACATATTAAAAACGCCCCCTAGACCCCCCACCCCTTCCTTCAAGATAAGTTTGTACATTTTTCGGTAGAAAAATGTCCTGGCCGAAGGCCGGTTCCTTTCAAAATTACAGGCTCGCTATCGCTCGCCAGGAAAAAATCGACACCTAAATGGCACGAAAGGTCTTAAAATTGACAACGAAATGGGATGAAAGGTTTTTAAATCGCTAAACTAATGGGGCGAACGTCTTACAATCTGAAAACTAACGGTGCCAAACATGAGGGAGAATGGGGGCCAGAAAAACGCACCCCCCCCCCCCCCCTTTAGGCAACCATACATTCGATCCGAAATTAGATTATGGGAAGACAAAAGTTGTGCATAAACTGTATAATAAAAACACACACATTGTCAACAAAAACACAAATATGCAGATTTATATATATATATATATTATGTGACAATTCCACATGTACCCCACAAAGCATTACACACCCATTGAAATTTGTGTTGTATTAATTTCACCGCGACACCAAACACCTCCAATGAAATTAATGCAAGCATATAATTGTGATCCACCGGGGATTCGAACCCGGGTTATCACACACAGATTGTTAACCCTTTGAGTACCAGCGACGTGTGGTGTATTGTATGCTATCTGTATTTAGACGATATTATGCAGCTTAGGAAGGATCTGTGATAGTTAAAAAGGTTGGTTGAGATAGTTTGAAGCCTTATTATTGCTAGAGGTCCTTCCCAAGCTGAATACAATTGTCTA
Organism: Paralithodes platypus; assembly: GCA_032716605.1. NCBI lineage: Eukaryota > Metazoa > Arthropoda > Malacostraca > Decapoda > Lithodidae > Paralithodes > Paralithodes platypus. The sequence continues at coordinate 8,464,311 of CM064512.1, forward strand.
ATAATTACCAGAACACAATAAATAGGATGTTCCCGGTACTGTAAGGGTTAAGGGGAGGATTTTAGTGTGTTTTCTAGACTTCCATCAAGCTTGAAATTACACCCCCTTGACCCCCTTTCAAGATAAATTTGTACATTTTTCGGTAGAAAAATTTCCCGGCCGACGGCCGGTTCCTCTTAAATTACAGGCTCGCTTTCGCTCGCCAGGAAAAAATCGACACCTAAATGGGACGAAAGGTCTTAAAAGTGACAAATGGGGTGAAAGTTCTTAAAATCGCCAAACTAATGGGGCGAACGTCTTAAAATCTCAAAAGCAATAGGGCTAAACATGAGGGAGAAAGGGGTAAAGAAAAAAAATCCTCAAGTGGAAATCTCCCCTTAACACTATCTGGTGCAACGTCTTGGGGGTTATTGTGGTATTTGGTTTAATTATTATCCAGGGTTTTATTGGTTTAGCCATTTTTGAATTTTTTAGTTTACCCCCAAGACTTAGAAACACGCCTCTCCACCCCCTTCAAACTAAAAAACGTCCCCCAGACCCCCTTCAAGCTAAATATGTAACATTTTTCGGTAGAAAAATGTCCCGGCCTAAATTGCAGGCTCGCTATCGCTCGCCCAGGAACAATCGACACCTTATTGGGTTGAAGCATCTTATAATCGCCAAACTAATGAGGTAAAACGTCTTAAAATCTCCAAACTAATGGAGTAAAACATGGAGGGTCAAAATAGACCCACCCTGCACCTAATAGGGTTAAACACTCTAACCATTACATCACCAAGATGGTTAGCCATCAACATGACCCCTTCAATAGGTCAACATTAGAACCAGGTCAAGACAGTTTTAGATGTACCGTAGGTCAGTGGAGAAGAAGAACAGATGGTCACGAATTCTATATTAGGCCTGGATGGCAGATGTTCATATATTTTTCTCTCTCTCTCTCTCTCTCTCTCTCTGCCTTCTTTGCTATTCTTTCCTTCCACTGTACCTTACTCTCGGGTTAGCTATCTCTACTAGAATTATACTCCTGACCACCTCGCTGGGATCGTAAGGTCCGTGTGGTCAGTGTATATCTCTCTCTCTCTCTCTCTCTCTCTCTCTCTCTCTCTCTCTCTCTCTCTCTCTCTCTCTCTCTCTCTCTTCTTTGCTATCCTTTCCTTCCACTGTACCTTACTCTCGGGTTAGCTATCTGTACTAGAATTATACTCCTGACCACCTCGCTGGGATCGTAAGGTCCGTGTGGTCAGTGTCTCTCTCTCTCTCTCTCTCTCTCTCTCTCTCTCTCTCTCTCTCTGTACAATTCCGCATTACTGTTTCATTTTACGTCCATTTATCAGTTGCAGCATTCTATCTTGCAATCGTTGTCTTCACTAATTAAAATAGACTTGTATATTATATGGGTGTGAATTTGTATTTTGTTGTTGTGTGTTCATTGTTTTCTGCTGTGTTGTCCCTATTCTAGCTCTGTCTTGAGTCGGCCCCCCTCCCCCCCCCCAAAAAAAAACCCCCCACAAAAAATAAAAACAAGAAAACAAAAAAGGAAAAGTGGGAATTGGGCCTGGGTATGTATTATTATGTTCCCTCCACCAACCGACTTTACTCCTAAACTCAATTAATGAAATCAACAAATATATGTGGCAGTCCAGGGATTCGAACCTAGGATGCTCACACCGAAATTCAGTGCCTTTATCCATTGCGCTACGAAGACATAAACTATATTGCTCATTCGATCGCTACATCCATTGTCCGCATTTCAAACAGACGAATAAAGTCAATATTGGTAAAGTTGGATGCATACTGAAAAGTTATTTAATATATATTTCCGCTTCATTTACTCTATAAGATAATAATGAGTAGGGAAAAATTACTAATATATATTATATTTTATTCTGTATACTCAGGCACAATCCACACTTTTCCTATTTTTATTTTATTTTATTTTATTTTTATTTTTTTATTTGTTATGTACGTCTATTTTATTTTTATTTTCTTATTTGTTATTTACGTCTATTTTATTTTTATTTTATTATTTGTTATTTACGTCTATTTTATTTTTATTTTATTATTTGTTATTTACGTCTATTTTATTTTTATTTTATTATTTGTTATTTACGTCTATTTTATTCTATATACTCAGGCACAATCCCCACTTTTCTTTTTATTTTTTTTATTTTTATTTTGTTTGGGGGGGGCGCGACTCAAGATATAATATACTGTAGGCTATGTTATTTCTTTATCAAATACGTTCTAAACTATAGTCTATTTTGTTCCAGCTGAGCCTAAATTGTCATGTTTCTATCTTGGTTACTCGGCTATGAGGTAGATTGTGTAGCGGAAGATGATGGTTATTATGAAAACTTGGCATTAATACGACACAGCCATAGTAGTTTCATATATTTCCATTAAGTATCGAGAAATCAGCTAATAAGAGATTCAATTTAAGATCAGCTGGAATAAAATAGAGTCTAACCAATCATATCAATAAAAGGCAGATTCATTGTAAAAGTTATTTGTCGAGATTTTTAAGTTAAAAACTAGTAAGACCATATTCTATTTGGCAATTTGCTTTCCTTACTTCCACTTTTAAACTTCCAAGTAGCTTAATTCAACGAAGAAAACTCATTGTGAAAGATAAATAGATGGCTAAGTTGTAATAGACGGAGGAGTGTCGAAAATGGAGTGGAAGACTGGTTTAAGGGGAGGTTTTTAGTGTGTTCCATAGACCTCCATTACGCTTAAAATTACACCGTCTAAGCCTTCTTTCAAAATAAATTTGTACATTTTTCGGTAGAAAAATGTCACGACCGAAGGCCGGTTCCTCTTAAATTACAGGCTCGCTATCGCTCGCCAGGAAAATATCGACACTTACAGTAAATGGCACGAAAAGTGTTAAAATTGACAGACATGGGGCGAAAGTTTTTTAAATCGCCTAACTAATGAGGCGAACGTCTTAACATCTCAAAAGCAATGGAGCTAAACATGAGGGAGAAAGGGGTCCACAAAGAGAGTGACAGGGCCAAAATCAAGGAACGTTCGAGCCAAAATGCCTGGACACACGGAGTTTGAAGCAATTTAAGTCATAGGAAGAGGGAAATACTGATTCTTGGAGAGAGTTTCAGTGCTCAGCTGGCGAATAGAAGAAAGACTGAGAATAACGTTTCACTCCTGGGTTGTAGAGTTGCACAGAGAAGGGGTGGGATTGTGTTTCAAGACGGGTGCTACGTGCTCCACGAAGAGGGAGTGGCATACACAGAGAGCTCTGAGGAACACTGATTATTGTAATAGCGGTAGAATAGTGAGAGATATGCAACATTGCGGCGAAGAGAGAGAGACTGGAAAGAGTTGGTGAGTGGACGTGAGTTAATGAGACAAAAAGCTTTATTTTCTACTTTGTCTAGAAGTGCTGTGTGAGAGGATCCTCCCCACACGTGTGAACAATACTCAATACAAGGACGCACTGTGCCCCTGTACAGAGAAAGAAGCTGAGCAGGGGTAAAGAACCCCCAGAGGCGGTTGAGCACACCCAGCTTCTGGGAAGCTGTTTTAGCAAGATTGGTAATATGATTTTTCCAAGAGAGATACGAAGAAAAAGAGACGCCAAGAATATTTAGAGAAGATGAAAGGTTAATTTGTATGTTGTTGAAGAGTAAGTCATAGTTTTCTGGAAGTGGGTGATGAGTAAACAGATGGAGAAATTGAGTTTTGGCAGCATTGAAAGTAACAACGGTTTTCTCTGCCCCAGTTAGAGATAGTAGAGAGATCAGAAGATAGGTGCTCTATGGCCTCCTTACGTGATTTTGGAGTTCCTGCTGTGAATAATGTTGTGGAAGGTTAGTTGAATAGTGTAGTGTAGATGCTTACACCTTGCACTACGATCAGGCCCTTAGTCAATTCAATATGGCTAACACTAGACAATTATATTTAGCTTAGGAAGGAACTTCTAATTTAGCAAAGAATATGCCCTTAATAGCAAAATTAATGAATCCATTAATCTCCTAGGGAAGTAAACCTCTGCTGAGAGAGAGAGAGAGAGAGAGAGAGAGAGAGAGAGAGAGAGAGAGAGGGGGGGGGGGGGACGAGTGACTAGACGGTAATGGATTCACGCATCACGGAGCCAGAAGGGAGAAAGAAGGTAGGAAGAGAGGGAAGGGGGGGGGGGGGGGGGGGAAAGAAGGGAGAGCGAGAACAGGATTATATTTTATTTGATTCTTTATTGAGATAGTACAAATACCTAAAATTACATAATTATACAGTACATTGTCCCAAAAGGGCAAAGGTGATTATACATGCCTTTACCCTACTCAAATTTTACATATATGAGAGCAGGAGGGGAGGCGAGAGAGGGAGATAAAGGAAGGGAGGGGGGGGGGGGGGAGGTGGAAGAAGGAGGAGGAGAGGGGGCGAGTGAAAAAAGTGGAAGATGGAGGAGTGACAAGAGAAAGACCCTGGTTTTAGGACACACAAAGACGTGGTGGGAAGGAAGTGGAAGAAATGACAAGAACAGTGACAGAAGCAACAGGTGCAGATGGAACAGAAGGGAAAACAGGAGACACCGAACTACGGCAGGAGCAGATGAGACAGAAGGCAGAACAGGAACAGAAGGAACAGGAGACAAGAACAAGAACAGAAGGAACAGTGGACAATAACAGTGACAGAAGGAACAGAGGACAATAACAGTGACAGAAGGAACAGTGGACAATAACAGTGACAGAAGGAACAGGAGACAATAACAGTGACAGAAGGAACAGTAGACAATAACAGTGACAGAAGGAACAATGGACAATAACAGTGACAGAAGGAACAGTGGACAATAACAGTGACAGAAGGAACAGTAGACAATAACAGTGACAGAAGGAACAGGAGACAATAACAGTGACAGAAGGAACAGTAGACAATAACAGTGACAGAAGGAACAATGGACAATAACAGTGACAGAAGGAACAGTGGACAATAACAGTGACAGAAGGAACAGTAGACAATAACAGTGACAGAAGGAACAGTAGACAATAACAGTGACAGAAGGAACAGTAGACAATAACAGTGACAGAAGGAACAGGAGACAATAACAGTGACAGAAGGAACAGTAGACAATAACAGTGACAGAAGGAACAGGAGACAATAACAGTGACAGAAGGAACAGTGGACAATAACAGTGACAGAAGGAACAGTGGACAATAACAGTGACAGAAGGAACAGTACACAATAACAGTGACAGAAGGAACAGTGGACAATAACAGTGACAGAAGGAACAGGAGACAATAACAATGACAGAAGGAACAGTAGACAATAACAGTGACAGAAGGAACAGGAGACAATAACAGTGACAGAAGGAACAGTAGACAATAACAGTGACAGAAGGAACAGGAGACAATAACAGTGACAGAAGGAACAGTGGACAATAACAGTGACAGAAGGAACAGTAGACAATAACAGTGAGAGAAGGAACAGTAGACAATAACAGTGACAGAAGGAACAGGAGACAATAACAGTGACAGAAGGAACAGTGGACAATAACAGTGACAGAAGGAACAGGAGACAATAACAGTGACAGAAGGAACAGTAGACAATAACAGTGACAGAAGGAACAGTAGACAATAACAGTGACAGAAGGAACAGTAGACAATAACAGTGACAGAAGGAACAGGAGACAATAACAGTGACAGAAGGAACAGGAGACAATAACAGTGACAGAAGGAACAGGAGCGAATGGGACAGAAGGCAGAACAGGAGACAAGAACAGAACGAGAAACGAAAATAGGAACAGAAGGGACAGGAATATAACACTAGAAAAAAAAAGGATCAGAAATAGACAAAATATGAAACAGAAATTCAAGAAGAAGAGACAGGAATTAGGAAACATGGAAGAGGAATAGAGACAGAGAGAACAAATGAAATAATAATAGAAGGGGGCAACAAAAGAAGGAACAGGGACACATAAAGAGAGGAATAGGAACAGTGAAAGAAGGAAAAGGAACAGTGAAAGAAGGACCAGGCAAAACAGTAATCTAGATGAGAAAATGGGAGTGGGAACTGAAGAATGATCATCGGAGAAAAACATTACGGCAACAGAGAGAGAGAGAGAGAGAGAGAGGGGGATGGATGGGGGCTGTTTAATAGAAATGAAGTGTGAAATAGCCAATTTGTTACCGTTGGAAAGAGAGAGACTTTGAGGAGATGAGTTTAAGGGGGGGATGGCCGTATATATTTGCTCATGTGTGTATCTTTTTACCATATTATTTTTTCGTTTCCTCCCTAGATCTCCATCAAGTTTAATAAATACATCTGTCCAAGACCCTCTCCTATTGCTCGAAAGGAAAGTATCGACGCCTAAATGACACAAACAGGGGGCGAAGGGTCTTAAAATTGCCAAACTAATGGGGCCGAACGTCTAAATATCTAAAAACTAATGGGGCTAAACATGGAAAAGAATGGGGATCAGAAAACCGACCCATCTCCCCGTAAGATGGATGCAAAATATACACACAAAAGAGGTATATTCCCCAGGTTTAATACACTCTACAAATATATAGTGTGTGGAATGTATGAGATAATCACATGGCCAATGCACACACACACACACACACACACACACACACACACACACACACACACACACACACACACACACACACACACACGTATGACTAAACATTATACAGTATGTTCCACCCATAGTATACGGTATATACCTGTACACGAATAATTATATTTAATGTAACACACTTTCAATATTCACATAACCTAAATCTCATTATATACTGTATATATATATATATATATATAATTTTTTTTTTTTTTTTTTTTTTTTTACATTTTGTCTCCCGAGATGAATATACAAACCTATTGTCTATCAAGGGGGCCCACCTTGCTATGTTTCTCTATCAAGGGGGCCCACCTTGCTATGTTTCTCTATCAAGGGGGCCCACCTTGCTATGTTTCTCTATCAAGGGGGCCCACCTTGCTATGTTTCTCTATCAAGGGGGCCCACCTTGCTATGTTTCTCTATCAAGGGGGCCCACCTTGCTATGTTTCTCTATCAAGGGGGCCCACCTTGCTATGTTTCTCTATCGCTCCCTCTTTCTTTGACTTGTATCCGTTCGGCACCATTCAGCCTACTGTTTTAAGACGTTTGCTCCCATCCAGGTGTCAATATTTTCCTGGCGAGCCAGCATATATATGCTTTGTTCATGTGACGGT
>CM064512.1:8474004-8558886 GCA_032716605.1 Paralithodes platypus
TATATCAAAGAAAGTCTTAACCCGACCCTCTTGTCAAAACCTCAAATTGTGAACGTCGACACATCTTTTGTGCTAATAAAGAATAATAAAGGTACAAAAATAATACTTGCATTAATATACAGACCTCCAGCTCAATCAGTGCAAACTGACCGAGAAATTTATGAACAAATTGCAGATGTAAGTAACTCACAAGATACCGTATTTTTGGCGACTTTAATTTACCTGTGACCAAGCGGGGCGATACTCTTACTTCACACTCCGGACATGACTTGTATACGAACTTGCAAGAGAGTTCGCTTTACCATTTGTTTCGAACACCGACCGGGGAAATAACGTTCTTGACATTGTACTTGCAACAAAAGAAGAATTAATAGAGAATTTGAATGTTGGTGATGAATTCAGTAACAGCGACCATCGTACGATAACTTTCACTTTAAACTTTACTAGTAACGAACCAAATAGTAGCATCGAAAAAGTCCCTAATTTCAAGAAAGCAAACTTTCATAAACTTAGAGCTATGTTTAAAGAAACTGACTGGAGCTTTTTAATTAACAATAACGACATAAATACATCTTGGAAGTTATTCGAAACCACTTACCTAAAAGCAGTGCAAGACTGCATACCATCGAAAATACGGCGTCCAGGCCATAATAATAAGCCCAAATGGTGGAATAAAGATATTTCAAACTGCCTGCTTGCTAAAAAATTTGCTAATGATAGATTAAAATCCTCACAAAATGACGAAGAACGGGTGAAATTTGTAGAGCTACGACGCAAAGCCAAAAAGTTAATTAAGCAAAGTAAAAAGACCCTTAGAGTTACATATTGCGAATCAAAGTAAAACAAACCCGAAAGAATTCTATAGTTATATCAGAAAGAAAAAAGTAGTTACTTCAACTGTTGGACCGTTAGTCGATGAAAATGGAGAATACACCAAAGACGAAGTACAAATGAGTAATGCCCTCAATACCTTCTTTGCATCAGTTTTTACAACAGAAGACCTCAGTGATATCCCTACACCATCGCCGATTCAGATTGATAATTCAGATGTTCTAAGCAATATCACCGTTACAGAGAGAGAAGTATTGAATTGTTTAGATAAACTCAAGGTAAATAAAACGCCTGGACCTGATACAATCTCGCCTAGAGTTCTAAAGGAAGCTAAGGATGAGCTCTCCAAACCACTGACATTACTATTCAATAAATCCTTGCAGTCTGGAACTATGCCTGATCAGTGGAAGATAGCCAACGTAACACCGATATTCAAAAAAGGCAGCAAATCCCTACCCAGTAACTATCGTCCAATTAGCTTAACCTCAGTTGTATGTAAAATGCTAGAAACGGTCATAAATCACTTAGAGGAAAATAACATACTTAAAGATACTCAACACGGCTTTCGTAAAAAACGTTCCTGTTTAACAAACCTCTTGGACTTCTTCCACGATATCCTCAACCTCTACGATGAGAGTAAAGCTGTAGATATTATATACCTTGATTTTCAAAAGGCCTTTGACAAAGTTCCCCACAAACGTTTACTGCTAAAACTAAAAGCGCATGGAATACAAGACGGTGTGTTGAAATGGATAGAAAATTGGCTAAGCGACAGAAAGCAAAGAGTAGTCATAAACGGTAAGGCATCTAAATGGACCAATGTAAGTAGCGGGGTACCCCAGGGATCGGTACTAGGACCAATTCTCTTTCTAATTTATATCAACGACATAGATGAGGGTCTCACCTGTACAATCTCAAAATTTGCTGACGATACAAAAATTGCAAATAGCGTACTCTCAAAAGATCAAGTTGACGATATGCAACACAATCTAGATAAATTGTCACATTGGGCCCAAATTTGGCAAATGAGTTTCAATGCGGATAAATGTAAAGTACTACATATCGGATACCTAAATGAGAAAGCAAACTATTCGATGAATGGCACTCAGCTTAAGAATGTAAACAGAGAAACCGATCTGGGAGTAACAATATCGAGTAACCTAAAACCGAGTCAACAATGTTCAGAAGTTGTTAAGAAGGCAAACAAAATAATTGGCTTTATAGGCAGATCATTTGAGCATAAATCCAAAGACGTAATCCTAACCCTTTACAATTCCTTAGTCCGCCCTCTTCTGGAATACTGCGTTCAATGCTGGTGCCCTTATTACCAAAAAGACATAAACAAGCTAGAACGAGTTCAACGTAGAGTTACCAAAATGATACCTAGCCTAAAGAACAAACCATACGAAGAGCGTCTTAGAGAATTAAATCTATTTCCTTTAACCCAGCGCAGATTAAATGTGACTTAATGCAAGTGTTCAAAATCATCAAAGGCATCGACAATATGAACTGTAGTAAGTACTTCACTATCGACCAATCTAATTACACGCGGGGAAACGGTTTGCAAAATTATTGGTAAATCTTTTAACTCACACGAATCTAAGAATTTCTTCTTCAATCGAGTTGTCAACTTGTGGAATGGGCTTCCCCGAGACGTTATAGACTGCAGCACCGTTGATTCATTTAAATTCCGCCTAGACAAATATCTCGCATCAAACCCGCGTCTGACTGCGTTTGTAAATGAATAACTTTATTTTATCCCCCCCTCAGTTACTAACCCATATGTCCCCTACTAACTTCCTAGTCCTGCCACGTTAGTGGCAGGGCAGTAGTTCCCTTTCCAATGTTCCCTTACCCACTCTAAACCACTGTTTGGACACTTGATACTCAGTGTTTTGGAGGACAAGCAGCCTAGAAGGGTCACTAGACCTGTTGTTGCTTGATTTCCTTTGTACTCTCTCTCTCTCTCTCTCTCTCTAAATTTCTCTCTCTCTCTCTCTCTAAATTTCTCTCTCTCTCTCTCTCTCTCTCTCTCTATCCATCCATCAGCCCCGTCTCTCTACCCCCACCATCCATCACTACAATAAAATAATATACTTGGACACAGCTCGCTCGCATGATCTCTCTCTCTCTCTCTCTCTCTCCATCCATCAGCCCCGTCTCTCTACCCCCACCATCCATCACTACCAACGAGAACCCAAGACGCCCAACACAAAATCTACTGGGAATATATATATACAGTATATATATAATTATATATATATATATATATACTGAAATATACTATATATATATATCCTTCTTTCTTTTCTTTTCTTTCCCCTCCTTTATTCCCCTCTCGGCCTCCCCCTCCTCCCTCCTCTCTCTCTCACTCCTCCTTCTCCATCTCTCTCTTCTCCCTCTCTCTCTCCTCGCTGTCTCTCTCTCTCTCTCTCTCTCTCTCTCTCTCTCTCTCTCTCTCTCTCTCTCTCTCTCTCTCTCTCTCTCTCAATTAACAGTAAGGAAAGTTGGCATGGTCGAATATTAATAACGGGCATATGTGTGAGATTGCAAGTGTTTTGTCTGTGTGTCAATATATATATATATATATATATATATATTGTATATATACAGTATATCAGCCAACCTACCTAAACTAACCACATTATTTATTAGTTTATTTATTTATTAGTTTATTTATTTTAGTTATTATTTATTAGTAGTTATTCATTTCCTTATCGTAGACCTCCATCAAGATTAAATGATGCTCAAGATCCTCCTTTTGTACATTTTTCGGTAGCAAAATGTCCGCCAGTTCCTCCAAAATAACAGACTAGCTATCGGTCGACAGAAAAAATCGACACCTAAATGGCACGAAAGGTCTTGATTTCAATTAATACAGAAATGAGACGAAAGGTCTTAAAATCGACAAACTAATAGAGTGAATGTCTTAAAATCTCAAAACTAATGGGGCTAAACACAAGGAAGACAAGGGGCCAGAAAACAACAACAACCATCCCCCCTAAACACCCCCCCCCTACTAACCATCTAACTCTTCCGTGGGGTATTATACTCAATAGCTTTACCGATACGTTTAAGGGGGGTGACCTGCTTTAACTCTTCCGTGGGGTATTATACTCAATAGCTTTACCGATACGTTTAAGGGGGTGACCTGCTTTAAACTCTTCCGTGGGGTATTATACTCAATAGCTTTACCGATACGTTTAAGGGGGGTGACCTGCTTTAACTCTTCCGTGGGGTATTATACTCAATAGCTTTACCGATACGTTTAAGGGGGGTGACCTGCTTTAACTCTTCCGTGGGGTATTATACTCAATAGCTTTACCGATACGTTTAAGGGGGGTGACCTGCTTTAACTCTTCCGTGGGGTATTATACTCAATAGCTTTACCGATACGTTTAAGGGGGGTGACCTGCTTTAACTCTTCCGTGGGGTATTATACTCAATAGCTTTACCGGTACGTTTAAGGGGGGTGACCTGCTTTAACTCTTCCGTGGGGTATTATACTCAATAGCTTTACCGATACGTTTAAGGGGGGTGACCTGCTTTAACTCTTCCGTGGGGTATTATACTCAATAGCTTTACCGATACGTTTAAGGGGGGTGACCTGCTTTTTTTCTCTCCTTTTCTCTCTTTCTCTGGCTTGTATCCATTCGGCCCCATTTAGCCTACTGTTTTAAGACATTTATCCACATCCAGGTGACGATTTCTTCCTGGCGAGCGAGAGCAAGCCAACATTGTATGAAGGAATCTGAATTTTTTTCATAGAAAAATGTAAACATTAGCCTGCTGTCGAAAACATGTTTATAAACATGCTGGCTCGCTAACGGTCGCCAGGAATAATCGATGTGGATGAGGGAGACAAAAGGCAGAGCTGCCTGTATATGTATATATATATATATATATATATATATATATATATATATATATATATATATATATATATATATATTTATGTATGTGTGTGTGTGTGTGTGTGTGTGTGTGTCTGTCTGTCTCTATCTATCTATTTATCTATCTAAGTGTAAGCCAAGCTACCTTAACTAACAACGGCGGGTGCCCAACCCCGAAAGGGGTTGAAATAGGGGAGCTATCCCCTCGCCTAAGGCGGCTTTCTAGGGCCTTTCCTAGCTGATGCTGAGAGGATTGGGTTCTAGTCATGTGGTGATGGGCTGGTCTATCAGAGTGAGAACTGAGCGATCTCTGCCATACCCATAGCTTACTCTGACTGTTCCTTTTACTTATATATTCTCTAGATCTCAAGTGACGGCGTCTCTTCCGTGGATTGACCTCCCAATCTACCATGATTGGAAGCCAAAGCGTCACATTCTTCCTTTGCCCCTCAACTTTCTCTTCATAATTGCTGAGGGACACAGGGCCCTGGGTGGGGCTTTGGTTTCCCGGGCGTTTACGCACCCTCTCAGCTCCCCGCCATGGAGTGGCTTCGGTCACCCAGGCTTTATTGTGGTCGGCAGGGAGGGTTCTGTGGGGGCGCTCGTTTATGGCCTTGGCCTTACTCGGGGCCTTGGGGCTGTTCGGCCAGGCAGCTTGGGGAACAACAACAACAACTATTAAGGTATATATATATATTCCAAATATATATTACTCTGTATGTACTTACTATAAATACCTAACACATACCGGTACCATAAAACACCCTGACTGTTTCCTATACACAAATTCGGCATTACAACAGAATCCCGTCTAGAACAAATGTACTAGGAAGTGTATGAATGTGTGCAGAATATAATAATACAATATGTTACCTTCAATACAAACCCTCAATACATCTATCAAACGAAAGGCTAATATTCAGAGATATAAGTACCGGAAAAATGACGTAACTTTGGACGAGGACATAATTTCGGACATTCTGGAAAACCCCATAATGCACCTCAGTTATGGGATAAATACATGATGTTATGGACACACCAGTATGTCTGCGGTGTTCTTCCATAATGCAGAGCCATTTGTCCATAACTGTAGCTTATAATCTTGTATCCAGAAGTGTCCGAAGTATACCCCCTTGAGCAAAGTTAGGCCATTTTGCGGTAGATCTCACTTATATCCGGCGATAATACAATTGACTAACAAGACAACAAGTTTATAATACATGAACAAAAACCAATCACTAACAGGAAAGGTGAACAAAAACCAATCACTAACAGGAAAGATGAACAAAATACCCAATCACTAACAGGAAAGATGAACAAAAACCAATCACTAACAGGAAAGGTGAACAAAAACCAATCACTAACAGGAAAGGTGAACAAAATACCCAATCACTAACAGGAAAGGTGAACAAAAACCAATCACTAACAGGAAAGGTGAACAAAAACCAATCACTAACAGGAAAGGTGAACAAAAACCAATCATTAACAGGAAAGGTGAACAAAAACCAATCACTAACAGGAAAGGTGAACAAAAACCAATCACTAACAGGAAAGGTGAACAAAAACCAATCACTAACAGGAAAGGTGAACAAAAACCAATCATTAACAGGAAAGGTGAACAAAATACCCACTCTGCAACTTTCAATAAACGAGTAAAAATGCAATGGAAGGGGAGGGGGAAAGTCGATGTAGAGACCAAAAAAGTAGCAGTGGCTTTAAGGGCAGGTTTTTAGTTTGGTCCCTAGATATCCTTCAAACTTAAGATTTCACCCCCTTGAGCCCCTTTCAAGATAAATTTGTACATTTTTCGGTAGAAAAATGTCCCGGCTGAAAGCCGGTTCCTCTTAAATTACAGGCTCGCTATCGCTCGCCAGGATAAAATCGACACCTACATGGCACGAAAGGTCTTAAAATTAACAGAAATGGGTTGAAAGTTCTTAAAATCGTCAAAATAATGGGGCAAACGTCTTAAAATTAGAAAAACAATGGGCCTAAACATGAGGGAGAAAGGAGTCAAGAAAAAAAATCCCTCAAGTGGAAATCTCCCCTTAAACCCTATGTGGTGGAAAAGGCTGGCCACGGAGGGCTCCTGGCCTAATAAAACAAGGGCATGTTGTTGTCTCGGCCACTTGTCAAAATAGTGCTTGTCTTGGGGGAGGAGCTAGTTTTTCTGGCACCCCCCCCCCCCCCCCTTCTCCCTCTTGTTTAGCATGTTAGTTTCGAGGGTTTAAGACGTTCGTTCCGTTAGTTTGGCGATTTTGAGACGTTTCACCTGATTTTTTGTCAATATTAAAACCTGTCGTGCCCTTCAGGTGTCGATTTTTTCCTGGCGAGCCTCTAAATTTAGAAGGAACCGGCCTTCGGCCAGGACATTTTTCTACCGAAAAATGTACCCATTTATCTTGAAGGGGGGTCTAGGGGGTGTTTTTCTAAGCTTGATGGAGGTCTAGGGAGGAAAAAATAAAATAAAAAGATCAATAAACGAGCAAATAAACCTAGGCAGAGAAGGCTTGCAACTGGGGCTGATAATACAACAAGGCGGAGGAGGAGGTTGAGTAAACAAGGACTGAGGTATGACAGTGTTTGGGAGGAGCTTGAGGTGGGGCTAAACATGAGAGAGATAGGGGTCCAACAAAATTCCTCCCCTCTGCCTGCCACTCGCTACAGGCTTGCAAACAGGAACCAAAGTGAAAATAAAGGCGGCATTCGTAAATAATGCCTTCCCTTCGGAGCGCTGTTAATGGACGAAATATTCCAACTACTCCCTCTCGGGCATAGGCTGAGAGCCTGTACATTCCACCGCTCAACACGGTGAAGCCCGTGAGGTCTTGTTCCAGTCTGGGGAGTGAGACATGCGAAGCATCCATCATGGCTCGAAGCAGCTCCATCTCTGAAGCGGCTGGTTGCTTCGCTCAAGTGCTTCGACGTCTCACCCTCCAGACTCAGACCCTCACTCTCAGAACGCCACCTATTGAGCAGTGAACTCACTAGGCATTGTCCCCCTGTAACATATTTTGAATATGGGAATATTCATACAGTGTTATTTAATCAGGGAACAATGAGGGTATTTTTTTGGCGTTTCGGTGGGCTTTGTGGTAATGCACTGATACTAGGTACAGCACAAATTCCATCCCAGTAATATCTTCCCATTGACATATCGGGATTTGAACCCGGGTCCATTGGATTACCAGTCCAGTGGCATGACCACTCCACCACACCTCCCCTTAAAAACTGAATATAATCGTCTAATCGTAGCAAGAAATCAAGTTAAAAAGACGGCACCGGTACTGAACGGGTTAATGGTCCGTCAGTGGCAAGAGAGAGAGAGAGAGAGCGCGCGCAAAACAAGGTGGGCCCCGAGCGACTCAATTTTTGTAATGCAAACATCATCAAATTAGGTACACAGCGCCACCCATTGAGCCGGTCCCACTACTCCACCCCTACCATTCCTTCCTGCCTGCCTGCCTGCCTCCCTCTCTACCCCCACCCTTCCCATTCCTGCCTCTCTCCCTCCTTTCTTCCCTCCCTCCCTCCTTCCCTACCCTTCCCATCCCTCCCTCTCCCTTTCTCCCTACCCCCCCCCTTCACCTCCCTCTCTCCTTCCCTACCACCCCCCCATCACCACCATCTCCCCCTTTCCTTCCCCCCTACACACCCCTTCACCCCCCTTTCCTTCCCTCCCTACCCCCTTTCACCTCCCTCCCTGACTCTCACAGGCACTTCCCCGCCACCGCCACCACCACTTCTTGCCTCAACACCAGAATCACGGGACTGGAAGCTAGATTCACCAAACACTCGACCTCCTTTATTTTCAACTTTACACTCTCTCTCTCTCTCTCTCTCTCTCTCTCTCTCTCACACACATGCAAACGACACAGACTATACCCTGTTTCATTTCATCTGACGGTAAATTGAACCCCTTAGCAACTGATTTCTCGACAACTAACGGGCAAATGTGAAACCACCATGTCTCTGCTTCCTATTAAGACCAAGTTTATATAATTAGCACCATATTGCATTACAAAATCTTCAAACTATCTTGGAAATGTTGATGGGAACTTTGTAATTTACCGTCAGATCGAATGCAACAGAGTATTATTATGTTTTGTATACCAACCAACTTCACATCTAAACTCAATTCATATGTATGTATGTATATACTCAGGTACATACCCCATTGCTGGAGGTGGCCGACACAAGACAGAGCCCGAACAGAAACTACATTTAAATTTCCTATTCTCAGGGTCCGGGACCACTTTCACGTTCCCTCGCCCGTTTCTCTGTCTCGTCGAGTAGGATAATTATTATACAATTATTACTCAATTAATGAAATCAACAAATACACGTGGCACTCCGAGGATAATAGTAGAACTGAAACATCATTATATATATCTCTATTATCCATCGATACACGTGGCACTCCGAGGATAATAGTAGAACTGAAACATCATTATATATATCTCTATTATCCATCGATACACGTGGCACTCCGAGGATAATAGTAGAACTGAAACATCATTATATATATCTCTATTATCCATCGATACACGTGGCACTCCGAGGATAATAGTAGAACTGAAACATCATTATATATATCTCTATTATCCATCGATACACGTGGCACTCCGAGGATAATAGTAGAACTGAAACATCATTATATATATCTCTATTATCCATCGATACACGTGGCACTCCGAGGATAATAGTAGAACTGAAACATCATTATATATATCTCTATTATCCATCGATACACGTGGCACTCCGAGGATAATAGTAGAACTGAAACATCATTATATATATCTCTATTATCCATCGATACACGTGGCACTCCGAGGATAATAGTAGAACTGAAACATCATTATATATATCTCTATTATCCATCGATACACGTGGCACTCCGAGGATAATAGTAGAACTGAAACATCATTATATATATCTCTATTATCCATCGATACACGTGGCACTCCGAGGATAATAGTAGAACTGAAACATCATTATATATATCTCTATTATCCATCGATACACGTGGCACTCCGAGGATAATAGTAGAACTGAAACATCATTATATATATCTCTATTATCCATCGATACACGTGGCACTCCGAGGATAATAGTAGAACTGAAACATCATTATATATATCTCTATTATCCATCGATACACGTGGCACTCCGAGGATAATAGTAGAACTGAAACATCATTATATATCTCTATTATCCATCGATACACGTGGCACTCCGAGGATAATAGTAGAACTGAAACATCATTATATATATCTCTATTATCCATCGATACACGTGGCACTCCGAGGATAATAGTAGAACTGAAACATCATTATATATATCTCTATTATCCATCGATACACGTGGCACTCCGAGGATAATAGTAGAACTGAAACATCATTATATATATCTCTATTATCCATCGATACACGTGGCACTCCGAGGATAATAGTAGAACTGAAACATCATTATATATATCTCTATTATCCATCGATACACGTGGCACTCCGAGGATAATAGTAGAACTGAAACATCATTATATATATCTCTATTATCCATCGATACACGTGGCACTCCGAGGATAATAGTAGAACTGAAACATCATTATATATATCTCTATTATCCATCGATACACGTGGCACTCCGAGGATAATAGTAGAACTGAAACATCATTATATATATCTCTATTATCCATCGATACACGTGGCACTCCGAGGATAATAGTAGAACTCGAACATCATTATATATATCTCTATTATCCATCGATACACGTGGCACTCCGAGGATAATAGTAGAACTGAAACATCATTATATATATCTCTATTATCCATCGATACACGTGGCACTCCGAGGATAATAGTAGAACTGAAACATCATTATATATATCTCTATTATCCATCGATACACGTGGCACTCCGAGGATAATAGTAGAACTGAAACATCATTATATATATCTCTATTATCCATCGATACACGTGGCACTCCGAGGATAATAGTAGAACTGAAACATCATTATATATATCTCTATTATCCATCGATACACGTGGCACTCCGAGGATAATAGTAGAACTGAAACATCATTATATATATCTCTATTATCCATCGATACACGTGGCACTCCGAGGATAAAATTATATATATCTCTATTATCCATCGTTCTCTTGTAAACATTGTAACTATGGCTCCAGAGTTTGTTGGGCCTCGGGTTGGAAAGGCAGGCCAGCCACATTATAATGCCAGCAGCCACAGAGCGGGAACCAACACTCCGGGAACTAACTACTCAACAGCCACTTAATTAAGGGGAGATCTCCACTTGAGGGATTTTTTCTTGACCCCTTTCTCCCTCATGTTTAGCCCCATTGTTTTTGATAATATAAAACGTTTGCCCCATTAGTTTAGCGATTTTAAGAACTTTCACCCCCATATTAAGACCTTTTGTGCCATGCAGGTGTCGATTTTATCCTGGCGAGCGATAGCGAGCCTGTAATTTAAGAGGAACCGGCCTTCGGCCGGGACATTTTTCTACCGAAAAATGTACAAATTTATCTTGAAAGGGGCTCAAGGGGGTGTAATTTTAAGCTTGATGGAGGTCTAGGGAACAAACTAAATACCTCCCCTTAAGGGGGTAGTGGCTGGGTTTTTTGTGTTTTTTTTTGGTTTATATATTCAGTTATTCAGTTATGTTTTACTTTCTTTGCTAAACCTCCATCACCCTTTAAAAAACCACCCCTAGACCTCCCTTCAAGATGAAGTTGCACATTTTTTTTGTTCCACTTAAAAATACAGGCTCGCAATAGACACCGAAATGGCATGACAGGTCTTAATATTGACAAAGAAATGGGTCGAAAGGTCTCAAAATTGTCAAACTAATGGGCCGAACGTCTTAAAATCTCAAAAAACTAGTATGCTAAACATGAGGGAGAAGGGGGTGGATAAAAAGCGGCTACCTCCCCTCATTAAGCCACTCGGGTAAGAGCTCCTACAATTACTATTCCCGATAACAAAAGCGAGGATCAAGAAAAGGCCGAGGAGGAGTAGCGATGTGTGAACGGCTGGGTGGAGGAGGAGGTCTGGTGAGTTGGAGGAGGAGGAGGGGGAGGGGCGAGGGAGGGGGAAGGGGAGGGAGGAGGAGAGAGGGGGTAGGGTAAAGGGATGGGGGGAGGATAAAGGGATGGGAGAGGGGGAGGAGAAAGGGATGGGAGGAGAGCGCGAAGGAGGAAGGAGTAACGGAGTGAGGAGTGGGATAGAGAGATGGAAGAGGAGGAGAAGGATAGAGCGATAGGAGAGGCCGAGGGGGGGGTGGGGGGGTAAGGAGGAAGCTAGAGGAAAGGGAAAGAACGAAGAAGAGGAGGAGGGAGGAAGGTGGGTGGGGGGGGGGGGGACGTAATGAGGAGGATAGAAGCGAAGGAGAGGACGATAAACATGAGGGAGAAGCAAAATGAAGAAAATAACAGAAGGCATGCGGAAGAAAAGGAAAGCCGCTGTCACACGAGCGCTTTTTCCATCAATCTTCCAATCTGAAAACTAATGGGGCTAAACATGAGGAAGAAGGGTGACCAGAAAAACGCCCCATCTCCCCTTAAAGGTGCACCGGTGGGGGAAAGAGATTAAAATAAAAGTGTGACGTCAGAAACTGAAGCTTTGCGACCAGAATTTACAGAATTTTATAATAAAGCTAATTTTTCTTTCTGTCAAACCAGAATAAAGTAAGGTTGCATAGAGGATTTATTCTATTATCAACGAATTTAAGGGAGACCACCTCACTTTTTTTTCTCTTTCTCTTCCTCTCTCTTTGGCTTGTATCCATTCGGCCCCATTCAGCCTACTGTTTTAAGACGTTTACCCCCATTCAGGTGTCAATATTTTCCTGGCGAGCGATAGCGAGCCAGCATATATATATTTTTGTTTTGACAGCAAGCTAAATTTGACATTTTTCGATAGAAAAATTCCGGATTTCTCCATACAATGCTGGCTCGCTATCGCTCGCCAGGAAGTTATCGACACCTGGATGGGGATAAACGTCTTAAAACAGTTGGCTGAATGGGGCCGAATGGATACAAGCCAGGGAAAGAGAGAAAGGTAAACAAAGCCGGTGACCCCCCCTTAAATAAATAAATTGACATTTGGTAATGAGTGAGCAGAAATAAGGCGTTTACTACTTTGAAAGGATTAAAACCCTGCACATAAAAGCAAACTACATATTATTGCTAGGTAAATAATGTGGAGGTCATTCCTATCACACGACGTCAAAACACAGGCGATTCTCAGTAACCCCTCCCACTTTGACACACACACACACACACTCTATTTCACCTGTTTTCTCTCTCTCTCTCTCTCTCTCTCTCTCTCTCTCTCTCTCTCTCTCTCTCTCTCTCTCTCTCTCTCTCTCTCTCTCTCTCTACACACACACTACACTCTCTCTCTCACCTATTTTCTCTTTTTCTCTCTGGATCCACAAACACATACACACACACACACACAAACTACACTCTATTTCACCTGTTTTATCTCGCTTTATCTCCACATACACATACACATACACACACACACACACACACACTACACACTCTCTCACCTATTTCATCTCTCTCTCTCTCTCTCTCTCTCTCTCTACACACACACACACCCTGAGGTCACAGCGAGTTTGAGGACGAATCACCAAATCCCGGAATTTCAGCTCCATTTCTGTGAGGCCTCGAGGGGGGCGGGGGGGGGGGGGGGCGGCGGGTGTGATTTGTGGCCCCACACACCACGGGGAATTACTGCCCTGATACCACTTTATCCACGCCATCCACTTTATCCACACTATCCACACCATCCACTTTATCCACACACCACTGGGAATTATTGCCTGCTACCACTTTATCCACACACCACTGGGAATTACTGCCTGCTACTACTTTATCCACACCATCCACACACCACTGGGAATTACTGCCTGCTACCACTTTATCCACACCATCCACACACCACTTACTGCCTGCTACTACTTATCCACACCATCCACACACCACTGGGAATTACTGCCTGCTACTACTTTATCCACACCATCCACACACCACTGGGAATTACTGCCTGCTACCACTTTATCCACACCATCCACACACCACTGGGAATTACTGCCTGCTACTACTTTATCCACACCATCCACACACCACTGGGAATTACTGCCTGCTACCACTTTATCCACACCATACACACCACTGGGAATTACTGCCTGCTACCACTTTATCCACACACCACTGGGAATTACTGCCTGCTACCACTTTATCACCACTGGGAATTACTGCCTGCTACTACTTTATCCACACCACACACCACACTGGGAATTACTGCCTGCTACCACTTTACCGTATCCACACACCACTGGGAATTACTGCCTGCTACTACTTTATCCACACCATCCACACACCACTGGGAATTACTGCCTGCTACCACTTTATCCACACCCTAGCCTGCTACTTTTATCCACACCATCCACACACCACTGGGAATTACTGCCTGCTACCACTTTATCCACACACCACTGGGAATTATTGCCTGCTACTACTTTATCCACACCATCCACACACCACTGGGAATTATTGCCTGCTACTACTTTATCCACACCATCCACACACCACTGGGAATTACTGCCTGCTACCGTACTTTATCCACACACCACTGGGAATTATTGCCTGCTACTACTTTATCCACACCATCCACACACCACTGGGAATTACTGCCTGCTACCACTTTATCCACACCATCCACACACCACTGGGAATTACTGCCTGCTACCACTTTATCCACACCATCCACACACCACTGGGAATTACTGCCTGCTACCACTTTATCCACACCATCCACACACCACTGGGAATTACTGCCTGCTACCACTTTATCCACACCATCCACACACCACTGGGAATTACTGCCTGCTACCACTTTATCTAAACATTTTCATTGTTCCGCTATCTCTATTAGAATTAAGTCCTAACCACCTCGCTTGCATTGTAGGGCCTGTGCGGTCAGTGTATTTATGGGAATCTATTAAAATATATGTAAATCTCTCTCTCTCTCTCACACACACACACACACACACACACACACACACACACACACACACACACACACACACACACACACACAGGTCGTCCCCACATCTTCACCTACACTATCAACCTGACACTGTGAATCCACCTCATCTCTTGCCCCACAGTCCTCCCTCCACACCTGTCCACCCTCCACACCTACCTACCTATGTTCACCTATGTGGAGTTCGCCACTCTTGCTAGTGGCACCGAAGAGCGTTGTTGTTTGAGAATTGGTGCAGCAGACTATTCGAAGAGGTGGAGCGCACCCTTGTGAAGATGGGCTCGTCTGGCACTTTTTGTAGTTCGATATCGAGGGCTCTCTTGAAGCTGTCTAACGAGAAACCTCTCATGTCTCTCACTCGCCGCGGGAGTTTGTTGAAGAGACGTGCTCCTCTGTGTGATAACCAGCCCTCTCGCAGAGAGCCCATAGCCCCCCGATTTATCATCTTGGGGATCTCGCATTCCCAGCCTCTCCTATCATTGAATTTCATTGCTATTGGTGTATGTAGATTTGGTACAAAACCCTCTGCCATTTTCCACGTATATATTATTAAGTATCGTTCCCTTCTACCTGTCCTCCATACCTGCCCTCCTTCCACTCATCTACACACACCACCTACTGTCTACACTCTCTGGTAACTCTTCACACACTCAACATACTCTCAATTGTAGTTTCATGTGCCCCCAATTACTCACACTCACAACGCACTCACTCTACTCTCAAATGTAGTCTCATGTACCCCAAAGTACTCCCAACGCACTCACTCTACTCTCAAATGTAGTCTCATGTGCCCCAAAGTACTCATAACGCACTCAATCTACTCTCAAATGTAGTCTCATGTGCCCCAAAGTACTCACAACGCACTCACTCTACTCTCAAATGTAGTCTCATGTGCCCCAAAGTACTCACAACGCACTCAATCTACTCTCAAATGTAGTCTCATGTGCCCAAAATTACTCCCAACGCACTCACTCTACTCTCAAATGTAGTCTCATGTGCCCCAAAGTACTCGCAACGCACTCACTCTACTCTCAAATGTAGTCTCATGTGCTCACACTCGCAACGCACTCAATCTACCCAGCGCCTACTTGCACAACACTATCAACTCCTCAACAGCCAACGTTGGGGCATTCATTCTGGCTCTCCTCAGACGATTTTATTTAGAATAGGAAGGGTGTATGGAAGTTGGAGGGTTAATTGAGACATTCTTTGCCCTATAAATTCCCACAGATCCTCCCTAAGCTGTATGAAATCGTCTAATGATAACCCGAATAAACTGCCAAAACGCGTCGTGATATCTCAAGGGGTTATTAAAATGTCTCCGTAAAATTCCCTTCACCTTCACACACACCTGCCATTCTGCAATAAACTCCCCCTTATCCCCCCCCCCCCCGCTCTCTCTCTCTCTCTCTCTCCACGGACATTAGTTCCCTTTCCAATGATCCCTTACCCACTCCAAACCACTGTTTGGACAATAGATCCTCAGTGTTTTGGAGGACAAGCAGCCTAGAAGGGTCACCAGACCTGTTGTTGCTTGATTTCCTTTGTACTCCTTTGTACTCTCTCTCTCTCTCTCTCTGGGAATAACACTGCCACTCCAAACTCCTTCGTCTATTGGATTACTAAGGGAATTTATGACCTCATTCTCGGGTTAAACTGCCATCAAATATTTAATAGTGTGAAAGGGAGTTGGGGGGGGGGGGAAATGGTCTGTCTGTCTCTCTCTCTCTCTCCCTCTCTTTCTCTCTCTCTCCCCCCCCCCCCCCCCTCCCGAAGCCCCATCATCCATCGCTGGGGGAAACAAAAATACAGAGGTCGAACAGACAGGCCCTTCGAACTGCTAATTTAATTCAGAGATTACGCTGTCATGCCCAGAGAGATTTTTTTTTTTAATATGCATATGTGGAACCCCCCCCCCCCCCCCACACACACACCAGGGAACCAGTCAGAAAAAATGCAGTATTGGTAATGCGAAAGTTGGGAATTTATACAGCGTAGCAAAAAAGGCCATTGGGTTTTAAGATTCAACGTTAAATTATGGTAATTAGTTGAATCCGGCAAGCTAAAAAATAGTTGTGTGTGTGTGTGTGTGTGTGTGTGTGTGTGTGTGTGTGTGTTTTCAATAAATGGCATATACACGTTGATGTATTATAAATCTATCCGAATTTCGCCAACGGCTGGATTGAGTTAAGGGGAAGTTTTTTTTGTCGTCGATTTTTGTTACCTAGCGAGCGATAGCGAGCTTGTAATTTAGGAGGAGCCAGCCTAAAGCCAGGAAATTTGTCAACCGAAAATATGTACAACTTCAGCTACCGGTACAATGGAGCTAATAAGTCACGTCTCGGCACCAAGTATGTTTTGATCAATAATTGGTATCAGCAATATCTAAGCTTCATTCCTTCATATCCAGTGAAATATACAATCATGTTCCTACACTTACTCGCCCTATTCAACATCTGACAGACATTAACACAGCACAGAGCAAGCCAAACGTAATGACAGCCGGGACATCACTTATTAGCGCGACTGTACAACTTTAGCTACCGGTACGTCGGAAACAGTAATGGTCACAATATAAATAATTAACCAAAATCAATAAGAAGGATTTATGTGAAGGTCTGGTGACCCTTCTAGGCTGCTTGTCCTCCAAAACACTGAGGATCTATTGTCCAAACAGGGGTTTGGAGTGGGTAAGGGATCATTGGAAAGGGAACTACTGCCCTGGAACTAATGTCCGTGGAGAGAGAGAGAGAGAGAGAGAGAGAGAGAGAGAGAGAGAGAGAGGGGAAGAGAGAGAGAGAGAGAGAGAGAGAGAGAGAGAGAGAGAGAGAGAGAGAGAGAGAGAGAGAGAGAGAGAGAGAGAGCGGGGGGGAGGGGGGGGGGGATAATTTTTTTTTTATTGCAGAATGGAAGGTGTGTGTGAAGGTGAAGGGAATTTTACGGAGACATTTTAATAACCCCTTGAGATATCACGACGCGTTTTGGCAGTTTATTCGGGTTATCATTAGACGATTTCATGGAGCTTAGGGAGGATCTATGGGTGTTTTTGTGTGTTCATTAGTTTTACTTATTTTATTTATTTTATTTGTTGTCCCTATTCGGGCTCTGTCTCGAGTTGGCCATCCCCAGAAAAAAAAAAAAAGGAAAATAATTAGATAAAATGGGGAATGGGCCTGAGTAAATAGATAGATAAATAGATAGTATTAATCATACAAAATATGGCTTAAAACAAATTTCTTGAAAAACAACCCAACAATATATTTGTAAAAAAAAAATAATAATCTACCCACAAAGTGAAAAATATAAATCGTCACACGAAGAAATTCTGTTAACATACACATTGTGGAGGGTAAAATGATGAAGGAAAAATGTGTAGTAAGGATTATAACAAAATACTTGATAAACAACCAAGCACATAAGGGGCTAATAAAACAAAAACAAGAGTAAAATATTAAAAAATAGCTGCAGAGAAAGACGTCAAGAACATTTAGAGAGGAGAATGAAAACAAATATATACGGTATATACAGGGTGTTTCATAAATACCTTTCATAAATTTCAGAATGCATAGACCTAGCAATAATAAATATACTTTACTATGTGACGGTTTTGGAAATGTCTCATATTTACCGGGATATTACACATTTTAGTTTAAATAGGAAAGTCTAGGGGATGAACACAATCAGTAGATTACCATCACCTCAATTACTTTATTCCGTCATAATGTTTGTTACACAAATCAACACCCGTCAGCAACTGTGGCAACGAGTTCAAGAGGCAGGCAGAGAAGTAAGAAACACACCAGGGATATTTGAAAGAGTGGGACAGTCTCTTATGCGCCGAGCCCAAGCCTGTATCAACGAGGGTGGGAGAAACTTCGAGCAACTATTGTAAATACTGTAAAATACATTGATGTTCAAACATTTATGACAAAATAATTTATTTATAATATATTTATTATTGCTAGGTCTATGCATTCTGCAATTTATGAAAGGTATTTATGAAACACCCTGTATATATTAAGGGGGTTCACCTGCTTTTTTCATCTTTCTCTCTATTTCTCTGGCTTGTATCCATTCGGCCCCATTCAGCCAACTGTTTTAAGACGTTTATCCCCATCCAGGTGTCGATTTCTTCCTGGCGAGCGATAGCGAGCCATCATTGTATAGAGAAATCCGGCTTCGTCGGAGACATTTTCCTATCGAAAAATATACAAATTTAGCTTGCTGTCAAAAACAATATACTGTATATATACTGGCTCGCTACCGCTCGCAATTTTTACGGGCAATTTTGGTCTGGAAGTCTTAAAAAATTACACTTTATCAGAATTCAGCCGCCTAACATAATCTACCTTCAGTCTAGTTGCCGATACCAGTGCGAAAAAGTCCCGAAACAATACGAGAACAAACTTGCTCATGGAAAATTGACGGAAAAATCGCTCGTGTGACAGCAGCTAAAATCCCTGGCCTGCCTCTTCTAAGCTGCCTCACCTGTACCACTGCGCTACCTTTATGTATCACCTCACTTTAACTCTACCTCTCTGCCTGCCTGCCTGCCTCTCTCTATCTATCTATCTATCTATCTATCTATCTATATATATATATACAGTATATATATATATATATATATATATATATATATATATATATATACCGGTATATATATATATATATATATATATATATACCTATATATATATATATATATATATATATATATATATATATATATATATATATATATATATATATATATATATATATATATATATATATATATATATATATATATATATATATATATATATATATATATATATATATGTGTTTTTGGCCATTTTATCACTTCCAAAGATATTGTTTGAACCATACGGTACCCCATAATTTTATCTTCACATATACAATAAGTAACACCCCGTTATTAACATTAATCATCAATTACAAACCCCAATGTACCGGGTACTTGAATAAACTAATGAAAACATATGGTCCACCCGGGATTCCAACTCGGGACACCACACCCAGAACATAAGCATCTAAACCATTACACCACCAACAATAATAGAAACTAATATTAGTAATGGACTCGGCTTTGGTTTGATACCCTGAATGTTTTACGAAGTGGCTACGGGACACCACCAGTGGTGTCACGCAGCCCAGCCAGTGAGGCTGGGCTACGGGACACCACTGGTGGTGTCCCGTAGCCCAGCCTCACTGGCTGGGCTGCGTGACACTACCAGTGGTGTCTCGCAGCCCAGCCACACTGGGTAGGCTACAGGACACCACCACAAGTGTTTTCGTATTTATCGCCATATAATTCAGCCAATTAGACTGTTGAATCGAAATTCTTTGGATTATTATTTATATTATCATTAAAAACGTTGGACTTTATTAAATTATAATCCTACATGTTGTATATACAGACCTATTCCACACTCAACTCCCTACGCCACACCACAGGCGCCTGAGTAGATGCTCGTGCGTCTATACAGGTATCTATATGTATATATAATAAACAAAATATTATATATACATATAGATACCTGTATAGACGCACGAGCATCTACTCAGGCGCCTGTGGCCACACACACTCACACATACCTATTTATACATCTAACTAGGCTTATATATACCGGTAGCCGTTATATGTGTGTATATTCTTCGTCTTACATATCCATCTTATAAGAACATATGGGAGTCTGCAGACAGTCGATTGGCCAACACAAGGCAGATCCCTCTCACACCCAACCCATCTCGTTCATACGTTTATCTAATTTTATTTTGAAACTCTATCGTTCTTGATCCCACAATGGCGCTAGGTATCCTATTCCACATGTCTATTGTCTACATATCTGTTACCATTATGGTATAATCAAACAGAATTAAAGTCATTCATACTTGCATAACGTGCTATAAGACAGCTTGACGACGTTCACAAGCACAAGTGCGTCAATGTGTGGATAGTTACATGTGTTTGTGTAAATGAATATGTTTGTGAGTGTAATAAAAAGTAATGCAAATACAGTATATGTTCGTAAATAAATGTTTGTTTACAAAATTAATGTTATATGGATGTTCAAATGCATGTCTACATGAGTATGTATGTGCGTGTGTAATGGCATGTACGTTTGGGTCATAATTTGGAAGGAACAAAATTATATATTTGTGAAAGAAATTGCAAAGTACACTGTAAAGTGATCAGCTCAGCAGCAGTAGGCTTTCAAGAATAAACTGAATAGCTCAATGAATTAATTGGGTGTGAGCTGGATCTGCCTTGCGTAGGCCAGTTGGGGGGGGGGGGGGGGGGCGCAGTGCAACCTTGCATGCACGAGTAGGAATGTGCATGTACGAGCATAAAGCCTGTACGTTTGTGAGTGGAAATATGTTTGTATAATGGATGTACAAAATTAATAATGAATGTACAATATGTTTGTGTGTGTGTGTGTGTGTGTGTGTGTGTGTGTGTGTGTGTGTGTGTGTGTGTGTGTGTGTGTGTGTGTGTGATAGAGAGAGAATGAGAGAGTCATTCACATGACTTGTCTTTGTGAATGTGTGTTTGTGTTTGTGCTTAGGAATGCGAATATGTATTTGTGCGTGTGGTTCTGAAAGAACATTAGAGTGTGGGTGCGATTGTGGGAGGGAATATCAATGTGTGTGTGTGTGTGTATTCTGATTGGAAATGTGAAGGCGAGTGTGTAATTGTGAATGTATGTTCGAATATATGTGCGTTGTCGAGTGGTAATCTAAAAGTGTGTGTGTGTGTGTGTGTGTGTGTGTGTGTGTGTGTGTGTGTGTGTGTGTACATATATGAATATAAATCACCGAACTTGTTTGTCAAGGTGAATACATGCAATGCAAGTTAATGACATTGTGGGTAGGAATACGAATATGTGTTCCAGAATGATTTTGTGCGTGAAAATGTGAATGTGCATGAGTTTATGTGTGTTTATATAGTGAATCAACATAGAAGATAATAGGTAACATTTCTCAATTGATGATGCACCACTGCAGAGAGCCGATTGGCCCACACAAGACAGTTCCCTCTCACATCCAACCCTAATTACAAGGCCTAATTATAGGCTCAGCTCACTAATACCATGAGGATCGACCTCACCAAAACGGTCAGAGGACAGACAATGAGGGTCTGTCAAGCGCCGATTGGCCCACACCCGGTAGATTCCCCTCACACCCAACCCATCTCGCCCATATGCCAATCTATTTTTTTCTTAATGCTCTCTATAGTTCTTGATTCCACTATAACACTTGGTAGCTTATTCCACCTATCTACAACTCTGTTACCAAACCAATATTTGCCTATATCTTTTCTGAAACGAAAAAATATCTAATTTGAAACCATTTGTTCGAGTTCTTTCGCTATCACTGAACTTGAATACGTAAGGACGATTTATATCATGTGTTAAGTCCTAGGACTTACATATAAGAACATATAAGAACATATCTCTTAACCTTGACGTAGCCCAGCCAGTGAGGCTGGGCTACGGGACACCACCAGTGGTGTCCCGTAGCCCAGCCTCACTGGCTGGGCTGCGTGACACCACTGGTGGTGTCCCGTAGCCACTTCGTAACTTTAAAGGTGTAATATCTCCATTATATCAAAGACTCACCCTAAGGGTCATAGAGTAAATTAGTCTTATTTTTGTCTCCCGAATTTGCCATTAAATTTATGAAAAGGGTTACTGAATCACCCTGTATATATTTGGAAGTTAGTATAGCCAGGTATTATAGTATATCGGAATGACCCAGACTCGTCTTCAATCTGGCGCTATCATAAATCATTATAACAGCCCTGACCACCCTCAACTAACCCGTAAAGACCTTGATAGCAACACCTCCATATTAGATAAAGAACCTGACTCCAGACGCCTTCCCATCCTTGAAGCTATATACATACAAGCACTAAACACCCCCACTTAACAACCAGACATTATGCCTCCAAATTCTCCCCACAGCGAGGAAATCCTACACCAACACACAACGCGATGGAAATGACCCCGCCATTGCTATACCTAGCCAACGCCCACCTCCTGGTGCCCCCGGACCCCAACAGCCAATCAACAGGCGTAGTGCGCGGCTAGCAGCGGCCAGCCAACCACGGACGCAGACTGCCGACTAGCCCCGCCCACATGTGCATACCTGGCGACGCGTGGACCCCCGAGCCCCCTATAAATACCCATTTATTTTCCTATTTTTAAGAAATAAATGGATGAATGCAGAATGAATGAATGCAATAAGATGTAAGACACGAGAAAATATTGAGGGTTAGCCAAGCTGAAAACATACACTTGTCGAGAATTCTCCAATCAGAGCCAGGGTCGCAAAAAATGGCCGACGCATGAATACTCCCTCGTCATTGGTCAGTGAGATGGAGAGAGAGAGAGAGAGAGAGAGAGAGCGCCTCGCAGGACAAGTTCCGTGGGTCTCTCTCTCGCTCTCTCTCACCCTTCATGTTAATCATACCAATTACAGTACAATTAATTCGTGCCTAGTATCTGTCCCTGTAAATAAGAACGAGTATCTCCAATAAAATAAGGAGCATCAATAGAATGAAAAAAAAAAAAAAAAATATATATATATATATATATACCGGTATATATATATATATATATATATATATATATATATATATACTGTATATATATACTGTATAAAAAAATAGAAAAAAAAAAAAAAAAAAAAAAAAAAAATATATATATATATATATATATATATATATATATATATATATATATATATAATATATATATATTATATATATATATATATATATATATATATATATTATATACTGTATAAACAAAATAGACAAATATATATATATATATATATATATATATATATCCCTTGTATTGAGTATTGTTCACATGTATGGGGAGGTTCCTCTCACACTGCTCAATGAGACAATTGAAAGGAAGGCTGTATCTATCAGTCCATTACCACAAAGTTCACCAACTGCAATCTCTCTCTCTCCGCGTTGCATCTCTCTCGCTATTCTATTCTATGTTACAGAGCTATCCCAGTGCATCCACCTCCTTTAGGGCGTGGTACCCGTCTTGCAACTCAATCCCACCCCTACTCTGTGCAACTCTCCAACCCAAGAGTGAAACGTTACTCTCAAACTTTCTTCTACTCAACAGCTGAGCTCTGGAACTCTCTCCCAGAATCAGTCTTTCCCTCTTCCTATGACTTAAATTGCTTCAAACTCCGTGTGTCCAGGCATTTTGGCTCGAACGTCCCTTGATTTTGGCCCTGTCACTCTTTCAACTATGGGGGAGACACTCGCTATAGGCAGTTATGCCTTTTGCCTCCCTCAATCACATAGAAAAAAAAAAAAAAAAAATATATACATACATACTGTATAAACAAAATATACAAATACACAATTAAAATATATAAACTAAAACAATAATAATAAATAAATACATCATTCAATTAGTCAATCAACAAATACAATTAAATACAAATGAACAAACAAATATATCAATAACATCAATTAAACAAAAATAAAATAATAATAAATAAATAAATAAACAAATAAATAAATGAACAAAAAATGTAACAACTTATAATCCAAACACCAAAGAGTAATAACAACAACAATAAATAATAATAACATCGGAACCATGCTATAATGCATAGGAAAACAAACAACAATAAACATAAACACAAAGTGCAAACAGGGAGGCAGGAAATAGAAAACAGGAAATATAAACATGAAGCTGGTGGTATGTTCTGGTCACGGAACATATATATAAAATATAATCAAAGTTCTTAACCAAGAATAGCAAAGTGGACGGACCACTATCTTTTAATCTCCAACTTTACTTCATATTTCTAATTCTTGTCTTCTTTATCCACTGATAAACTCTATTTTCATCCCCCTATTCTATCCCCCTCTAATTGCTAAATTCTTATCATTACCTGTGTGAACATGGCAAGAGCTATTGCTGAAACGTTACCCTTACCCTGCTGGGTGCTGCAACAACTGCTGCTACACGCCGACAAAAGGAAAAAGCTAAGTCTGTTTTCATTGTCGGTGATTCATTGGTTAGATACCTTGGCAGGGCAACAAACACTCAGGTTGGTAAAGTTGTCTGCGTGCCTGGTGCCGGAGTCGGGAGGGTGGCTGAGAAGATAGATGCTGTCATGGAAGTGAGTGGGGAGGACCCCATCATCTTCCTCAACGCAGGGAGCAACGACATATGGAGATGCAGGACTGAGGAGTTGCTCTCCAAGTATCAGGAAATGTTGGAGAGGATCAAGGAAAAAGGTGGAGTTCCTGTGGTAAACAGTATCCTGCCTAGAAGAGGGGTAAGGAAGGAATGGTCCTCCAGGGCTATTGGTGTAAATAGCCGGCTGGAGAAGTATTGTAAGGCAAATACTGTTCCATTCCTGGATAACTGGTCCCTCTTTTATGGTAAGGATGAACTGTATGCCCAGGATGGAGTACATCTCTCTCGACTAGGAGTTTCGACCTTGGCCAGCTCACTCGACAAGATTGTTGCGGGGTTTCGTTAAAAAAACCTGTGTGTGTAAGTAAAATACTGTCTCCATATGGAGCAGGTACTTCATGTGACAAACCAGTGAGTAAAATAGAAATAATCAGTCAAGATAGTGCGGATATAGTGATGTGTAATAGTAGTATCGATAACACTACACATGTAACTGATAGTAAAGATGAGAATACTGATAGAGTAGAATTTCCGTCTAGAGCTAGTAGTTCAACAGGAAATAATAAGTTAGCTAAACACAATCTAAAATTAGTTGCAAATAAAAGTAATAGGTTGAGGGTATATTATACAAATTGTAGGAGTTTATGTAACAAAATGAACGAACTTAGAGCACTCGTTAGCACAGAAAATATAGACATAATAGCGCTAACTGAAACGTGGATTAATACAGAATCTAGGCATTTTTTAGCAGAATTTGATATTCCAGGATATAGTTTGTTTAAATATGACCGAACAAGTAGGAGGGGCGGGGGTATAGCAGTGTTTGTCAGGAGTACATTAAAAAGCTGTATTAAATCAGGTATTAGATTAAATAATGATAATGAAAGTGTTTGGGTAGAGGTTAACGAAGGTAGTGAGACCATAGTTATTGGAGTTATATATAGACCGCCTAATATGAGTAGAAATGGCGGAAAATCGTTATGGGAGGAAATTAAAATAGCATCAAGGTTTAGCAATGTGTGCATTATGGGGGATTTTAATTTTCCGAACATTGATTGGCAGCACCAAATAGGCGACTCCGATTCAGTAGAGTTTATTGAGGTAGTACAAGATAGTTTTGTATTTCAATTCATAGATACGCCGACTAGAGGTATTAATATTCTTGATTTAGTTTTCAGTAACAATGAACATATGATAAATAATGTAGAGATTGGTGACCACCTAG
Source organism: Paralithodes platypus (assembly GCA_032716605.1). Lineage (NCBI taxonomy): Eukaryota > Metazoa > Arthropoda > Malacostraca > Decapoda > Lithodidae > Paralithodes > Paralithodes platypus. Next base: position 8,500,218 of record CM064512.1, read on the forward strand.
GAAATAGCGATCATAAATCTATTTATTTTAATATACAATGGACAGGGAATGCTAAAGAGAATACGACACTTATCCCAGATTTCAGAAAAGCCGATTATGGTGGGCTAAGAAGAGACTTAAGGGTGGACCCTATTGTTAAGCGATTAAGTCAGGATATGCCAGAGTTAAACTTGCCACCTACATATAACCAGTTTATTGCTTCACTCCACAATGCTCAAAATAAATGTATCCCTAAAAGAAGATTTAGATCGACGCAGAACCAACCAAAATGGATGACTAATAAGCTAATAGATCTTATAGGAAAAAAGAAAGGAATATATCGAAAAATAAAGAAAGGTGAAAATCATTTACATATATACTATCAGACTCTATCAAGACAGGTCAAAAAGGAAATCAGGAAAGCAAAAAGAAATTATGAAATAAGGATAGCCAGCGACTCAAAAAATAACCCTAAAGCTTTTTACCAACTATATAAATCTAAAGTTAGAGATGTAATAGGCCCCCTAAAAACTTCAATAGGAGAAATAACAGAAAATGATTTAGAAATGTGCAGTACATTAAATAGTCAGTTTCTTTCCGTTTTCACTAATGAAAATTTGGCACAGATTCCAGAAGTCAATATGGTATTTTTTGTTTATTTTTTTTATTTTTATTTTTTTTTCTATATTCCAACTTACTTCCTCTCGGGCATAGGCTGAGAGCCTTAACATTCACCGCTTTACAATGAACAGTGAAGCCCGTGAGGTCTTGTTCCAGTCTAGGGAGTGAGACATGTGAAGCACGTAGAGCACAACGAGCACCTGCCATCTTGCCTTCACATGAGGCACGGTGCTCACTCATGGCCCGAAACGACCCCATCCCTGAAGCCATCTCGTTCCCGTGCTTCACTGTCTCACCCACTACACTCGGACTCTCACACTTACACACACACAACGCCAGTGATACTACTAGTGATAGTATAGAAAATATGTTAAGTACAGTTAGTATAAGTAGAAATGATGTGCTTAAGGAAATTGACAGACTGAAACCTCAAAAATCGCCTGGTCCTGACGAGGTATATGCTAGAGTATTAAAAGAATGCAGAGATGAGTTAAGTAGTCCATTAGCATTTATATTTAACAAGTCATTAGAAACAGGTTTAGTTCCAGAAGCTTGGAAGCTTGCAAATGTAGTTCCGATCTTCAAAAAAGGTGATAAATCGATAGCATCCAATTACCGTCCCATTAGTCTCACATCAATCATAGGAAAGTTGCTAGAGTCCATTATTGCTAGGAAAATTAGAAGCCACTTAGTAAAATTTAACTTAATAAATTCTTCTCAGCATGGATTCACTCAGGGACGTTCTTGCCTTACTAATTTGCTTAGCTTTTTCTCAGAGGTATATGAAGCAGTAGATAGTGACAAGTCATATGATATTATATATTTAGATTTCAGTAAAGCTTTCGACAGAGTCCCTCATGAGAGATTGATGAGAAAGGTTGAGGCACATGGAATAGGAGGGTCGTTGTTGGGATGGATTAGGTCATGGCTAATTGGTAGGAAACAGAGAGTCAGCATAAATGGTACCAAGTCAGAGTGGGGAGCAGTCAAAAGTGGTGTCCCCCAGGGATCGGTATTAGGTCCCCTGTTGTTTCTTATATACATAAATGACCTAGATTTAGGTATAACTAGTAGGATAAGTAAATTCGCAGACGATACTAAAATAGGGAGATCAATTGATTCAGATAGCGATATAGAGTACAAAGGAGTACAAAGGAGTACAAAGGAAATCAAGCAACAACAGATCTAGTGACCCTTCTAGGTTGCTTGTCCTCCAAAACACTGAGGATCAAGTGTCCAAACAGTGGTTTAGAGTGGGTAAGGGAACATTGGAAAGGGAATTACTCCCCTGGAACTAATGTCCGTGGCAGGATTAGGAAGTTAGTAGGGGATAGATGGGTTAGTAACTGAGGGGGGGATAAAATAAAGTTATTCATTTACAAACGCAGTCAGTCGCGGGTTTGATGCGAGATATTTGTCTAGGTGGAGTTTAAATGAATCAACGGTGATGCAGTCTATAACGTTTCGGGGAAGCCCATTCCACAAGTTGACAACTCGATTGAAGAAGAAATTCTTAGATTCGTGTGAGTTAAAAGATTTACCAATAATTTTGCAACCGTTTCCCCGCGTGTAATTAGATTGGTCGATAGTGAAGTACTTACTACAGTTCATATTGTCGATGCCTTTGATGATTTTGAACACTTGAATTAAGTCACCTCTTAATCTGCGCTGGGTTAAAGGAAATAGATTTAATTCTCTAAGACGCTCTTCGTATGGTTTGTTCTTTAGGCTAGGTATCATTTTGGTAACTCTACGTTGAACTCGTTCTAGCTTGTCTATATCTTTCTGGTAATAAGGGCACCAGGATTGAACCCAGTATTCCAGAAGAGGGCGGACCAAGGAATTGTAAAGGGTTAGGATAACTTCTTTGGATTTATGCTCAAATGACCTGCCTATAAAGCCAATTATTTTGTTTGCCTTCTTAACAACGAGAGAGAGAGAGAGAGAGAGAGAGAGAGAGAGAGAGAGAGAGAGAGAGAGAGAGAGAGAGAGAGAGAGAGAGAGAGAGAGAGAGAGAGAGAGAGAGAGAGAGAGAGAGAGAGAGAGAGAGAGAGAGAGAGAGAGAGAGAGAGGGGGGGGGGATAACATAATGACATAGAGGGGGAGGTGAAGGCACACTGATGAGGTGATGGGAACACTTGTTTTTCTTTTTTTTAAGGCTGGTGATGTAGGGTTTGTTGTCATATATATATATATATATATATATATATATATATATATATAATGTTTCTGTGTCTGCATATAATCAGCATGCCTCATATAAAACAGACCTTTCAATTAATAGGGTTAAGGGTTGTTATTTATTAACCAGCATGTACTCTTACAATAGTATTTTACACATAAATATTCCCCAAGGCATCATCATCCATAGTATATTACTTTACTATCAAAGTTACAGTTACTTTAAGAACAACTGACCTGTTTTCACTAGAGCATACTCCCACTTCATCCTAATAATTGACTACAAGCTACTGAGTATAATCATGTCTGGCATCGAAACCCATTTATCCGTTTCCCCTTAATCCTATTTGATATACAATATAAATACACAAAAGAAGACAAAAAAAAAAAAAAAAAAATTATACAAACCTCTCCCCGCGCATCGAACCAGGTCCCCCCATAAGTATAGATTTGCTTATTTATGGATTTGTTAATATATTTTATAGTTTTAGTTTCCTCCCAAGACCTCCCTCAAACTTTAAAAAACACCCGCCCAAGACCTCCCTCAAACTTTAAAAAACACCCGCCCAAGACCCTCCTTGTTTAGTTTCCTCGCTAGACCTCCCTCAAACTTTAAAAAACACCCTCCTTGTTTAGTTTCCTCGCTAGACCTCCCTCAAACTTTAAAAAACACCCGCCCAAGACCCTCCTTGTTTAGTTTCCTCGCTAGACCTCCCTCAAACTTTAAAAAACACTCGCCCAAGACCCTCCTTCAAGATAAATGTGTACAGTTTATTATATTTGTTTTACCCCCTTCTCCCTCATATCTAGCCCCATTTATTTTAGATTATAAGATGCTTGCCCCATTAGTTTGGCGATTTTAAGACCTTTCGTCTTCATTTCCTTGTCAATTTTAAGGCCTTTCTTTCCATTTTGGTGTTGATTTTTTTTTTTCCTGGACAGCGATATCGAGCCTGCAATTTAAGGGGAACCGGTCTTTGGCTTGGCCATTTTTTTACCAAATAATGTACGAATTTATCTCGATGAGGGTCTTTTGGTATGTTTATAAATTGCAGGCGAGTGAAATCGCCAGGAAGAAATCGACGCCTAAATGGTACAAAAGGTCTTAAATCTGACAAGAATATGATGCGAAAAGTTGATCAATGGCCAAACTATCGGGGGTGAACATCTTTAAAATCTCAAAAGTAATGGGGATAAACATGAGGGAGAAGGGGGTTCATAAAAAAAACACTACCTTAAATAAAAATAATTATACCCTAAGGCCTAAATGCAACTTTCGACACTGATATGATAGCTATGGTGATTATAAGGATAAACATGAGAGAGAAGGGGGATCATAAAAAATACTACGTTGTTTAACCTCGCTGGTCGAAATGATTGAATTGAGTATCCTAATCAACTAAAAATACAAATATACCAATTTAATAAAGTTTCCTTATCAACTAAAAATAATAAATACCCCCTTTGAGTTCATTAATAAAGTATCCTAATCAACTAAAGATAATATATAATTTGAATTACTAAACAAAGTATCCGTATAAACTAAAAATAATAAAACTATTTGAATTCTTGAATAAAATGCCTTAATCCAATACAAATAAAAAGTAAAGCATTTAAATTATTGAATAAAGTATATTAATCAAATACTAATAATTAACAAATACGAAAGATTATGTTTTTTATTTGCCCTTCATTTTTGATAACCAAGATTTAGAATTATCTGTAACGGCATATTTTTCCTGCAGACGAATTCTCAATTGTTCTATGAATTGAGATTTTTCCTCATCATCTTTTCTAATTTTAGCAAGGGAAGATTTCAAGGTATTCATATTTTCATCTTTTTCTTCTATCGACTCCTGCAGTTCAAAAATATATTTAAATTTATCATTCAAAATACTATTTGCCGACTGATAGTCACGTTTAGCGTGACTCAGTTCATTTTGCAAATTTATATTTTCTTTCTTGATGTTCTCCCTTTCAACAACTTTCTCGTTGATAATACCTTCAAGGATAACCATTTTGTCCTCATATTTTTCAATTTTCACCTCATTTTCATTTTTAAATGTAGCAAGGGAAGACTCTAGGAAAGAAATCTTGTCATTTTTTCCTTCTATCGCCTCCTTTAGTTCAACAAAGTATTTCATTTTTTCATCCAAAGTACTCATGGTTGCCTGATGGTCATTTTTTCTTGGTTTAGTTTTTCTTTCTCCAAACTATTATATTCCTTTCCTATATTTTTCACTTTCAACATTTTTCTCGTTGATGCTATCTTCCAGTATAACCATGTTTTCCTCATATTTTTCCATTTTTGCCTTACCCTTTATCACTAGCTGTGTTGATTCCTCCAACAGTCTTGCCTGCGCCTCAGCCTCATGCTTTGTTACGGAAAGGGAATTTTGTAGATGTATTATATTCCGCTCGTGCTTTTCAATCTTCAACTTTTCCTGTTTCAGGATTTGATTGATTTCGGACAGGTTGATTTTCGTGGTGTTCAATTCACCAATCAAAGACTCGGATTTTGATTTTTCGTCGTCATACTTTTGCGTAGTTTCACTTAGCACTTGCCGGCACAAATCCAACTCATTTTCTATCGACTCCTGCAGTTCAAAAATAGATTTAATTTTATCATTCAAAATACTATTTGCCGAGTGATAGTTATGTTTAGCGCGAGTCAGTTCATTTTGCAAATTCATATTTTCTTTCTTGATGTTCTCCCTTTCAACAACTTTCTCGTTGATAATACCCTCAAGGATAACCATTTTGTTCTCATATTTTTCAATTTTCACTTCATTTTCATTTTTAAATGTAGCAAGGGAAGACTCTAGGAAAGAAATCTTGTCATTTTTTCCTTCTATCGCCTCCTTTAGTTCAACAAAGTATTTCATTTTTTCATCCAAAGTACTCATGGTTGCCTGATGGTCATTTTTTTCTTGGTTTAGTTCTTTCTCCAAACTATTATATTCCTTTCTATATTTTTCACTTTCAACATTTTTCTCGTTGATGCTATCCTCCAGTATAACCATGTTTTCCTCATATTTTTCCATTTTTGCCTTACCCTTTATTACCTGCTGTGTTGATTCCTCCAACAGTCTTGCCTGCGCCTCAGCCTCATGCTTTGTTACGGAAAGGGAATTTTGTAGATGTATTATATTCCGCTCGTGCTTTTCAATCTTCAACTTTTCCTGTTTCAGGATTTGATTGATTTCGGACAGGTTGATTTTCGTGGTGTTCAATTCACCAATCAAAGACTCGGATTTTGATTTTTCGTCGTTGTACTTTTGCGTAGTTTCACTTAGCACTTGCCGGCACAAAACCAAATCATTTTCTAGTGTTTCCCTGTTAACACCCCCAGCTTTCACCATACATCGAAGATTCTTGATTTCATCGACGAGGGATTCAACCAATGTTGGGTAGCCTTTTGATTTTTCCTCCCAATCCACACCGATCGATTTTAGCAACCCTGTCACAAATTTCACACCCTGGCTCTTTTTGTTGTTGAACTTGAACAGTTTACCGAACCCCATCCTGCTTTGTGTATAATTAAACAATTAACGTTCACTAATTAACAGAAAATCACGTATATATGAAAGACTTTGGGAGAATCTTCTATTACCGTGCGACGCGTGATCAAGTCAAATTAATAATGAACCACTGCCAGCGCTCCAAACCCTTCAAGCTTCAACTAAAATATCTACATAGGCTAGATACTTTGTTACTCTATTTTACATAATGTAAACATATGTTTTATGTATGTATATTTATCGTAATATTATAATATTAGCTAATTATCCTTGCCGTTTACTTTAATAATAAAACAAAAAAAATTGTTAAAGAACATTAACCAAATATATAATAGTTTCCCATAATATTAAAGTTTTTTCTAATTAGGCATTTAAGAAAAAGGCAATTTTACGGGTAACTAATTTAGATATTTTATTTCCGAGGATTTTTTTTTTTCTATAAGAAAATCACATAATAATGTTGTGATTCTAAAGGTTTACAGATTGTAAAACTGCCTATGATATAAATTGAACGATGTGATTATATTTGGCGAACTATCTCATTGAGCCTCAGAAAACCCAGATTGGCTACTATTTGGATGGGATTTATGTATCACATTAAGGGGGGAGGCCCCGGTTTTCTGGACCACTTTCTCCCTCATGTTTAGCCCCATTAGTTTTCAGATGTTAAGATGTTTGCCCCATTAGTTAGTCGATTTTAAGACCTTTCGCCCAATTTCTTCGTCAATATTTAGACCTTTCATGCTGTTTAGGTGTCAATTTTTCCCCTGGCGAACGATAGTGAGCCTGTAATGTTGGAAGAACCGGCCTTAGGCCGGAATATTTTTCTACCGAAAAATGTACAAATTAATCCAGAAAGGGGATCTAATGGATTTTTTTTTTTTTTTAATTTGATGGAGGTCTAGGGAGGAAACTAGACAAATATTGAATAAATGTAAAAATCGCCCAAAAAGTGAACCATCTCCCCTTAAGGAAATGTTTTTTCTCGACTCCCTTCTCTCATGTTTAGCACCATTAGTTTCGAGATTTTAAGATGTTCGCCACATTAGTTTGGCGATTGTAAGACCTTTGACCCCATTTCTTTGTCAATTGATCTCTATCAACTCATCGGCGTATATTTAACCCTTTCAGTACACAGTAGCGTTATTTACCCTCTCAAACATATGGGTATGAAAAGAGTATATAAAGTATCCGTAATAATCTACCCTTTTAACCCCTTCTGTACCGGCGACGTGTATTTAATTTGAGTTCAACTTCATTTCGACGATGTTATGAAGCTCAGGAAGGATACATACTGTAGTAGCTAAAAGGATTAAGTGAGATAGCCTGCAGCCTTTTAATGTGTAAACGTCCTTCCTAAGCTGAATAAAATCGTCTAATAGATGCAAGAATACGATGGAAAAGACATGACCGGTACTGAACGGCTTAATGGTATATGGATGCTAATAAACCCTAATTATACAATGAGCTTAGGGTCTTAATGGTATATGGATACTAATAAACCCTAATTATACAATGAGCTTAGGGTCTTAATGGTATATGGATACTAATAAACCCTAATTATACAATGAGCTTAGGGTCTTAATGGTATATGGATACTAATAAACCCTAATTATACAATGAGCTTAGGGTCTTAGAAATCGCCAAACTAGTGAGGCGAACGTCTTAAAATTTCAAAACTAATGGGGCTAAACACGAGGGAGAAGGGGGTCCAAAAAAGAAAAAAACGCCTCCTTCCTGGTAGTTAGCAGAAAATGAAGGAAGGCGTCGTAATACTGAGAGGGTTAACCCCTTCTGTACCGGTGACGTCTTTTGTATTTGATTTCAGCTACATTTAGACGATTTCATGTAGCTTTGGAAGGATATATGGTAGCTAAAAGGATCAATTGAGATAGGCTGTAGATTTTAATTGGTAGACGTCCTTCCCAAGCTGAAACAAATTGTCTAATAGTAGCCAAAATAAAGTGAAAAAGATGTATCCGGTAAAGAAGGGGTTACACTACTATACCCTGTTCCAAATAACTGGGCCAAAACTCTTGACCACTTACCTCTAGAACTCACACACGACTAGAGTAAGGGAGCTAATAATACTACCATTTGGGAAGGGTCACCCAGGGAATAGGTGTGGTCATTTACAGCCCATTTGCTCTGGCCATTTTTAAGTTACGGAGGTTAGGGTTCACGATGTTTGGCCTACCTATTTGGAACAGAGTATAAATGGGTTTAGATATTTAAGGGGAGACTGGCCGTTTGTTTGGTCTATTAATTCATCTATTCATATATTTTTTTTAGTTTCCTCCCTAGACCTTCATCAAGCACACACTCTCTCTCTCTCTCTCTCTCTCTCTCGCAGGGATCGTAAGATTTGTGTGGCCAGTGTATATATATATATCTATGTAAATGGCTCACTGTCCCTCTCTCTCTTTCACTCACACACTCTTTCTCTCTCTTTCACACACACACACACACTCTTTCTCTCTTTCACACACACACACACACTCTTTCTCTCTCACACACACACACACACACACACACACACACACACACACACACACACACACACACACACACACACACACACACACACACACACACACACACACACACACACACACACACACACACACACACACACACACACACACACACACACACACACACACACACAAGGCAAGCTACCCGAGGTGTGGAAGGCTGCTGATATTGTACCGATATACAAGAAAGGACCGAAAGAAGATGCAAATAACTACAGACCCGTGTCTTTGACTAGTGTTGTAGTAAAACTGCTTGAGAAATTGATCAGGAAATTTTGGATTTGTCACCTCGAGGAGAACCATTTACTATCGGATTGTCAGTTTGGTTTTAGGTCGAATAGGTCATGTGTGTCAAATTTGCTGAGCTTCTATAGAGTGATTGAAATTATGCAAGAACGAGACGGATGGGCAGATTGTGTATTTTTAGATTTCAAAAAAGCTTTTGATAAAGTACCCCATAAAAGGCTTCTATATAAACTTGAAATGTGTGGAGGAATCACCGGTGGACTCTTAAAATGGATGAAGGATTTCTTAACCAGGAGGAAAATGAGAACCATCATAAGAGGGAAATATTCATCATGGAGTGATGTGATAAGTGGAGTGCCCCAGGGCTCAGTGTTGTTGTTGTTGTTGTTGTTGTTCCCTAAGCTGCCTGGCCGAACAGCCCCGAGTCCCTGAGAAAGGCCATGGCCACGATCGGGCTTTCCCACAGAGCTCTCATTGAGTGTAGATTGTGTTGTTGGCGTAAGTGGTTGTGTGAAATGCAGTCTTCTATGATGTGTTTAATGGTATGGGGTGCTGTGTTACATCCCGGGCAGGTGTCGACAACGGAGTCATCCAGTCTCTTCTGATAGCTCAGGAGAGCTGGATGGTGTCCGCATCTCAGCCTGGCCAGGTGGACTCTGTCCTCGCGAGGAAGGGAGGATTCGGAAGGATGGATTTCGGGAGGTCGTGCATGCAGCTGCGTGTTGTCTGTGAGTGAGTGGATGGATCGGTGAGAGATATGAGTATGGATGTGCTTCTGGAAGTTGGTTCGGGGTGGGCAGGGAGGGAGAGAGGACAATAATTGTGTGTGATACCGTGTGCTGGGTGTTGTTTTGATATTTCTTGGTGTCTGTGGGTGAGTTGCCATGTAGTTTAGTGGGTGGTCTTGGTTCGTGGAGGCTGCTGCCAGGAATTGAGTGCCTCTCATGTCCAGATGTGTTGGCCCCATTGATGTTTTTATTTTTTATAAATGATCTGCCTCTTGGAATTAGCAGCTATATTAACATGTTCGCCGATGAAGCAAAATTAGTGAGGAAAGTGGTTGATAACAATTGCTGTAAAATGCTCCCGGAGGACATCAATAAGCTGTATCAATGGAGCCGAATGTGGAAAATGGAGTTCAACATTGATAAATGACACGTGATGGAGATGGGAGACGGCCAGGGAAGACCCCATGGGGAGTACACGTATGGGCGATGTAAGGTTGGAAAAGTCAGAGAAGGAAAAAGACTTAGGAGTTGTAGTGAACAGGAGGTTAGATCCCGGTGACCACATCAATAACTTGGTAAATAAGGCATATTCGTGGTGGGCTAATATTAGGGTAGCGTTTAAATTCCTAAATGAAGACATGGTGAAGATATTAATAACACAGTTTTTAAGGCCTAGCCTGGACCATGCAGCGGTTGTATGGAATCCACACATGAAAAAACACATAAGTAAGCTCGAGAAAATTCAGCGTGTGATCACAAGATGGGCGCCAAGGTTAAAAAATTTACAATATGAAGACCGGCTGTGTCACCTGGGGATTCCCTCACTTGAACAGAGAAGGGAGAGGGGAGACATGATAGCTTTATTTAGGTGTGTTCACGGAAAGGAATATATTGATCAAACACAGTTTGTTTGGCCAGCGGTGGGGAGGACGAGAGGACATGACTATAAACTGTTGAGGAGGAGAGCTAGGAAGGATGTTAGGAAGTTTGGTTTTCCAGATAGAATGGTTGAGAAGTGGAATAAGTTACCAAACGACCTAGTGTGTGCACAAAGTATTCAAGCTTTTAACGGGACACTACGAGAGTAATCTCAATCCGGAAAATACAATTAGGTAAACACACACACACACACACACACACACACACACACAACACACACACACACACACACACACACACACACACACACACACACACACACACACACACACACACACACACACACACACACACACACACCCGTATACACACCCCGTAGCCTAGTAGGTAGAGCTCTCGTCTCACACACGAGGGGTCGGGGGTTCAATCCCCGGCCGGGCGGAGACAAATTGGGCTTGTCTCCTTTCATGTGTTAGCCTCAGTTCACCTAGCTGTAAATAGGTACCTGGAATAAGTGGATGACGTTGTGACGTCCCATCTGGGGTTGGCAAAAATGGTACAAGGCGAGATGGGTATCATATGGTTCACCTAAGCTGATGGCTACCTAAGCCTTCGGGCGAGACGGTACCGTCTATAGTGAGAATGGTACCATACAGATCCACCCTAAGCCTTCGTTTCCGATGTCGCCAATTGGCTAAAATACAGACTACACACACATCCACAGCCATTCCAACAGTACATAAAACACTTAACGTGCATTTCACGCAATACATTCCCAGTTAAGGAGGCGCGATAATAATGAGCTTAGCTCGCATTGCGTGGATTCCCCTTGACGAACAAGTAACTGAGTAACACACACACGCACGCACGCACGCACGCACGCACGCACGCACGCACGCACGCGCACACACACACACACACACACACACCAAGACTGGAGAATGCGGCAGTGGTGTGGGCACCACATCTAAAAAAACATATAAAGAAGTTGGAGAAGGTTCAGAGAGCTGCAACTAGGATGATACCAGAACTGAGAGAATTACCATATGAGGAGAGATTAAAGAAATTAGATTGACCATCTCTAATGGATAGAAGGGAGAGAGGCGATATGATTATGATGTACAAATATGTGAGAGGACTCGAGAAGGTGGACAAGAAGGGTTATATTGTGAAAGTTAATGGTAGAACTAGGGGGCATAGATATAAGCTAATGAAAGGAAGATGCAAAGGAGATGTGAGAAAGTATAGTTTCCCTTACAGAAGTATAAGTAAATGGAATCAGTTAGAAGAGGAAGTGGTGTGTGCAAAAAACATTCATATTTTTAAGGAAAAGTTAGATAATTGTAACTCAGGAAGCGGGACAATACGAGCCTAAAAAGCTCAACTCCTGTATACTACAAATAGGTAAATACCAATAGGTAAATACACACACACACTCTCTCTCTCTCTCTCTATCTCTCTTGGACGTCAACGCTGTTAAGATAAAGTAATGGCTTAATTATAACATGTTTGTCTGCACACACATAATTATCTGACTGTCAGGAAAATCAAGTAATATTATTCATGATAATGTAAATGTTTAAACTGCATTACCGGTATACAGTATATCTTATCAGAAATAGCTGATCACGTTTTTATTATATACAATTATTGAAAGTACTTGTATGTTTGACTAAATTATTATATATATTTTAATATTGCACACGCCCTCACTACTGCAATATATCTATGTACCTAATCAATCTATCTATCTATCTATCTATATTTATGAAGAGAGATAGTGAGAGTAATAGTATTAAATATTACACAAAAATATACACTGGGCACCTCACTCATTCACACAATAATGAATAAGAGAGAGAGAGAGAGAGAGAGAGAGAGAGAGAGAGAGAGAGAGAGAGAGAGAGAGAGAGAGAGAGAGAGAGAGAGAGAGAGAGAGAGAGAGAGAGAGAGAGAGAGAGAGAGAGAGAGAGAGAGAGAGAGGAGAGAGAGAGGAGAGAGGGAGAGAGAGAGAGAGAGAGAGAGAGAGAGAGGGGAGGGGGGAAACATAATGACATAGAGGGGAGGTGAAGGCACACTGATGAGGTGATGGGACACTTTTTTTTTTTAGGCTGGTGATGTAGGGCTTGTCATTAGCTTTCCCTCTCGCTTATATATATATACATATATATATATATATATATATATATATATATATATATATAAAAAGGAAAAGAATTGACAGGGCGCCAGGCAACAAATTGAAATTTTCCTTAGAAAAACTAGCCAACTATAAGTCATTATTTAAGTCTCAAGTCTCCTTTTTCGATTATTGGACATTCTTATATAAAATCATTGAACATTCGAAGGCAATCTCTGAAAAGGTAAAGATCCGTCATGATAATAAGCTCAAGTGTCTTGGTATTCAGCAAACTAAATACAATGAGGGCTGTATCTTCAATGAGTCGAGCAGACGACTTTCATCAAGAGAAAAGAAAGTTTTAATGCTGGGTCTGGATTTTTGTATTCCTTTTTATAAGAAGGATTGGTTGAGTCATTTTGTTTCAGTGGAAAAATTGTGTAATACAGTTCAAGAGTGTGTCAAAACGGGGTTGTTGAGAAATGGGATGGACAGTGATGGTGTAATTAACAAACTTAGGGAATTTGGCAATAATAACTATAGATTGGCAGTACGTGAATATCAAAATGTGGAATCATCTGTGTTTAGGAAAGAGGACTTGGATTTGCTTAGGGATTTGGGTAAGGATAGTTCAATTGTCATTGTCAAACCGGATAAGGGTAAGGGAGTTGTTATTATGGATAAAGTTGATTATTTGCAAAAAATGGAAACTATTCTGAGTGACCGAAACAGATTTAAACTAATAAAAGGTGAATTGTTTGATGTAATTATCAGAGGTGAGGATAAATTAAATAGGATTCTACGATCTATTAAGGACAGGATAGGTATTGACAGCTTCAACTTCTTATATGCGTCTGGCTCCGCTCCGGGAGTAGTATATGGGTTACCAAAGGTGCATAAACCAGGAATTCCACTCAGGCCAATTGTTTCATCTATAAAGACAGTGGGGTATAATTTAGCAAAATTTCTTCAACCCATAGTTGCTCCTCTTACAACTAATGAATATACAGTACTCAATTCTAGTAGTTTTGTGAGGGAAATTTCAAATCTTGTGTTGCCTAAACATTTTGTTCTTGCCAGTTATGATGTAGAGTCACTTTTCACAAACGTTCCTCTGAGTGAGACTTTAGAGATTATTTTGGATGAATATGATTCTGACAACTTTTTCAATATTAGTAAGGATATAGTTAAGAAATTGTTCTTGTTTGTAACTACAGAATCTTGTTTTTTGTTTAACAAAGTATTGTATAGTCAAATTGATGGAGTTTCAATGGGGTCAAGTCTAGGTCCATTGTTTGCGGGTTCATTTTTGTGCAATAAAGAGGTTAAGTGGCTTGATGAGTGTCCCCTATCATTCAAACCTATATTTTATAGGAGATATGTGGATGATACATTTTTAATATTTCGAGATGTAGAAGATAATATAAGTTTTTTTGAATATATGAACAAGCAACATCAAAATATTAAATTTACATGTGATAATGAAGTGAATGGGTCACTATCATTTTTGGATGTTAAAGTGATAAAGACAGATCAGGGATTAGCTACTGAGGTTTATAGAAAGCCCACTCATACAGGATTAGGTTTAAACTGGCTTAGCTACTGCCCTAAGATTTTTAAGATTAATTCAATAAAGACACTATTAGAAAGAGCCTATGCTGTTTGCTCCAGCTATGTTTCGCTACATGTTGAAATTGAAAAATTAAGGAAATATTTTATGCTTAATAACTATAAGGAAGATATATTCAATGGTATACTTAGACATTTTTTGTATGTAAAACAAGCTCAGGGTGTTCAATCAAATTTTGATGTAAAAAAGAAGATAATTTATGTTAAAATGCCTTACTATGGATCTATTAGCAATGAATTTCGTAAAATTGCACTAAATGTTCTGAAAAATAGTTTTCCTGCTGTGAGCTTTAGATTTGTTTTCACCAATAAGTTTAGAACTTCAAAGATCGCGTGCCTGACTTTCTGTGTTCAAATATTGTATACAAATTTACTTGTCCTAGCTGTGAGGCTAGGTATTTGGGATGCACTAGTCGTTCCTTCAAAATTAGGATATTTGAACACCTGGGTAGGAGCTACCGATCGGGAAAGTTTTTACAGGCTATGGCGTTTTCGGCTATTCGAAATCATTCGCGTGAAGAGGATCATCTCTTTAGTGTGGGGGATGTGGAGATAGTCTCTAGGTTGGGTAGCCAGTCTGATGCATTGATTGGTGAGAAGTTGTTAATTAGTAAACTGAATCCTGAAATCAATCTTGCAAATAGTGGTTCATAAATATATGTTTGGTCAAATTTCAAGGGTTTGTTCAACATGGTTAGTGGTTCATTTGTTTGGGAAATTGTTTCATGGGAGTTTATTTTAGCCGCTTCTCGGTTCAGGTTCCTCAGTTCTCTCTTGTTCCTGGTGCTGATGAGAACTCTTTTCTGGGTAAGTCAAGTATAATGATGGGTTTAAACATAAATATTTTTGCTTTTGTCATTGGGAGTGATGTGTTTTTTGTGTTAAATCTCTAGATTGGGTTGAATTTCAGTCTCGTATTGCTATGATATATAAGATTGATTTTAGGCTTAGTTTATTAGTGTTTTCATGTTTTTGACTAAGAGTATTATTTGTGTTTGGATTTTTGGTCAGGGGTTATGTAAGTTAATTACTAGTTATCCTTACTGATAAATCAATGGTGTTAGATAAATTGGGAGATCGTTTCTTGATCCGTTGTATGGTATTAGCCTGTGTTGTGACTTTGTTTTGAGTTTATGGAAACAATGTTTGTATTCAAAGGTTAAAATATGTGTTATGGTTCAATTGTGATGGTCTTTATTTTGCTTTTCGGTATCTTCACTGGTTTTACATGGTTAGTGTATGAATTTTAATTTTATATATAGTGAGACATTAATATAGGATTGTTTATATTTAGTAAGTTTAACCTTTTATAGATTCGATAATCATTACCCTATTTTTTACAAATTGCGTTGTTCTAATAGTATATTACTTATTTTTAGGGAATGTTGTTCCTGATGATGGCTTAAGGTTAGCCGAAAATTTGAAAAATAAAGATGTTGCCTGGCGCCCTGTCAATTCTTTTCCTTTTGATATGGAGGTTTAAGTGCCCAAAATCTACTGCTGAAGTACTCATAACTATATATATATATATATATATATATATATGTATATATATATAGTGTATCACATATCACGAACTAGGAAATGAAATACAAATCATTGTGATGAATAACCTTTTCCTATCGGCATTTAAAGTGCGGCGTTCAGATGGTTCACTTTTTGGGCGATTTTTGCATGTACAGTAGCCATTATTTTTGCATGTACAGTAGCCATTATTTTTGCATGTACAGTAGCCATTATTTTTGCATGTACAGTAGCCATTATTTTGCATGTACAGTAGCCATTATTTTTGCATGTACAGTAGCCATTATTTTTGCATGTACAGTAGCCATTATTTTTGCATGTACAGTAGCCATTATTTTTGCATGTACAGTAGCCATTATTTTTGCATGTACAGTAGCCATTATTTTTCTAGTTTCCTCCCTAAACCTCCATCATATTTTAAATAAAAAGATCCATTATATCCCCCTTCTAGATTAATGTGTACATTTGTTGGTAGAAAAGTGTCCCGGCCAAAGGCCGGTTCTTCCAACATTACAGGCTCACTATCGTTCGCCAGGGAAAAAATCGACACCTAAATAGCACGAAAGATCTAAATATTGACGAAGAAATGGGGCGAAAGGTCTTAAAATCGCCAAACTAATGGGCCGTACGTTTTATAATCTCAAAACTAATGGGGCTAAACATGAGGGAGAAAGTGGCCCAGAAAACCACCGACCCATCCCCCCTTAAATCGAACTTGCATAAATCACAACCCGTATTTGCATATCCGCGTCTACTGTTTCCCGGTAACGGCGGTGTCACACGAGCTCTTTTTCCGGCAATTTTTACCGGCAATTGTAGTCTGGCAGCTTCAAAATTCAAGTTATCTCAGAAGCCAGCCGCCTAACATAATCTACCTTCAGTCTAGTTTCCGATCCCAATGTGAAAAAACCTCAAAAAACATTACGGGAAATATAACTTTGCTCATCGAAAAATGTTGGAAAACTGGCTGGTGTGACAGCGGCTTATCGAAGGCTCCAATGGTATATACTGCTAATTTCAACTTAAGGGGAGATTTCCACTTGAGGGATTTTTGTCTTGACTCCATTCTCCCTCATGTTTAGCCCCATTGTTTTTCTAATCTTAAGACGTTTGCCCCATTGTGTTTACGATTTTAAGAACTTTCAACCCATTTCTGTCAATTTTAAGACCTTTCGTGCCATTTAGGTGTCGATTTTATCCTGGCGAGCGATAGCGAGCCTGTAATTTAAGAGGAACCGGCTTTCAGCCGGGAAATTTTTCTACCGAAAAATGTACAAATTTATCTTGAAAGGGGGTCAAGGGGGTGATATTTTAAGATTGCTGGAGGAGTAGGACACAAACTAGAAACCTCCCCTTAAGGGGACTGTGGCTATTTTGGGGGTCTATTTATTTATATATTAATTTATTTTTAAGTTTCCTCCATAAACCTTCATCAAGCTTAAAAAAAAACACTCCCTAGACCCCCCCCCCCCCCCCCTTCAAGGTAAATCTATAATTTTTTTGGTAGATAAAATTCCCGGCCGAAGGCCGGTTTCTCCTAAAAATACAGGCTCGCTATCGCTCGCCAGGAAAAAATCGACACCTAAATGGCACAAAAAGTCTTTAAATTGACAACGAAATGGAGCTAAAGGTGTTAAAATCGGCAAACTAATGGGCCGAACGTCTTAAAATTTTCAAAGCTAATGGGGCTAAACATGAGGGAGAAGGGGGGCCAGAAAAACGCCCCATCTCCCCATAAATGTATCTCTCTGCGGCGCCGTAACGATATTTGGGTGCCGGAAAATCTGTCGGTAACGGAAGATCATCGGGCTAATTGGCGGCTCTATTATTCGCGTTTCGGACAATATTCGCGTTTCTGACATTATTCGCGTTTCTCACATTATTCACGTAATGAATAAGTGCGCGGAATTTCGATGTGAGTATCCTAAGTGCCACATGTATTTGTTGATTTCATTAATTTAATTTAGAGGTGAAGTTGGTTGGTGGAAAACACATAATAGTTATTCGCATTTCTGACATTATTCGCATTTCTGACATTATTCGCATTTCTGACATTATTCGCGTTTCCCATTATTCGCGTTTCTCCCATTATTCGCGTTTCTCCATACCGATCCACATATTTCCCAGTGGGCGTGTGTGGTTTCCTTAATTTGGAATGATATGATATTATGTTGGTTTGAATTTGGTTTATGGAGTCAATATTTAACCCCTTTCGTACCGGCGACGTCTGTTTAATTTAATCTAGCTATATTTAGAAGAACTAAACTCATAATTAATATATTTTTTAAAGAAACATAATACACATACCGTAGCAACACTATATAGAAATACTTGGCCTTAAGGGGAGGTTTTTAGTTTGGTCCCTAGATATCCATCAAGCTTAAGATTACACCCCCTTGAGCCCCTTTCAAGATAAATTTGTACATTTTTCGGTAGAAAAATTTCCCGGCTGAAAGCCGGTTCCTCTTAAATTACAGGCTCGCTATCGCTCGCCAGGATAAATTCGACACCTAAATTGCACGAAAGGTCTTAAAATTGACGGAAATGGGGCGAAAGTTCTTAAAATCGCCAAACTAATGGGGCGACTGTCTTAAAATCTCAAAAGCAATGGGGCTAAACATGAGGGAGAAAGGGGTCCAGAAAAAAATCCCTCAAGTCGATATCTCCCCTTAAGAATATTTGATGCAAACAGCTCGTAAACGAATACTAAGTAATCCCTTTGAGTTCCAGCGACGTGTGTTATAATTCATTCTAACTATATTTACTGTATGCGATATTATGCAGCTTAGGAAGGATCTGTGGTAGTTGAAAGGGTTGGTTGAGATAGTTTGAAGCCTTATTATTGCTAGAGGTCCTTCCTAAGCTGAATAATAACGCCTAATCGTCTCCAGAATAATGATGCAAAGGACGTCACCGGTACTGTAAGGGTTAAGGGGAGGTTTTCAGTTTGTTTCCTACTCCTCCAGCAATCTAAAAATGTCACCCCCCTTGACCCCCTTTCAAGATAAATTTGTACATTTTTCGGTAGAAAAATGTCCCGGCCAAAGGCCGGTTCCTCTTAAATTACAGGCTCGCTATCGCTCGCCAGGATAAAATCGACACCTGAATTGCACGAAAGGTCTTAATATGGGGTAAAAGTTTTTAAAATCGCTAAACTAATGGGGCGAACGTTTTATAATATCAAAAGCAATGGGGCTAAACATGAGGGAGAAAGGGGTCAAGAAAAAAATCCCTCAAGTGGAGATCTCCCCTTAAACATGTCTCTGTGCACCAGATTGAATGTCCATCGCTTGGTTTCTAACTTTCTCGGTCATTAGTATATTAATTTTATACTTTCCTCTCTGAGTGTACAGTCGCGCTAATAAGTCATGTCTCGGCACCCAGTATATTTTGATCAATACTTGGTAGCAGCAATATATAAGCTTCATTTGTTCATATCGAGTGAGATATACAAACATGTTCCTACACTTACCCACCCTATTCAACATCTGACAGACATTAATACAGCACAGAGCAAGCCAAACGTACGTAATGACAGCTGGGACATGACTTATTAGCGTGATCGTACACACCAAACCACAAATCCTGACCCAATATGAGCTATTGAACAGCACAACCGAAACTTCGAAATGTAAACATAAGGCAAAAAGGAAAACAAAACAAATCGATTAAGTTCGGGTTATGTTCGAAAACGTAAGGCCATTATTTATGTCGTAGAGTGTACAGTCGTTCATACAAATTCGTGGACCCCCTATGTTTTTCTTTGTGTAATTATATCTGTCTGTATTGATTTTTGGGTGGAACTAGCTTTTCAATAAATAATATATATAGTTATGTAGTTGACGTGAAGAAAATTGTGTTCATAAATTTGTTTCCAGAGATGTACCCCCATAATTAGCAATAGGTGAGGTCCACGAATGTTTTATGAGTGACTGTACCGCCTTCGATCCCTGGAGCAGTTAACCCATTCAGTACCAGGGACGTCCTTTTCATCATATTCTGGCCACTATCAGATGACTTTATTTAGCCTACGAAGGACCTCTAGCAATAATAGGGTTTCACACTATCTCAACCAACCATTTTAACTACCACAGATCTTTCCTAAGCTGCCCATTATCGTCTAAATATAGCTAGAATAAAATATAACACACGTCGCTGGTACTCAAAGGTTCAGTTCGGAGCAGTTTGTCGTGGACCCTAAACGAGGATGGATCACCCTAGTTACTCCCCCCCCCCCCTCCCTCCCTCCCCCCTCCCTCCCTCCTCGGATCACCCCAGTCACCCCCCACCCCCACCCCCTACCCCCCACCCCCCACCCCCTTCCGGCACCCACTAAAAAATCTGGGGGTAATTTTTGTTTGCGTTGACGATGTGCTTGGTGCGAGTTTTAACAACGGGTTTTTTTGTATATATTAAGCAGCCGCGGCGGTGAGTTAGTGCACCTTGTTAATTGCGTATTTGTGGGTGTCGCCAGTGATGTACGGGGCCTGTCGAGCGTAGGGGGGGTAGGTTGAGGGGGCATTGGTGGTGGGGGGGGGTGTCCGGGGAGTGAGGGGGGAGGGTCAGGGCGCGTTGGTGGGGGTCGGGGGAGGTTGAGGGGGCATGGGTGGGGGTGCGGTGAGTGGGGGAGGGTCAGGGGGCGTGGGTCGGGGGCTGGAGGGCGGTTGGTGGGGCGTGGGTGGGGGTCGGGTGAGGTTGAGGGGGCAGGGTCGGGTGAGGTTGAGGGGACATGGGTGGGGGGGGGGGGGGTGTTCCGGTGAGTGAGTGGGGGAGGGTAAGGGGGCGTGGGTGGGGGTCGGGTGAGTTTGGTGGTGGTATGGGTGGGGGTTGGGGGAGGTTAAGGGGGCGTGGGTGGGGTTCGGGTGAGGTTGAGAGGGCATGGGGGGAGGAGGGGGGGATCCGGTGAGTGAGTGGGGGAGGGTAAGGGGGCGTGGTTGGGGGTCGGGGGAGGTTGAAGGGGCGTGGGTGGGGGTCGGGCGTTGTTGGAGGAGGTTGAGGGGGGTTGAATGGGCGTGGTTGGGGATCGGGCGAGCTTGGTGGTGGTATGGGTGGGGGTCGGGGGCGGTTGAAGGGGCGTGGTTGGGGGTCGGGGGCGGTTGAATGGGCGTGGTTGGGGGTCGGGCGAGCTTGGTGGTGGTATGGGTGGGGGTCGGGGGAGGTTGAGGGGGGCGTGGTTGGGGGGTCGGGGGCGGTTGAAGGGGCGTGGTTGGGGGTCGGGGGCGGTTGAAGGGGCGTGGTTGGGGGTCGGGTGAGTTTGGTGGTGGTGGTGGGTGGGTGGGTGGGAAGGGCAGAGTTACCAAATCAAGTCAGCTGGATAGTAAATAAATCCCTTTGGCCGGGATATTTTTCCATCGAAAAATGTACAAATTTATCTCGAAGGAGGGTCTTGGGCGGGTGTTTCTTTAAGCTTGATGGAGGTCTAGGGAGGAATCATTTTTTTTGTTTAGGGTTAAAAACACATGTGCAGATATGGTCCCAGGTTTATTCAACGTTTCGCCTTCTACGGCTTCTTCAGGAATAATATCAAGCAAAAGGTTCTATTGTATTATAATTATATGTAAATGTATGTATATATATTTTTTGTTAAAAAAAAAAAAAAAAAAAAAAAAAAAAAAAAAAAAGTGGGGATTGGGCCTGAGCATATAGATAGATATAGATAGATAGATAGATAGTATATGTTTGCGTATGTGTAAATGTGTGCATGTGTATATATGTGTATGTGTATATATGTTCACAATGTTGTTGTCGGAACATGTGAGTAAGACTGATAGTGAGGTGCCTTTTAAGGGGGGTGACCTGCTTTTTTTATTTTTCTCCTTTTCTCTCTTTCTCTGGCTTTGTATCCATTCGGCCCTATTCAGCCAACTATTTTAAGACGTTTATCCCCATCTAGGTGTCGATTTCATCCTGGCGAGCGATAGCGAGCCAGCATTATATAAAGAAATCCGGCTTCGCCGGAGAAATTTTTCTACCGAAAAATGTACAAATTTAGCCTGCTGTCAAAAACATTTTTAAAATATGCTGGCTCGCTACCGCTCACCAGTAAAAAATTGACACCTGGATGGGGATAAACGTCTTAAAACAGTAGGCTGAATGGGGCCGAATGGATACAAGCCAGAGAAAAGGAGAGAACAAAAAGCAGGTCACCCCCCTTAAAGAAAGTATTTCTCTCAAAGGGCACAGCCATATATTGTGTTCTACATATGTAGGCTATATATTGTACACTACTTTTGGCAAAATAAACCATTTCAATAAAAACAAATCACTGGATCAGCCCCCGAAATCACTGGCTTCACCTCAGATGTTGTATATATAATTAACCCTTTCAAGCTCCAATACGCATTTCTGTTTTGTTTTTTGGTAATTATTAGACGATTTTATTCAGATTAGGAAGGGTATATGGAAGTCAGAGGGTTGATTGAGAGAGTCATTACCCTTTTGATACCCACAGATCCTTCCTAAGCTGCACAAAATCGTCTAATGATAGCCAAAATATACTGCTAAAACGCGTCAGAGCTTCAAGGGGTTAATTAGAAAGGTGTCCCAACCTGTAAATTGACTGCATCTACCTGGCTTTTGTCCTTCTCTCAAACTTCTGACAACTTGCTCATTCACCTTCCTCGCCTCATTTATCACCCACTCGTTTGTCCTGTGTGTGTGTCTGTGTGTCTGTGTGTGGGTGTGTGTTTGTCTGTGGGTGTAGGTGTGTCTGTCTTTATTTATGTGTGTGTGCGTGTGTGTGTGTCGCCTGATGACATTTAATCATTATATTAACTGGATCAACATTAGATATGCCCATAGAACTATCATGAATCTATATACCTTGTTGGTCCAAAACATTAGGCTATATATTTCAAACAAAGATCCTTTATTGTTAAAGAATTGGATAAAACATTGATGGATCTACAGTCTATGGATTTCAAAACCTAATTACAAATGATGCTTATGTTCTGGGTGTGGTGTCGCGAGTTCGAATCCCGGGAGGACCATATGCTTTCATTAGTTTATTCAAGTGCATTGGGGTTTGTAATTGATTATTAATGTTAAGAACGGGGTGTTACTTAACGATATTGATGCAATAAAGGCAAGACTATTTCACTAGCAGCATAATGACCCCACATTGCGGTAGGGAAGGAACAATATATTAAGTAACACCCCGTTCTTAACTAAATAACACCCCGTTCTTAACTAAATAACACCCCGTTCTTAACTAAATAACACCCCGTTCTTAACTAAGTAACACCCCGTTCTTAACATTAATCATCAATTACAAACTCCAATGTACTTGAATAAACTAATGAAAGCATATAGTCCTCCCGGGATTCCAACTCGGGACACCACCCCCAGAACATAAGCATCTAAACCATTACACCACCAACACAGTTAAAGGTTGAATACACGATCACGAATAAACTAGTGAAAGCATATGGTCCTCCCGGGATTCGAACTCGGGACACCACACCCAGAACATAAGCATCTAAACCATTACCACCAACACAGTTAAGGGGAGGTTTTTAGTTTGGTCTCTAGATATCCATCAAGCTTAAGATTACACCCCCTTGAGCCCCTTTCAAGATAAATTTGTAAATTTTTCGGTAGAAAAATTTCCCGGCTAAAAGCCGGTTCCTCTTAAATTACAGGCTCGCTATCGCTCGCCAGGATAAAATCGACACCTAAATTTCACGAAAGGTCTTAAAATTGACAGAAATGGGTTGAAAGTTCTTAAAACCATCAAAATAATGGGGCCAACGTCTTAAAATTAGAAAAGCAATGGGGCTAAACATGAGAGAGAAAGGGGTCCAGAAAAAAATCCCTCAAGTGGAAATCTCCCCTTAAAGGTTGAATACACGACCACGAATAATAATATATGCATTGTTTGTTTTTCTTATAAACAGACGAGATGATCAGATGAAGGTATTGAGGGATAAGCCTTTACAACGGCACCTCGTATTTACATTATACTTTTCCTATTGTTTTCTGAAGCGTGTAGAGAGGGGAGAAGGGGTGTTGGAGAGAGAGAGAGAGGAAGCTGTTGGGGTGGCTTTGTTATGTGTGTGTATGTATTATTACTATTTTCTTAAGTAAAAAGCATACGGTATCTTGTGTCTTTATGAAATAACAATATGACCGACTGATTATCTCTCTCTCTCTCTCTCTCTCTCTCTCTCTACCTATATATTCAGCTATCTGCCTATCTATCTATCTATCTATCTATATTTAATGTATATGAAGGGGGGGGTGGGGGGGGGGGGTACTCTAGGGGGCCGGGGACTGCCATAAAGTGACGAGACAGCCAGCCCCTCCCTTTGCCCGGGAGACTCGCCCCCCTCTTTAACTTATTGGCACCTCTGACACCCCCAGCCCCCCCGGGGGTGACCCTGACAATCATTTACCAGGTTACCGTATATACGTTAAGGAAGGGATGAGCGTATTTAATTGCTCATATATATATATATATATATATATATATATATATATATATATATATATATATATATATATATATTTCATTTATTTTAGTTTCTTCCCTAGACCTACACCAAGTTTAAAAAAAAAAACTTCCTTCAAGATAAATTTGTAAATTTTTTGGTATAAAACTGTATCGGCCGAAGGCCGTTTTGTTTTTAGAATTACAGGCTCGCTATCGCTCGCCAGGATAAAATCGACACCTAAATGGCACGACAAGTTTTAATATTAACTAAAAAATGGGGCGAAAGGTCTTAAAATCGCCAAACTGATGAGCCAAACGTCACAAAATCTGAAAACCAATGGGGCTAAACATGAGGAAGAAGGGGGGGGGGGGGGACCAGAAAAACGACCCATCTCCCCTTAAACTTTTAGCCCCGTCCCTGTCAATCCGTACCCCTCGGTGGTATAGGAAGAACACTGGCCAGCAGCAGGGTTTCTGGATACACTTTGTTGTGTTTGTTAACCCTTTGATGTGTCTCTATAAACAATATTGCTTATAGCATCCCCGTGGCCGAGTCTTGTGTCTGACAGCCGGGATATGTGGAGGAATAGGTTAGACTGAGTGTTTGACGGGGAGGGAAGAATGAAGGGAAATAAAGGGTTTGGATTCCACCATTCGGCCAACTGTTTTAAGACGTTTATCCCCATCCAGGTGTCGATTTCTTCCTGGCGAGCGAGCATTGTATGGATAAATCCGGCTTTGCCGGAGAAATTTTGCTATCGAAAAATGTACAAATTTAGCTTGCTGTCAAAACAAAAATATATACTGTAAATGATGGCTCGCTACCGCTCGCCAGGAACATATTGACACCTGGATGGGGGTAAACGTCTTAAAACAGTATTGTGCTCCGTCCCTGTCAATGCAGTCCGTGGGCGTGATGAGGGTTTCTATAACACATTGATGGTTAAGGGCAGATTTCCACTTGAGGTATTTTTTTCTCGACTCCTTTCTCCCTCATGTTTAGCCCCATTGTTTTTCTAATTTTAAGACGTTTGCCCCATTATTTTGACTATTTTAAGAACTTTCAACCCATTTCTGTCAATTTTAAAACCTTTCGTGCCATTTAGGTGTCGATTTTATCCTGGCGAGCGATAGCGAGCCTGTAATTTAAGAGGAACCGGCTTTCAGCCGGGACATTTTTCTACCGAAAAATGTACAAATTTATCTTGAATGGGGCTCAAGGGGGTGTAATCTTAAGCTTGATGGATATCTAGGGACCAAACTAAAAAACTCCCCTTAACCCTTTGATGTTCCTCTACAAACCATTGTTACCGAGTGTTGTGTCTGACAGCTGGGATATGTGGAGGAATAGGTGGGGGGTGGGGGGGGGGGGGGGATGGAGGGAAATATAGGGTTTGTGTCCACCAAATGGAATAGTGCGTCAAGTTAAACTCATTTGAGAAGATAATATAGCAGTTGTTGTGGTTGTTGTTGTTGTTGTTGTTGTTACCCAGGCTGTCTGGCCGAGCAGCCCCAAGGTCCCGAGCAAGGCCAAGGCCATAACCGATTGCCCTCACAGAACCCTCCCTGCTTACCACTAATAAAGCCCAGGTGATCGAAGCCACTCCAAGGCGGGGAGCTGAGGAGGGTGCGGAAACGCCCAGGAAACCATAGCCCCACCCAAGGCCCTGTGCCCCTCAGCAATTATGAAGGGAAAGTTGAGTGGCAAAAGAAAAATGGGACGCTTTGGCTCCAATAGTCTGCCAACCTCTAGGTTGACACGAAAAGTCATAATATTGACAAAGAAAAGGGGCGAAAGGTCTTAAGATCCCCAAACTAATGGGGCTAAACTTGAGGAAGAAGGGGGACCAGCAAAATGACTCATTAACCCTTAAAGCTGTAAGCCCTATGTACTATAAAACTACACTGCGATATATTAAGATACCGGTACCATAAAAAAAAAAAAAACACTGGTTGAGCCAATCAAAGCCGGAGTTCAGCCGAGCGTGGACCAATAGCGACCGACTTCTAGGAACGGTAATAGAAGCAGCGGTGTAGTTCAGACTAGTTCACGCTCCAACGACCCATGTACGGTCACATACAGAAGTTCTACACCTCTCTGTGATGTTTTGTAGGGAATTCAAGTTAGTATGCTTTAAGGGGAGGTTTTTAGTTAGTTCCCTAGACCTCCATCAAGGTTAACATTACACCCTCTAGGCCTCCTTTCAAGATAAATGTGTACATTTTTCGGTAGAAAAATGTCCCGGCTAAAGGCCGGTTCCTCTTAAATTACAGGCTCGCTATCGCTCGCCAGGAAAAAATCGAACACAAATGGGGCTAAGCATGAGGGAGAAGTGGAAAAAAAAAAAAAAAAACGGCCCATGTCCCTCTAACAGCCGCGTAACTTCTACACTCGTTATTAAATAATACTAATATATATTCCATACATAAGATCACGAAGAGGAACATAACTTATGGAGAACACTGTACGGTGGCGCTAATAAGTCATGTCTCGGCTGTCATTACGTTGGGCTTGCTCTGTGCTGTATTAATGACTATCAGATGTTCAATAGAGTCGGTAAGTGTAGGAACATGATCAAAACATAATTGGTGCCGAGACATCACTTATTAGGCCGACTGTACAATCGGGGGTATTAAGTGTTGTCATAGATTCCAGTGGTTTTCGCTCAACAAGTGTTATTGGTATCTTTATAGTTACTGAGAAAAGTGCTTGTCCCTCAGAGTATCAGTCAGTGTCCCAAACTTTGTGAAATATCTGAAAACACTTATTAACCTTCTCCGACATATGACGCGATTTTGAGCCTATTAGGGATACTTTAAAGCCTTTGTTACCATCAGGGGTATTTAGAAACCTTTAGTTTAGTTACTTCAACCTCTGCAGTTGTCTTTGAGTTAGCTGTGTTGAGCCTATTGGGGATACTTTAAAGCCTTTGTTACCATCAGGGGTATTTAGAAACCTTTAGTTTAGTTACTTCAACCTCTGCAGTTGTCTTTGAGTTAGCTGTGTTGAGCCTATTGGGATACTTTAAAGCCTTTGTTACCATCAGGGGTATTTAGAAACCTTTAGTTTAGTTACTTCAACCTCTGCAGTTGTCTTTGAGTTAGCTGTGTTGAGCCTATTGGGGATACTTTAAAGCCTTTGTTACCATCAGGGGTATTTAGAAACCTTTAGTTTAGTTACTTCAACCTCTGCAGTTGTCTTTGAGTTAGCTGTGTTGAGCCTATTGGGGATACTTTAAAGCCTTTGTTACCATCAGGGGTATTTAGAAACCTTTAGTTTAGTTACTTCAACCTCTGCAGTTGTCTTTGAGTTAGCTGTGTTGAGCCTATTGGGATACTTTAAAGCCTTTGTTACCATCAGGGGTATTTAGAAACCTTTAGTTTAGTTACTTCAACCTCTGCAGTTGTCTTTGAGTTAGCTGTGTTGAGCCTATTAGGGATACTTTAAAGCCTTTGTTACCATCAGGGGTATTTATAAACCTTTAGTTTAGTTACTTCAACCTCTGCAGTTGTCTTTGAGTTAGCTGTGTTGAGCCTATTGGGATACTTTAAAGCCTTTGTTACCATCAGGGGTATTTAGAAACCTTTAGTTTAGTTACTTCAACCTCTGCAGTTGTCTTTGAGTTAGCTGTGGGCAGAAAACTAATTTTGGCGAGGTAATTATAAAGAGTGAGAGAACTCTATTTCATATTGCTAATCTGGCAACCTCTGCTTCATATGAGTCTGAAAGGGTTAACTTCAACTGTACATACACCGTCAGTTCGGATTATAGCCTCATTTTGTGTGTTATATATAGCTTACCTGTTTGAGTTATCGAGTAAATATGCTGATATATAGCTTACCTGTTTGAGTTATCGAGTATATATGCTGATATATAGCTTACCTGTTTGAGTTATCGAGTATATATGCTGATATATAGCTTACCTGTTTGAGTTATCGAGTATATATGCTGATATATAGCTTACCTGTTTGAGTTATCGAGTATATATTATGCTGTTGTTGATGACAATTCGTAATGTTTTTATATTGTCGGCAGCTGACCTTGTTTATGTAGCAAATACCTTTATAGAACCTTCTGTAAGAATAACAAGTAAGGGGAGGTGGGCCGTTTTTTGGTCTATTAATTCATATATTCCTTTATTTCTTACTTTCCTCGCTAGACCTCCATCAAGCTTAGATAAACACCCCCTAGACCCCCTTCAAGTTAAATTTGTACATTTTTCGGTAGAAAAATTTCCCGGCCGAAGGCCGGTTCCTTCTAAAATTAGAGGCTCGCTTTCGCTCGCCAGGAAAAAATCGACACCTAAAGGGCACGAAAGGTCTTAATATTGAAAACAAAATGAGGCGAAAGGTCTCAAAATCGCCAAACTAACGGAACGAACGTCTTAAAACCTCAAAACTATATGTTAAACATGAGGGAGAAGGGGGTCCATAAAAAACGAGTACTACCCCCTTAAAAGTACAGGTCGGTGTGGTATCTGCTGGTAGCGAGACGGACAATAATTGTTAGTCGATAGAGATGCAAGGTTCTTGTTGTCTCTTGAGGCCCTGTAAGTCTTCCTACTGCCTTTGGCCTTACTTCCTCTCTCTCACTCTCGCTCTCTCTCGCTCGCTCTCTCTCTCGCTCGCTCTCTCTCTCTCTCTCTCTCTCTCTCTCTCTCTCTCTCTCTCTCTCTCTCTCTCTCTCTCTCTCTCTCTCTCTCTCTCTCTCTCTCTCTCTCTCTCTCTCTCTCTCTCAATAAGTTGACGTTATTTGTATAACGGAAACACATCTGAACCTTAAAAATAAAGATCTACTTCATGAATATCACATAGAGCCATATACATTTTTTCATAAAGACCGTAACAATGGAAAACAAAGAGGGGGGGTTGCAATGTACGTTGCAACCTACTTAAACCCAGTCGAGGTGACTCTCCCCGAAAGTAATGCAGAAATAGTGTGCGTCAAAATAAATACAAAAAACATGAACTTAAATATCACTACAGCGTACCGACCAGACCACCGAGACTAACTGTTGCCGATGATACAATTTTTTATGAAATACTAGAGAAAACCCTTAATTCCGACGAAACAGTTTTACTAGGTGACTATAACCTCCCCCTAATTGACTGGAATACCACGACCGGAAAAAATGCTGAGTCACGCCTAATGACAAGCTTCATCCAGGACAATTTTTTGACTCAACACGTAAAACAGCCGACGCGAGACAGGAATATACTAGACCTCGTAATCACTACCCAAGAAAATTTATTATCAAACCTGGATGTAGGTGAACATCTGGCAACGTACGATCATAAAATCTTAAGAATCAACGTTATAAGCAAATATTCCTCAGTAAAAATAACAGGAATGGTTTCGGACTTCAAAAACGCAAATTATGACGGACTTAAGGAATCGCTATCAAACATACACTCAAACCTCATAAATATAAACGAAGTAAATGAACTATGGGGACATTTTAAGTCTACAATTACAGAAGCGCATAAACAATTTGTACCCATGAAACCAAAACGTAGTACGAAATCAAGTATGCCCCCTTGGTACAGTAGAGACATTGGCAAGGCAATAAGGAAAAGGAATCAACTCCACAAACTTGTAAAAAATAACACAAACACTGAAGTAATTAAAAACTTGTACCAAAATAGTAGAAGGGAAGTGAAAAAAATAATTAGGGCGAACAAACAAAATTACGAAATGACTATTGCCAGAGAAAGTGCCACAAACCCCAAAAAATTCTACAGTTACGTAAACAAAAATAAACAGATCAAAAGCGGAATCGGACCGCTAATAGAAGATGGCCAGACAATAACAGGCGACACAAACACGGCAAATCTGCTCAACAAATATTTTGGCTCAGT
Source organism: Paralithodes platypus (assembly GCA_032716605.1). Lineage (NCBI taxonomy): Eukaryota > Metazoa > Arthropoda > Malacostraca > Decapoda > Lithodidae > Paralithodes > Paralithodes platypus. The sequence goes on from CM064512.1 coordinate 8,530,469, forward strand.
TTTCACAGAAGAAATTATCGATCATACCCTTGAAAATAACACCTCAACTCATGAGATAGGAGATTTCACCATCAGTGTTACCGAAGTACAAAGCAATTGAGTAATTTAAATGTAAATAAGACCCCGGGACCCGACATGCTCCACCCGAAAATAATTAAGAATGTCAAGGACGAAATAGCAAAACCCCTGACACAACTATTTAACTTATCACTACTACAGGGGATTGTACCGAGTGATTGGAAAGATGCGAACATTACGCCGATATACAAGAAGGGTAGCAAGGCCAAAGCGAGTAATTACAGACCAATTAGCCTAACTTCAATTGTAGGACAAATCATGGAAAAAATCATTAGAGATAAGATTGTAGATTACCTCGAATCAAACAACCTAATCAAAAATAGTCAACACGGCTTTAGATCAAATAAGTCATGCCTAACAAATTTGATTGAATTTTACAACAAACTATTCACATATAACGACATGACGAAATCACTAGATATAATCTTCTTGGACTTTCAAAAAGCTTTCGACAAGGTGCCTCACCGAAACTATTGGCTAAACTGGAGAGGATAGGTATCAAAGGTGAAATTCATTCTTGGATAAAAAATTGGCTTACGGACAGAAGACAGAGAGTGGTGATAAATGGAGTGGAATCGGAGTGGGAGCCTGTCACTAGTGGAGTTCCACAGGGTTCAGTCCTTGGACCGGTCCTGTTTCTCATTTACATTAACGATATCGATGTAGGGGTAAACAATCACCATTTCCAAATTCGCCGACGATACAAAAATAGGAAATACAGTCCTGAACGAAGATGATAGAAATGCGTTGCAATCTGATTTAAACAAGATATCCAGAGTGGTCGAAAAAAAAATGGCAGATGCCCTTCAATGTCGATAAATGTCAGGTGCTGCAGGTTGGTAGCAGAAATATGAAATACAAATACGAAATGAATGGCAAACAAATAAAAACCGCAACGGTAGTAAAAGACCTAGGGGTACTAATATCTGAAAAACCTAAAAACTTCCGACCAATGTATAGCAGCTGCAAATAAGGCAAACATAGCATTGGGCTTTATTAAAACGGAAAATTTACATATAAACATGAAAACGTAATAGTGCCACTGTTCAAAAGTATGGTGAGGCCCCACCTTGAATATGGTGTGCAGTTCTGGTCACCTTATCTGATCAAGGACATTGTAAGACTCGAGTCATTACAGCGTAGAGCGACGAAGATGATACCCTCATTAAGAAATAAACCATATGAAGAAAGACTTAAACGATTGAACCTGTTCTCATTAAAAAAGAGGAGGTTGAGGGGTCAGCTTATTGAGTGCTTTAAAATACTAAAAGGTTTCGACAAAGTCGATGTAAATGCACTATTCACATTAAACAATACTAATCAAACTCGCGGAAATGGAATGAAATTAAAAACCAAAAAGGCAAACCTAGATGTCACAAAGAGTTTTCTTCACCTACAGTGTGGCGACAGAGTGGAATAAACTACCAGCGAGAGTGGTGGAGAGCGACACAATAAACGCCTTCAAGGGAAGGCTTGACCTCTATCTGCAGAGGGCTGGGGTGATATGAATGGAAAAAAAAAAAAAAAAAAAAAAAAAAAAAAATGTATGTATATGTATGTGTGTGCACTGTACAGTATGTATATATATACTGTATATATATGTGTGTATGTATGTATGTGTATATGTATGTGTATATATATGTATATATATATATGTATATGTATGTATGTGTATGTGTGTATGTGTATATATGCATATATGCATATTATAGTTTGTAAGGCCAGACTGCCTGGTAAGGACCTTGAGGTCTGTGTGGTCTGTGTATCTATGTAGCTCTATGTAGCTCTCTCTCTCTCTCTCTCTCTCTCTCTCTCTCTCTCTCTCTCATCCCGTAATCTCCTTCTGTCACTAACTTCTCGGCTTCCTCACTTCCTCCTCCACCCCACCCTCCCGTCCTCCCGGGTCTTTCATCACTTTCCCATCCTCACTTATTTCCGCCATTTTGGGTCCTCATTTCCTCATCTCTTTAGCCTTTGTTTGGCCCTTCCGCCCTTTCTTTACTTATATTTGTTTTGTGTTTTCCCTGTTCTTGCTCTGTCTTGAGTCGGCCACCCCCAAGAAAAAATAAAATAAAATAGAATAAAATAGAAACTAATAATAACAATAGGAACAATGGGGATTGGTCCTGAGCATATGGACGGATGGGTGTTGTTTTGTTATAATATTTCGTGTCCTTTATTTGCACGTCATATTTTGTTTACACTTTTCTGCACTTCATTTATTTCATATGTTTTTATTTTTTTATTTTTTTCCCTGTCCTTAATTGTATGTTATGTTACTCCTAGCACCCCATTGCTTTATGTTATGTTACTCCTAGCACCCCATTGCTTTTCTATCTGGTCTATAATTGTTCCACTTGTTTGCGATATACTGTATATATTTCGTTTTGTTCATTGTATTTTTTGTATTTGTGTGTTGTTGTTTTTTTTTTTTTTTTTTTTTTTTGCATAATGTGTTTTTTCATTGACTCCCCCAGCAATGGCGTATATTCCTGAGTGCTAATAAGTGATGTCTCGGCACCAAGTATGTTTTGATCAATACTTCGTTTCAGCAATATCTAAGCTTCATTTCTTCATATCGAGTGAAATATACAAACATGTTCCTACACTTACCCACCCTATTCAACATCTGACAGACATTAATACAGCACAGAACAATCCAAACGTAATGCCAGCTGGGACGTGACTTATTAGCGCGATCGTACATACAGACAGACAGACAGACCGACCGACAGACAGACAGACAGACCGATTATTAATATGAGTGCTTGTGCGGGAAGATATTATATCGAGGTGCGGGTTCCTCGCCTGACTGGGCCTGGTTGTGTTATCGGGTACGTCTGTTTGTTTGTGTTTGTTTGTGCGTTTGTTTAGCTTGTATCCATTCGGCCCCATTCAGCCAACTGTTTTAAGACGTTTATTCCCATCCAGGTGTCCATTTTTTCCTGGCGAGCGATAGCGAGCCAGCATTGTATGGAGAAAACATTTTTCTATCGAAAAATGTACAAATTTAGCTTGCGGTCAAAACAAAATAAATAATTATGCTGGCTCGCTACCGTTCGCCAGGAAAATATTGACACCTGGATGGGGGTAAACGTCTTAAACAGTAGGCTGAATGGGGCCGAATGGATACAATCCAGAGAAAGAGGGAGAAAAAGAGAAAAAAAGCGAGGTGGGCTCCCTTAATACTGGGTGTGTGTTGCGGGTTGTAAAATCGGCTCTCTACACCAAGCCGGGGGACGATTCCTGAGACGATGATCCTTGATGACTTCTCCTTAAACGACTTGATCAGCTGCTGGTACTTTAAAAGAAAATCTTCCGACCGGAGGGGGGGGGGGGAGAGCTCTCTCTCTCTCTCTCTCTCATCTCAATCTCTCTCCTCGCTCATCTCTCTCAGCTCTCAAAACCTCTCAGTCTCTCTCCCCCCCCTCATCTCCTCTGTCTCTCTCTCTCTCTCTCTCTCTCTCTCTCTCTCTCTCTCTCTCTCTCTCTCTCTCTCTCTCTCTCTCTCTCTCTCTCTCTCTCTCTCTCTCTCTCTTTTTTTTATTGTTGTGCATTAGTGTCGCCAAGCGAACTGAAGACAGACAAAAATAGCTGGGTGGAATCGTACAAAGCTGGAATTCCGAAGACAGACACCGGTAATTATGTACCGTACGTAACTTGACTGAAATCTTTAAAAACTTGAATTCAGAAGGCAGATATAGTTACTACAGTGGGGGGAATCTTATACACCGAGAATTGAGCAAGTGGAGGGGTTAAGTGAGATAGTTTTAAGCCTGGTAAATGCTGGAGGCTCTTTCTAAACTTAACCCTTTCAAGCTCCAATACGCGTTTCTGTACTGTTTCTGGCTACTATTAGACGATGTTATTCAGATTAGCAGCGGTATATGGAAGACAAAGGGTTGATTGAGATAGTATTTACCCTTTTAATACCCACAAATACTTCCTAAGCTGCATAAAATCGTCTAAAGATAGCCAAAATAAACTTCTAAAACGCGTCAGAGCTTCAGAGGGTTAATACAAGCGTCTAGTAGTAGCCAGAATGAAGTTAAAAGGCTAGCACCGGTACTGAAGGGGTTAATATGGCAAACAGGCGGTGTGTCTCAAGAGGGGGTGGGGGGATAAGTTTAGGCAGCCGGGGGTATGTGTGAGGGAGGCAGGCTGGTGCACCAAATAAGTAAAGCAGGATGGTGTAGGCAGAAACTCACAGGTAGGCAGGCAGGGAGATAAAGGGTTAGGAAGTTTGGTAGCTTGGTTGGGGGTGGGTTGGTATGTAGAAAGATGGTTGGTTGATTGAAAGGTAGTAAGTTGGTTGGTTGATTGGTAGATGAAATGGTTGCTTGAAATGATGGTTGGTTGATTGGTAGATGAGGTGGTTGGTTGCTTGAAATGATGGTTGGTTGGTTGTAGGGTATTAAGTTGGTTGGTTGCTTGAAATGATGGTTGGTTGGTTGTAGGGTATTAAGTTGGTTGGTTGATTGGTAGATGAGGTGGTTGGTTGCTTGGAATGATAGTTGGTTGGTTCAAGGGTACTAAGTTGGTTGGTTGGTTGGTAGATGAGATGGTTGGTTGCTTGGAATGATAGTTGGTTGATTGAAAGGTAGTAGGTTGGTTGGTTGGTTGGTAGATGAGATGGTTGGTTGCTTGGAATGATAGTTGGTTGATTGAAAGGTAGTAGGTTGGTTGGTTGGTTGGTAGATGAGGTGGTTGGTTGGTTGGTATGAAGGTTGGTTTGTTGATGGATATGTGAAGTGATTGGTAACTTGGTAGGTTGAAGGAGAGAGTAAGTATATTGGTTGGTTAAACAAAACAAGGTGGGTACGTTGGTTGGTTGCTTGTGTTGATGGATATGTGAAGTGGTTGGTAACTTGGTAGGTTATAGGGGAGAATAAGTATATTGGTTGGTTAAACAAAACAAGGTGGGTACGTTGGTTGGTTGCTTGTGTTGATGGATACATCGAGTGATTGGTAACTTGGTAGGTTATAGGGGAGAGTAAGTATATTGGTTGGTTAAACAAAACAAGGTGGGTACGTTGGTTGGTTGCTTGTGTTGATGGATACATGGAGTGATTGGTAACTTGGTAGGTTATAGGGGAGAGTAAGTATATTGGTTGGTTAAACAAAACAAGGTGGGTACGTTGGTTGGTTGCTTGTGTTGATGGATACATGGAGTGATTGGTAACTTGGTAGGTTATAGGAGAGAGTAAGTATATTGGTTGGTTAAACAAAACAAGGTGGGTACGTTGGTTGGTTGCTTGTGTTGATGGATACATGGAGTGATTGGTAACTTGGTAGGTTATAGGGGAGAGTAAGTATATTGGTTGGTTAAACAAAACAAGGTGGGTACGTTGGTTGGTTGCTTGTGTTGATGGATACATGGAGTGATTGGTAACTTGGTAGGTTATAGGGGAGAGTAAGTATATTGGTTGGTTAAACAAAACAAGGTGGGTACGTTGGTTGGTTGCTTGTGTTGATGGATACATGGAGTGATTGGTAACTTGGTAGGTTATAGGGGAGAGTAAGTATATTGGTTGGTTAAACAAAACAAGGTGGGTACGTTGGTTGGTTGCTTGTGTTGATGGATACATCGAGTGATTGGTAACTTGGTAGGTTATAGGGGAGAGTAAGTATATTGGTTGGTTAAACAAAACAAGGTGGGTACGTTGGTTGGTTGCTTGTGTTGATGGATACATGGAGTGATTGGTAACTTGGTAGGTTATAGGGGAGAGTAAGTATATTGGTTGGTTAAACAAAACAAGGTGGGTACGTTGGTGGTTGCTTGTGTTTGATGGATACATGGAGTGATTGGTAACTTGGTAGGTTATAGGGGAGAGTAAGTATATTGGTTGGTTAAACAAAACAAGGTGGGTACGTTGGTTGGTTGCTTGTGTTGATGGATACATGGAGTGATTGGTAACTTGGTAGGTTATAGGGGAGTAAGTATATTGGTTGGTTAAACAAAACAAGGTGGGTACGTTGGTTGGTTGCTTGTGTTGATGGATACATGGAGTGATTGGTAACTTGGTAGGTTGGTTATAGGGGAGAATAAGTATATTGGTTGGTTAAACAAAACAAGGTGGGTACGTTGGTTGGTTGCTTGTGTTGATGGATACATGGAGTGATTGGTAACTTGGTGGTTGGTAGGGTATACATGAGTAACTTGGTAGGTTAGGGGAGAGTAAGTATATTGGTTGGTTAAACAAAACAAGGTGGGTACGTTGGTTGGTTGCTTGTGTTGATGGATACATGGAGTGATTGGTAACTTGGTAGGTTGAAGGGGAGTAAGTATATTGGTTGGTTAAACAAAACAAGGTGGGTACGTTGGTTGGTTGCTTGTGTTGATACATGGAGTGATTGGTAACTTGGTAGGTTATAGGGGAGAGTAAGTATATTGGTTGGTTAAACAAAACAAGGTGGGTACGTTGGTTGGTTGCTTGTGTTGATGGATACATCGAGTGATTGGTAACTTGGTAGGTTATAGGGAAGCGTAAGTATATTGGTTGGTTAAACAAAACAAGGTGGGTACGTTGGTTGGTTGCTTGTGTTGATGGATACATGGAGTGATTGGTAACTTGGTAGGTTATAGGGGAGAATAAGTATATTGGTTAAACAAAACAAGGTGGGTACGTTGGTTGGTTGCTTGTGTTGATGGATACATGGAGTGATTGGTAACTTGGTAGGTTATAGGGGAGAGTAAGTATATTGGTTGGTTAAACAAAACAAGGTGGGTACGTTGGTTGGTTGCTTGTGTTGATGGATACATGGAGTGATTGGTAGGTTGAAGTATATTGGTCGGTTGGAATTGAAGGGGGTCACCGGCTTTTGTTTTATCTGTCTCTCCTTTTCTCTCTTTCCCTGGCATGTATCCATTCGGTCCCATTCAGCCAACTGTTTTAAGACGTTTACCCCCATCCATTTTTTTTTTTTTTTTTTTTTTTTTGTATGTGATTGAGGGAGGCAAAAGGCAGAACTGCCTATAGCGAGTGCCTCCCCCATAGTTGAAAGAGTGACAGGGCCAAAATCAAGGGACGTTCGAGCCAAAATGCCTGGACACGGAGTTTGAAGCATTTTAAAAGTCATAGGAGATTACTGATTCGGATTCTGGGGGAGAGTTTCCACTGAGATGTTTGAAGAGCGGACTGGAGAGTTCCAGATGCAGCTGTTGTTGAAGAGTTGTAACGAGTTCACTCTGTGGAGAGTTGAAAGGTGGGGGGTTTTTGTTCGCAAGCAGTACCAGTGCCTACGTAAGAACATAAGAACATAAGAAAATGGGAGTCTGCAGAAAGCCGATTGGCCTAAGCAAGGCAGATCCCTGTCCCACACAACCCCAAATCAATTACAAAGCCCAATTATAGGCTCAACACTCTAATACCCTGAGGATCATCTTACCAAAACGGTTAGAGATTAACGCAGGATTATGGGGGTCTGCAGAGCGCTGATTGGCCCAACCCGGCTGATCCCCCTTCACACCCAACCCTTCTCGTCCATATGCTTATCCAATTTTATCTTAAAGCTCCCTACAGTTTTAGATCCCACTATAGCACTTGGTGTAGTCCATTCCACCCATCTACAACTCTGTTACCAAACCAATATTTGCCTATATCTTTTCTGAAACGAAATTTATCTAATTTGAAACCATTGGTACGAGTTCTTTCGCTATCACTGAGCTTTAGTACATTTTGTCATGTCCCCTTTGTTAATCCCACTAACCCACTTGAACACCTCTATCATATCCCCTCTAACTCTGCGTCTCTCTAACGAATGTAAACCTAATTTCTTCAACCTTTCTTCATACGGAAGATTTCTAATATTATGGATCATTTTTTGTCATTCTAACGCTGTACTCTCTCCAATGAATCTATGTCCATTCTGTAATAAGGACACCAAAATTGGACAGCATAATCCATATGGGGTCTCACTAATGACAAGTAAAGTTTTAAGATAACATCAGCAGTTCTGTTACTCACACTCCTAGAGATGAACCCGAGAATCCTGTTTGCCTTATTACGAACGCTTATACACTGTTTTCTAGGCTTCAAATCATTGCTAACAAACACACCTAGATCTTTTCTCGCAGTCTGAATTTTCTAATTCTAAATTAGCTAGTTTATATTTAACATTTGTTTTGCATCTTCCCTATCTTTAATACCTTGCATTTGTCAATGTTAAACTTCATCTGCCAATTTACTGACCATTCATGTAAGGTATCTAGATCCCTTTGGAGGCACTCTATATCGCTAAACTAATCAATTGATCTCCCCATTTTAGTATCGTCTGCGAATTTACTTATCCTACTAGTTATACCTAAATCTAGGTCATTTATGTATATAAGAAACAACAGGGGACCTAATACCGATCCCTGGGGGACACCACTTTTGAACTGCTCCCCACTCTGACTTGGTACCATTTATGCTGACTCTCTGTTTTCCTACCAATTAGCCATGACCTAATCCATCCCAACAACGCCCCCACCTATTCCATGTGCCTCAACCTTTCTCATCAATCTCTCATGAGGGACTCTGTCGAAAGCTTTACTGAAATCTAAATATATAATATCGTATGCCTTGTCATTATCTACTGCTTCATATACCTCTGAGAAAAAACTAAGCAAATTAGTAAGGCAAGAACGTCCCTGTGTGAATCCATGCTGAGAAGAATTGATTAAGTTAAATGTTTCTAAGTGGTTTCTCATTTTCCTAGCAATAATTGACTCTAGTAGCTTTCCTATGATTGAAGTGAGACTAATGGGACGGTAATTGGATGCTATTGATTTATCACCTTTTTTGAAAATCGGAACTACATTTGCAAGCTTCCAAGCTTCTGGAACTATACCTGTTTCTAATGAATTGTTAAAAAGAAATGTTAATGGGTAACTTAACTCATCTCTGCATTCTTTTAATACTCTGGCATATACCTCATCGGGACCAGGCGATTTCTGAGGTTTCAGTCTGTCAATTTCCTTAAGCACATCATTTCTACTTATAGTAACCGTACTTAACCTATTTTCTATACTATCTATATACCTTACGGACTTCTGGAATCTGTGCCAAATTTTCATTAGTGAAAACGGATAGAAACTGACTATTTAATGTACTGCACATTTCTAAATCATTTTCTGTCATTTCTCCTATCGAAGTTTTAAGGGGGCCTATTTTATCTCTAACTTTAGATTTATATAGCTGGTAAAAAGCCTTAGGGTTATTTTTTGAGTCATTGGCTATCCTGATTTCATAATTTCTTTTGTCTGTCCTTATACATTTTTTAACCTCTCTTGATAGATTCTGATAGTAAGCAAGTAGGTGAATTTCGCCTTTCTTTATTTTTCGATATATTCCTCTCTTTTTTCCTAGAAGGTCTAATAGTCTATTATTCATCCATTTGGGTTGGTTCTGTGTTGATCTAAATTTTCTTTTGGGGATATATTTATTTTGCGCATTGTGGAGTGAAGAAATAAAATTATTATATGTAGCTGTCAAATTATCCTGAGTTAAGACAGGTATCTGAGAGAGAGTATGTTCATTAGCGCACCTGGGTCCACTTAATAGTTTAACCATAGGATCGACTCTTAAGGCTCGTCTTAATCCACCATAATTGGCTTTTCTGAAATCTGGGATAAGTGTCGTATTCTCTTTAGCCTTTCCTGTCCATTGTATGTTAAAATAAATTGATTTATGATCACTATTTCCTAGTTGGTCTCCTATCTCTACATTATTTATCATTTGTTCATTATTACTGAGAACTAAATCGAGGATATTATTACCTCTAGTAGGCGAGTCTATGAATTGAAATAAAAAACTATCCTGTACCGCCTCAATAAACTCTTTTGAATCTGAGTCGCCGATTTGATGCTGCCAATCAATATTCGGAAAATTAAAATCCCCTATAATACACACATTGCTAAACCTTGATGCTATTTTCACTTCCTGCCATAAAGCTGTACCTTCGTTTCTACTCATATTTGGTGGTCTATAAATAACTCCAATAATTATGGTCTCACTACCTTCGCTAACCTCAACCCAAACACTTTCGTTATCAGTATTTAGTCTAATACCTGATTTAATACAGCTTTTTAAAGAACTCCTGACAAACACTGCTATTCCGCCGCCCCTCCTACTTGTTCGGTCGCGTTTAAACAAACTATATCCTGGTATATGGAATTCTGCTAAAAAATGTCTTGATTCTGTATTAATCCATGTTTCAGTCAGTGCTATAATGTCTATATTTTCGTTGCTAACAAGTGCTCTAAGTTCATCCATTTTGTTACATAAACTCCTACAGTTTGTATAATATAATCGCAATGAATTTATTTTACTGGTATCGGATTTACCTTTATTTCTAACTGAATTCCCATCTTCTGTTACACCTTCAATATTTCTACTAGCAGTACAATTAAAATCCTGTGACTGATATTTTCTATTCCTATCTGATGTACCAGTACGGCAATTTACCCTATCTAGACAATTATTCTTACTCATATTCTCAGGCTTTATTTTCAGCGAAACCCCGCGACAATCCTATCTATTGACCTAGCTAAATTTGCCACCCCTAGCCGAGAAAGATGAACCCCGTCCTGTGCGTACAACTGATTTTTTACCATAGAAACGGGTCCAGTTATCAAGGAATGGTATTGCATTTGCATTACAGTATTTTTCCAGCCGACAATTGATACCAATTGCCCTAGATGACCATTCCTTGCTGACCCCTCTCCGTGGCAAGATACTGTGTACTACAGGTATGCCTCCCTTCCTCCTAACTTTATCTAACACCTCCCTGTACTGCCGAAGCAGTACTTCCGTCCTACCTTTACCAACATCATTGCTCCCTGTACTGAGACAGATAATGGGGCTATCTCCAATATCTTTCATGATGTAATCAATGTCCTCTAACACTTTCCCAACCCCGGCACCAGGCAGACAGACAAGCTTCCTAATATCAGTACAGGTGGACCTAGCTAAGTGTCTGACCATGGAGTCCCCAACAATTGAGAAGGACTTACCTCTCCTTGTCGATGACTTGGTAGCAGCTGCGGCAGCGGCAGGAACTCCTGGGGCAGCAGTTGAAGGTACTCCTGGGGGGGCAGCAGTCACACCATTCCCTGTTGGAGGCAACTCACTTACCTTTCTCCTGGTTTCCTCGCCGAAGGAAGCACTCGCAGCCTCACCATCACATTCGTCATCCAAGGTGATGAACTTGTTGCTGAGGGCAACTGGCCGCCGTAGAAATTTGCAGGTTGTTGCACTTGTTGGAACAACTGTCCAGGGAGCATCACGATCCCTAACAGCAGTTGCACTATCCTCACTCTTCTTCTCAGCCAAAGTCAGCTTTAAGGCCAAATTCTCGTCTTTGAGAGACTGCACCTCTCTCTCCACATTCTCCATCCTTTCTTGCAAAGCAAGACAAAGCTGGAGAATATGAGAGGAGGTAGCAATCTCGTCAACACCAGCCATTTTATGAAAGCGGTAATACTATCACCACACTATGGGCAAAGATATTCACTGGGAGTCACTAGGGACAGGTCCTCACTCAGCAAAGGTCAGGCAGGTATTGAAGGCAGGTATTGACTTCAGCCATATTGACTTCTGGAATCTGTGCCAAATTTTCATTAGTGAAAACGGAAAGAAACTGACTATTTAATGTACTGCACATTTCTAAATAATTTTCTGTTATTTCTCCTATTGAAGTTTTTAGGGGGCCTATTACATCTCTAACTTTAGATTTATATAGTTGGTAAAAAGCTTTAGGGTTATTTTTTGAGTCGCTGGCTATCCTTATTTCATAATTTATTTTTGCTTTCCTGATTTCCTTTTTGACCTGTCTTGATAGAGTCTGATAGTATATATGTAAATGATTTTCACCTTTCTTTATTTTTCGATATATTCCTTTCTTTTTTCCTATAAGATCTATTAGCTTATTAGTCATCCATTTTGGTTGGTTCTGCGTCGATCTAAATCTTCTTTTAGGGATATATTTATTTTGAGCATTGTGGAATGAAGCAATAACTGGTTATATGTAGGTGGCAAGTTTAACTCTGGCATATCCTGACTTAATTGCTTAACAATAGGGTCCACCCTTAAGTCTCTTCTTAGCCCACCATAATCGGCTTTTCTGAAATCTGGGATAAGTGTCGTATTCTCTTTAGCATTCCCTGTCCATTGTATATTAAAATAAATAGATTTATGATCGCTATTTCCTAGGTGGTCACCAATCTCTACATTATTTATCATATGTTCATTGTTACTGAAAACTAAATCAAGAATATTAATACCTCTAGTCGGCGTATCTATGAATTGAAATAAAAAACTATCTTGTACTACCTCAATAAACTCTACTGAATCGGAGTCGCCTATTTGGTGCTGCCAATCAATGTTCGGAAAATTAAAATCCCCCATAATGCACACATTGCTAAACCTTGATGCTATTTTAATTTCCTCCCATAACGATTTTCCGCCATTTCTACTCATATTAGGCGGTCTATATATAACTCCAATAACTATGGTCTCACTACCTTCGTTAACCTCTACCCAAACACTTTCATTATCATTATTTAGTCTAATACCTGATTTAATACAGCTTTTTAATGTACTCCTGACAAACACTTCAGTTGCCCTCTGACCCGTGACTAGTGTGGACGTCCCCAGTGACCGCTAGTGTACCGGTTTACCCTTAGTGAGGTCCTAGTGAACTTTCATAGTGATGGCTGTTGTTGATGAGTCTACTGTCTCCTCCCATACTCTCCAGCTTTGTCTTGCTTTGCAAGAAAGACTGGAGAGTGTGGAGCAGGAGATTCAGTGTCTCAAAGATGAAAATTTGGCCTTGAGACTAGCTATGGCGGAGAAGAAGTGTGAGGCTACCGGAAGTGTTCCCAGGGATCGTGAAGCCCCTTGGAAAGTGGTGTCACCTAGTGCAACGGCCTGCAAGCTGAAAAGGCAGCCAGTCAAGACCCACAACAACTTCAGCACCTTGGCTGATGAGAGTGATGGCGATGAAGTGGCGATCATCGAGGCAGTGAGAGGGGGTGGAGTCTGCTGCTGTTGCTGCAACAACTGCTGCTACACGCCGACAAAAGGAAAAAGCTAAGTCTGTTTTCATTGTCGGTGATTCATTGGTTGGAGAGTTGCACAGAGTAGGGGTGGGATTGTGTTGCAAGGCGGGTACTACGTAGAGGAGTTGCTATACACTGGGAAAGCCCCGAGGAACACTGATTATTGTAGTAGCAATAGAATAGCGAGAGAGATGCAACATTGGTAGAAGTAAAGATCACGCTAAAGTTGTTATGCCTTTACATTTGCCTATCACGACATAGCTTACTCCTACCATAGCTTACTCCTACCATAGCTTACTCCTACCATAGCTTACTCCTACCATAGCTTACTCCTACCATAGCTTACTCCTACCATAGCTTACTTCTACCATAGCTAACTCCTACCATAGCTTACTCCTACCATAGCTTACTCCTACCATAGCTTACTCCTACCATTGCTTACTCCTACCATAGCTTACTCCGACCATAGCTTACTCCGACCATAGCTTACTCCGACCATAGCTTACTCCTGCCATAGCTTACTCCTACCATAGCTTACTCCGACCATACCTTACTCCGACCATAGCTTACTCCTACCATAGCTTACTCCTACCATAGCTTACTCCTACCATAGCTTACTCCGACCATAGCTTACTCCGACCATAGCTTACTCCTACCATAGCTTACTCCTTCCATAGCTTACTCCTACCATAGCTTACTCCTACCATAGCTTACTCCTACCATTTGCCTATCACGACATAGCTTACTCCTACCATAGCTTAATCCTACCATAGCTTACTCCTAGCATAGCTTACTCCTACCATAGCTTACTCCTAGCATAGCTTACTCCTACCATAGCTTACTCCTACCATAGCTTACTCCTACCATAGCTTACTCCTTCCATAGCTTACTCCTACCTTAGCTTACTCCTACCATAGCTTACTCCTACCATAGCTTACTCCTACCATAGCTTACTCCTACCATTTGCCTATCACGACATAGCTTACTCCTACCATAGCTTACTCCTACCATAGCTTACTCCTACCATAGCTTACTCCTACCATAGCTTCCTACCATAGCTTACTCCTACCGTAGCTTACTCCTACCGCTAGCTTGCTCCTACCATAGCTTTTACCATTCCTATAGACATAGCTTACTCCTACCATAGCTTACTCCTACCATAGCTTACTCCTACCATAGCTTACTCCTACCATAGCTTACTCCTACCATAGCTTACTCCTACCATTTGCCTATCCTACCATAGCTTACTCCTACCATAGCATACTCCTACCATAGCTTACTCCTAACATAGCTTACTCCTACCATAGCTCACTCCTACCATAGCTTACTCCTACCATAGCCTACTCCTACCATAGCTCACTCCTACCATAGCTTACTCCAACCATAGCCTATCTACTAGCTTATTCCTACCATTTGCCTATCACGACATAGCTTACTCCTACCATAGCTTACTCCTACCATAGCTTACTCCTACCATAGCTTACTCCTACCATTTGCCTATCACGACATAGCTTACTCCTACCATAGCTTACTCCTACCATAGCTTACTCCTACCACAGCTTACTCCTACCATTTGCCTATCATGACAGCTTACTCCTACCATAGCTTACTCCTACCATAGCTTACTCCTACCATAGCTTACTCCTACCATTTGCCTATCATGACATAGCTTACTCCTACCATAGCTTACTCCTACCATAGCTTACTCCTACCATAGCTTACTCCTACCATAGCTTACTCCTACCATTGCTTACTCCTACCATTTGCCTATCATACATAGCTTACTCCTACCATTTGCCTATCATGACATAGCTTACTCTACCATAGCTTACTCCTACCATAGCTTACTCCTACCATAGCTTACCATAGCTTACTCCTACCATTTGCCTATCATGACATAGCTTACTCCTACCATAGCTTACTCCTAACATTTGCCTATCATGACATAGCTTATTCCTACCATATCTTACTCCTACCATTTGCCTATCATGACATAGCTTACTCCTACCATTTGCCTATCATGACATAGCTTACTCCTACCATAGCTTACTCCTACCATTTGCCTATCATGACATAGCTTACTCCTACCATAGCTTACTCCTACCATTTGCCTATCATGACATAGCTTACTCCTACCATTTAGTTCCAATGTTCTCAAACGAGGCTGTAGTCGAGGTCCTTGAGGGGGTAGTGGCTATTTTTTGGTATATTGTTCTAATTAATTTTTCTTCCTCAATAGACCTCCATCAAACTTAAAAAAAACACCCCCTAGATCCCATTTCAAGATCAATTTTTAATTTTTTTTGGTAGAAAAATATCCCGGCCGAAGGCCAGTTCCTCCTATAATTACAGGCTCGCTAACGCTCGCCAGGAAAATATCAACACCTAAATGGCACGAAAGGTCTTGATATTGACAAAGATATGGGGCGGAAGGTCTTAAAATCGCCAAACTAATAGAGCGAACGTCATAAAATGTCAAAACAAATGGGGCGAAACATGAGGGAGAAAGGGGTCCAGACAAATCAACTACCTCCCCCCTTAACCGAACCGGTATATGGGTCCTAGCACTCTCCGAACGCTTCCGAATTTCACTCCTGTCTTCCGATTTGCATAGGAATGTCAGCAATGTATAGGGGTTCATTCCAGTGAGTCCGGTATGAGGAGAGGGAGTGTGTTAAGGGGGCCCACCTTGCTTTTTTTCTCATTCTCTCCCTCTCGCTTTAGCTTGTATCCATTCGGCCCCATTCAGCCTACTGTTTTAAGAAGTTTACCCCCATCAAGGTGACAATATTTTCCTGGCGAGCGGTAGCGAGCCAGCATATATATATATATATATATATATATATAATATATATATATATATATGTATATATATATATATTTGTTTTGACAGCAAGCTAAATTTGTACATTTGTCGATAGACAAATTTCTCCGGCGAAGCCTGATTTCTCCATACAATGCTGGCTCGCTTTCCGTCGCAGGAAGAAATCTACACCTGGATGGGGATAAACGTCATAAACAGTTGGCTGAATGGGGCCGAATGGATACAAGCCAGAAAGAGAGAAAATGAGAGAAAGATAAAAAAAGCAGTTGACCCCCCTTAAGGGGAAATAAAGGCCCAATTACTCTTCTGAAGGTTCATGAATCCAGGAGGTTGTTTGTAGTGTACTTGTTTAAAATAGTTGGGTTTATTCCATACATTAATTCCTAGTTCATGGATGATATACTGTTTTTGAAAACTTTGAACAGCTGCCATGGGCACAAACAAAAATAGAAAAATAAATAAATGGACAATAATATAAATGTCATATAGCCTACCGTTGGCATTGTAACGGGCATGAACATTATAAATAAATCTCTGAAATTTTGACAATCGAAAATGACCCAAACAGTGTCAAAATTTCTCCCCGGGTTTAGCCGGAGTGATTAATATTTGATGGTGTATCAGTTATTAAGGGGGGATGGGCCGGTTTTCTGGACCACTTTCTCCCTTATGTTTAGCCCCATTAGTCTTCAGATGTTTGCCCCATTAGTTAGTAAATTTTAAGACCTTTCGCCCCATTTATTCGTCAATATTTAGACCTTTCGTGCTATTTAGGTGTCAATTTTTTCCCTGGCGAACGATAGTAAGCCTGTAATTTTTAAAGAACCGGCCTTCGGCCGGGAAATTTTTACCGAATAATGTACACATTAATATAGAAGAGGGATCTAAGGGATGTTTTTTTTTTTTTTTTGAAGGAGGTATAGGGAGGAAACTAAGAAAATCATAAAAAAGATCAATAAAAAGGCAAATAAACGTCCCATCTCCCCTTTATTTAGAATACGTATATACTGTATATAGATGTATTTATCTTTTTGATATATTCAACATTTCTTGATTGTCGCTGGTGTTGTAGACGAAATGTTAGTCGGACGATTTTGGGGTAGATGGTCAGCTCTCTCTTTCTCTCTCTCTCTCTCTATCTATCTATCTATCTATCTATATTCAACGTTTCTGGATTGTTGGTAGTGATGTTGACGAAATGTTGGTCAGACGTTTTGGGGGTTACAACGTCAGTGGTGAGTCGAGGAGAACTCAAGTGTGGTTGATTGGCTGCTTTCATCCCTTTGTATATAGCTCTCTCTCTCTCTTTCTCTCTTTCTCCCTCTCTCTCTCTCTCCCTCTCCCTCTCTCTCTCTCTCTCTATCACCACCATCACAGCTACCATCACCATCACTTATCACTATTATAACCACCATCATCATCACAACTGTAATCCTGTCCGGCCCCGACCTCTTAATTCGCCTGCAAACGGGATAGGACGCCGGCAAAATCGCCATGCCGGTACAGGGACGTGTGGTGTTGCCAGCACATGAGACGCGGGGCGGGAGGCGGCGAACATTTTATGCATGCATAAAATGGTCGACGTGGGCCGGGGCAACTGCCACAAAACGTGTCAGGCCGTGACACCCACGGGAGCATTCGGCGTCTAGACGCCGACGAACGGGATGAGAACGGCGGCAAAAAACCGTTGGAAGGAGAGTCGGCAATGTGTCACAGTCGCGTCACGTAAGCTGGTGACACCGTACGTCCGTGTACCGATCATAGGCGATTTTTCCGGCATCCTTGCTCGTTTGCAGGCGATGTAGGGGGCCAGGGAGGGAGGGAAGGTTAATTCGTGTTTGTGTGAACCGAGCTTAATATGTGTAACGTAATGGGGGTACCCCCCACACACACGCTTATTACAATACAACACCACCCCTACGGAGCGCTCCATAACCACATCACACAACACAGGATTGAAAAGACGGAACCCATCCCAAATAACGGTGAAACATACGTCTGTGAGGTATTATCATAAGATTTCGACCCACTTCCAGAATGTTTAGAGCGTTAGTGTAAAGATTGTTTTTTGGTCGAGTGTACAATGCTGCACGAGGTCAAATACGACCTTTGGTCGTGAGATGCCAAATTACCACCATAGTATATCACTGATCAGAAGTACTGGTACGTGTAGGCTAACACAAGCTGATAGTTGAACAACTTGGCTAGGGAGAGACCAACGATACAGTCCTCTCCATGGGGATAATCAATCAAAAGTCAGGATTCTGGGGGACTCGAACCTTCGACCTCGTTGTCAGCATACAACGCTTTAAACCACTCGGCCAACCTTTTCGTCTCTCTCTCTCTCTCTCTCTCTCTCTCTCTCTCTCTCTCTCTCTCTCTCTCTCTCTCTCTCTCTCTCTCTCTCTCTCTCCTTCCTTTCACGCCATTACCTGTTCCCCCTCATCCATTGCATTCCTTCTATTCTTTACATTTTAGAAGGAATTTATTATCTCTCGTTTCCAAGCGTAGATAGCAACATGGCAGAAATGTGCTATTTCTTCAACAGCATCAATGTACAATATCACTATTAAATACAATATTCTAACAATAGTCGGTATAAGCATCGCATTAGGTTTTCATTTTTTTTTTCTATGTGGATGAGGGAGACAAAAGGCAAAACTGCCTGTGACGAGTGCCTCACCCAGAGGGCCAAAATCAAGGAATGTTCGAGCCAAAATGTCTGGACTCACGAAGTTTGAAAGCAATTTAAGTCATAAGATAAGGGCAAGATGGATTCAGGGAGAGTTCCAAAGCTCAGCTGTTGAATAGAAGAAAGATTGGGAGTATCGTTTCACTCTTGAGTTGGAGAGTTGCAAAGAGTAGGGATGGGATTGTGTTGGAAGACGCGTACTACGTACTAGCGATGTATCGGATATCTAAAATTGCGGATGTGCGGATACGGTTGCGGATATAAGAAATTTAAAATCGCTGATGCGGATGTGGATGCAGGTGCGGATGTCTGATGATAATATTCTCGCGGATGTTGATGTGGATTAATTTTAAAACATTTAGTTAGATAATAATATTATTATTATTATTATCGGACAAACAGCCGCTCCTGCCTGACTCTCTTCTCTACTAAGGTCCACATACCATGGCCATAACTACCCTAAATGGCCCTTACAAACTAGGCCATGATAACGATAACATGGGGCCTCTCTCACTCTCTTTCTCTCTTTTTCATTGATGCACATACTATTTATCTCTCTCTCTCCTCACACGCACACACACATTGCAAGGCAGTGACCTCGTAAAGATAAGCTGGGATAAGCATTGTGCTGTACTTAGGCAAAGAAACTCCCTAAAATTTTAGCATCAGCGGTATACGTACAGAAGACTCATTTAGTTTGTCGCCCTCTCATCATCCTGCCTCATATCTACTCCCAAAACTCCCATCTACTCGTTTATATTCCCATCTACTTCCAAAACTCCCATCTACTCCCAAACACTCCTCAATCATCCCATCTACTCCCAAACACCCATCTACTCCCAAACACTCCTTTATAATCCCATCTATTCCCAAATACTATTTTATAATCCCATCTAATCCCAAAACTGCCATCTACTCCCAAAACTGCCATCTACTCCCAAACATTCCTTTATAATCATATCTACTCCCAAAACTTCCATCTACTCCCAAAACTCCCATCTACTCTCAAACACTCCTTTATAATCATATCTACTCCCAAAACTCCCATCTACTCCCACACTCCTTTATAATCCCATCTACTCCCAAACACTCCTTTTTAATCCCATCTACTCCCAAAACTCCCATATACTCTCAAACACGCCTTTATAGTCCCATCTACTCCCAAACACTCCTTTATAATCCCATCTACTCCCAAAACTTCCAAACACTCCTCTTTAACCCCATCTACTCCCAAAACTTCCATCTACTCACAAACACTCCTTTTTAATCCTATCTACTCCCAAAACTCCCATCTACTCCCATACACTCCTTTATAATCCCATCTACTCTCAAAACACCCATCTAATCCCAAACACTCCTCTATAATCATATCTACTCCCAAAACTCCCATCAGCTCCCAAACACTCCTCTATAATCACATCTACTCCCATCCCTCCTCTCTCTCCCATCTCCTGTTTCTATCTGCAGTCAGTCCTCTCTCTCTCTCTCTCCCATCTCCTGTTTCTATCTTCAGTCAGTACTCTCTCTCTCTCTCTCTCTGTTTCTCATTTACATTAACGATATTGATGTAGGGGTAAACAACACCATTTCCAAATTCGCCGACGATACAAAAATAGGAAATACAGTCCTGAACGAAGAAGATAAAAATGCATGGCAATCTGATTTAAACAAGATATCAGAGTGGTCGGAAAAATGGAGATGGCAGATAAATGTCAGGTGCTGCAGGTTGGTAGCAAAAATATGAAATACAAAAACGAAATGAATGGCAAACAAATAAAAACCGCAATGGTAGTAAAAGACCTAGGGGTACTAATATCTGAAAACCTAAAAACTTCCGACCAATGCATAGCAGCTGCAAATAAGGCAAACATAGCATTGGGCTTTATTAAACGAAAATTTACATATAAACATGAGAACGTAATAGTGTCACTGTTCAAAAGTATGGTGAGGCCCCACCTTGAATATGGTGTGCAGATCTGGTCACCTTATCTGATCAAGGACATTGTAAGACTCGAGTCAGTACAGCGTAGAGCGACGAAGATGATACCCTCTTAAAATTAAGAAATAAACCATATGAAGAAAGGCTAAACGATTGAACCTGTTCTCATTAAAAAAGAGGAGGTTGAGGGGTCAGCTTATTGAGTGCTTTAAGATACTAAAAGGTTTCGACAAAGTCGATGTAAATGCACTATTCACATTAAAAAATAATACTCAAACTCGCGGAAATGGAATTAAATTAAAAACCAAAAAGGCAAACCTAGATGTCACAAAGAGTTTCTTCACCTACAGTGTGGCGACAGTGGAATAAACTACCAGCGAGAGTGGTGGAGAGCGACACAATAAACGCTTTCAAGGGAAGGCTTGACCTCTATCTACAGAGGGCTGGGGTGATATGAAAAAAAAAAAAAAAAAAAAAAATATATATATATATATAATATATATATATATATATATATATATTATATATATATATATATATATATATATATATATATATATATATATATATATATATATATATATATATATATATATATATATATATATGTGTATATGTATGTATATGTGTGTATATGGATGTATATGTATATATCTTAATAAATAAAGGTCAATGTTTGTCTGTTTGTCAGTTACCCGAACCTTTGTTACTAAACTCCTCCCACAGTTTTGGTGCCAGGTGGGAGTGTGGGGCCCGTTGGAAAGCCAGGCTTTGGAGATGGTTTTTAGGCGAGTTTAGTGGAAATCAGAGACACTTTTGTTTAATACAATTTTCGGCAGAACTTATGTAGTATACGGGAGCGAAAAAAATACGAAAAAAAATGGCCGTTTCGGGCAGAAGGAGGCCTCCGATCGAAAAGGTGTATGGAACGAAAGTTGTTCGCAGCTCCCCAAAATCGGGGTACGGATGAGGTCAGATCCAAAGTCGGAGGGTCAATTAGCGGCCGAAATCGAGGTCGCCGTTTAATGAGGCACAGGGAGGTCGAGGCCGGTGATTATGGTCAGTAGTAGGATTGTGATGATTGTGGTAGTAGTGATTGATGATGGTGATTATGGTAGTATAATTTAAACCCGGGCAACGCCGGGTACCCCTCCTAGTACTGTATATATGCATGTATGTGTGTATATATGTATGTATGTACGTGTATGTATGTACACTGTACAGTATGTATATAATTATGTATGTGTATGTGTATGTGTATGTATATGTATATATATAGTTTGTAAGGCCAGACTGCCTAGTAAGGACCTTGAGGTCTGTGTGGTCTGTGTATCTATGTAGAGTTGTAGACTATGTAGCTCTCTCTCTCTGTACCCTCTTTCCCTACCTTCTAGAGTCGGAGCCTAAGACCCCATCCTTGTATTATCATCGGTAGGGAAAGGGAGAGAACTGGATTTGGGTGCTATGTGTGCGGCTTACAAAGGACCTCTACCATCAGTCCTAAATCCACTTACTTTTCCACAACTCTAACTCTCTCTCTCTCTCTCTCTCTCTCTCTCTCTCTCTCTCTCTCTCTCTCTCTCTCTCTCTAGATTAAAATCCTTACAAAATTACGAAGAACGGGTGAAATTTGTAGAGCTACGACCGACAAAGCCAAACAGTTAATTAAGCAAAGTAAAAAGACCCTGGAGTTACATGTTGCGAATCAAAGTAAAATAAACCAGAAAGAATTCTATAGTTATATCAGAAAAGAAAAAAGTAGTTACTTCAACTGTTGGACCGTTAGTCGATGAAAATGGAGAATACACCAAAGACGAAGTACAAATGAGTAATGCCCTCAATACCTTCTTTGCATCAGTTTTTACAACCGAAGACCTCAGTGATATCCCTACACCATCGCCGATTCAGATTGATAATTCAGATGTTCTAAGCAATATCACCGTTACAGAGAGAGAAGTATTGAATTGTTTAGATAAACTCAAGGTAAATAAAACGCCTGGACCTGATACAATCTCACCTAGAGTTCTAAAGGAAGCTAAGGATGAGCTATCCAAACCACTGACATTGCTATTCAATGAATCCTTGCAGTCTGGGACTATGCCTGATCAGTGGAAGCTAGCCAACGTAACACCGATATTCAAAAAAAGGCAGCAAATCCCTACCCAGTAATTATCGTCCAATTAGCTTAACCTCAATTGTATGTAAAATGCTAGAAAACGGTCATAAGAGACAGACTCGTAAATCACTAGAGGCAAATAAACTTACTTAAAGAATACTCAACACGGCCTTTCGTAAAAAAAACGTTCCTGTTAACAAACCTCTTAGACTTCTTCCACGATATCCTCAACCTCTACGATGAGAGTAAAGCTGTAGATATTATATACCTTGATTTACAAAAGGCCTTTGACAAAGTTCCCCACAAACGTTTACTGCTAAAACTAAAAGCGCATGGAATACAAGACGGTGTGTTGAAATGGATAGAAAATTGGCTCAGCGGAAGAAAGCAAAGAGTAGTCATAAACGGTAAGGCATCCTAAATGGACCAATGTAAGTAGCGGGGTACCCCAGGGATCGGTACTAGGACCAATTCTCTTTCTAATTTACATCAACGACATAGATGAGGGTCTCACCTGTACAATCTCAAAATTTGCTGACGATACAAAAATTGCAAATAGCGTACTCTCAAAAGAACAAGTTGACGATATGCAACACCATCTAGATAAATTGTCATGTTGGGCCCAAATTTGGCAAATGAGTTTCAATGCGGATAAATGTAAATATACTACATATCGGATCCCTAAATGAGAAAGCAAACTATTCGATGAATGGCTCAGCTTAAGAATGTAAACAAAGAAACCGATCTGGGAGTAACAATATCGAGTAACCTAAAACCGAGTCAACAATGTTCAGAAGTTGTTAAGAAGGCAAACAAAATAATTGGCTTTATAGGCAGGTCATTTGAGCATAAATCCAAAGAAGTTATCCTAACCCTTTACAATTCCTTAGTCCGCCCTCTTCTGGAATACTGCGTTCAATCCTGGTGCCCTTATTACCAAAAAGATATACACAAGCTAGAACGAGTTCAACGTAGAGTTACCAAAATGATACCTAGCCTAAAGAACAAACCATACGAAGAGCGTCTTAGAGAATTAAATCTATTTCCTTTAACCCAGCGCAGATTAAGAGGTGACTTAATTCAAGTGTTAAAAATCATAAGAGGCATCGACAATATGAACTGTAGTAAGTACTTCACTATCGACCAATCTAATTACACGCGGGGAAACGGTTGCAAAATTATTGGTAAATCTTTTAACTCACACGAATCTAAGAATTTCTTCTTCAATCGAGTTGTCAACTTGTGGAATGGGCTTCCCCGAGACGTTATAGACTGCAGCACCGTTGATTCATTTAAACTCCGCTTAGACAAATATCTCGCATCAAACCCGCGACTGACTGCGTTTGTAAATGAATAACTTTATTTTATCCCCCCTCAGTTACTAACCCATCTGTCCCCTACTAACTTCTTAATCCTGCTACGGACATTAGTTCCAGGGCAGTAGTTCCCTTTCCAATGTTCCGTTACCCACTCTAAAACCCTGTTTGGACACTTGATCCTCAGTGTTTTGGAGGACAAGCAGCTTAGAGGGGTCACTAGACCTGTTGTTACTTATTTCCTGTGTACTCCTTTGTACTCTCTCTCTCTCTCCCGGTTCCCTGCAGCGATTTGTTACACCTCCCCCGCCATCATAAAAGACTCCCCCACCACCATTTTCTTCCATTGCCATAATAATAATAATAATAATAATAATAATAATAATAATAACACTAAAAATAATAAAAATAATACTAAAAATAATAATAATAATAATACCACCACTTCCTTCCCAGCCCCTTAACCGCTCGGATATATTTCAGGATTACGGCTATTCTTTTGGGGTCTGCATAACCTTGTAATACAAATACCTGGGGAGTAGGCTACAGGAACAAACTATAGGAAATTGGATTTTGTTTTTCTTATTTACATTGTCGTTACTGGTACGGTACCATTGTTGTGTTATTTGCGGAATTCAGTAAATGTTGCTTTGAAGAACATAATGGCTTGGTTATAAATAAAAGAAAAGGTTAAGCATTAATATGTACTGTATATATAAACTGTATATATATATATAAATAATATATTTAGTTCAGCAACCCACCCGTATCCCGGATCGCATCGGAGATCGGCCCAACATTCTTGACCTGTTTCTAACTTCTAACCCTTCTTCTTATACTGTCGATCTTTTCTCTCCTTTGGGCTCCTCCGACCATAAACTTATCTCTGTCACCTGTCCTATCTCTCCAGTACAGCCACCCGATCCTCCTAGCCGGCGGCGCTTGTGGCACTTTGGCGCTGCCAACTGGGAGGCTCTTCGGCAGTACTTCTTTGATTTCCCATGGAATGATTTCTGCTTCCATGGCCGAGGACCCTCGGAGAGTGCTGAACGCATTACCGAGGTAATCCTATTTGGCATGGAAGCATACATTCCATTCTCTTTCTCTCAGACTAATGCTAAAAAATCTTGGTTTACTCACGCTTGTTCTACTGCTGTCCGCAATAAGGAGGAAGCATTCAAACGGTACCGACGCCTTAAAACTCAAGACTCTCATTCTTCTTATGTTTCTGCCCGCGATCAAGCCAAATCTGTTCTTTGACTTGCCAAACACTCTTTCATCAATAATAAATGCACTGAACTATCCAACTCTAGCTCTTCCCAAGCTTTCTGGCATCTAGCCAAAAACCTCTCCAACAATTTCTCTTCCTCGTCTTTCCCTCCCCTTTCCCACTCAATGGCAAAACCATCACTTCTTCCTATGACAAAGCTAAACTCTTCGCTCAAACTTTTGCTAGAAACTCCACCTTGGATGATTCCGGTGCTATTCCTCCCTCTCCGCCCTCCTCTCTCTTACTTATGCCTAATATCCTAATCTCTTCTAAAGATGTACTTTCTACCCTCTCTGGGCTTAACACTAATAAGGCGTACGGTCCGGACGGTGTTCCTCCTGTTGGTCTCAAAAACTGTGCTTCCGTGCTGACAGGGAGTCAGCACGGCAAGGCAAGGCAAACTCTTTCGTCTCTGTCTATCCTCTAACGTCTTCCCTTCATGCTGGAAGTTTGCTCACATTCAACCTGTCCCAAAGAAGGGTGACCGCTCTCAACCCTCCAAACTATCGTCCAATTGCTCTTATCTCTTGTCTTTCTAAAGTTTTGAAACTATTCTTGCTTCCAAATTTCTTACGCATTTCTCTTCTCATAATCTGCTCTCAGATCGCCAGTATGGCTTCCTTAATGGGTCGCTCTACTGGTGATCTTCTTTCATATCTTACTAACTCTTGGTCATCCTCCTTCGGGACTTCGGTGAGACTTTTTCTATTGCACTAGACATATCGAAAGCCTTCGATAGAGTCTGGCATAAATCTTTAATTTCTAAACTACCCTCCTTCGGTTTCTATATCTCCATCTGTGCCTTTGTCTCTAATTTCCTTTCCGGCCGTTCCATAGCCGCGGTTGAGGACGGCCATTGTTCACTTCCTCACCCGATAAACTCTGGTGTTCCTCAGGGCTCTGTCCTATCTCCTATTCTCTTTCTAATTTTTATAAATGATCTCCTTAACTGTACCTTAATTCCCATCCATTCATACGCAGACGACTCAACCTAACACTACTCCATTAGTTTTTCAGAACGCCCCAGCCAGCAATCCCTCAACGACAAACGTAATGAAGCCATAGCACTCTTCAATTCTGATCTAAATACGATTCTATTGGGGCAGAGAAAACCTTGTTAACTTTAATGCTTCCAAAACCCAATTTCTCCATCTATCTACCCGTCAGGATCTCCCAGCGGACTATCCCTTATTCTTCAACAATACAAAAATCAACCCTTCATCTTCTCTCAATATTCTTGGTTTCTCTTTTTCTTCTGCTCTCATTTGGAAGGACCATATTACCAGTCTTGCTAAGGCAGCCTCCCAGAAGCTGGGTGTGCTCAACCGCCTTAGGGGGTTCTTCCCCTGCACAGCTTCTGCTCTGTACAGGGGCATAGTGCGCCCTTGTATTGAGTATTGTTCAAATGTGTGGGGAGGTTCTTCTCACACTGCTCTCCTAGACAAAGTTGAAAGGAAGGCCTTTCGTATCATTAACTCCCGTCCACTCACCAAATCTCTGCAAATCTCTCTCTCTCCGCCGCAATGTTGCATCTCACTCGCTATTCTATCGCTACTATAATAATCAGTGTTCCTCAGAGCTATCCCAGTGCATACCACCTCCTTTACGTAGGGCACGTGGTACCCGTCTTGCAACTCAATCCCAACCCTACTCTGTGCAACTCTCCAACCCAAGAGTGAAATGTTACTCTCAAACTTTCTTCTACTCAACAGCTGAGCTCTGGAACTCTCTCCCAGAATCAGTCTTTCCCTCTTCCTATGACTTAAATTGCTTCAAACTCCGTGTGTCCAGGCATTTTGGCTCGAACGTCCCTTGATTTTGGCCCTGTCACTCTTTCAACTATGGGGGAGGCACTCGCTATAGGCAGTTATACCTTTTGCCTCCCTCAATCACATAGAAAAGACAAAAAATATATATATATATACTGTATATATATATATAATACAGCATATATATATATATATATATATATATATATATATATATATATATATATATATATATATATATATATATATATATATATCAAGTATATCTCACAAATACACGTGAGCTAATATATGTTTAAATACTCCCAGCCGGGATCGAACCACCTCCGACATTCAGAACGAGTGTCCAAGCCGTGGATTAAAAGCTTGGACACTCGTTTTGAATGTTGGAGATTCGATCCCGGCTGGGAGTATTTAAACATAAATATATATATATATACAGTATATACACCCTCAAAATTGGGTCGGATCCCTGCCCCAACTTTTTTAATTTTAGGTAGACTCTTAGTGGCGAAGGCAATTCCCAATCCCAAAGACTGGCTTTCGCACTCAATCTTAAGGGAACCCACCTCGTTTTTGTTTTATCTTTCTCTCCCTCTCTCTTTGGCTTGTATCCAATCGGCCCCGTTCAGCCTACTGTTTTAAGACGTTTATCCCCATCCAGGTGTCAATATTTTCCTGGCGAGCGGTAGCGAACCAGCATATATATATTTTTGCTTTGACAGCAAGATAAATTTGTACAATTTTCGATAGAAAAATGTCTCCGGCGAAGCCGAATTTCTCCATATATTGCTGGCTCGCTATCGCTCGCCAGGAATTAATCGACACCTGGATTGGGATAAACGTCTTAAAACAGTTGGCTGAATGGGGCCGAATGGATACAAGCCAGAGAAAGAGAGAAAAGGAGAGAGAGATCAAAACAAAAAACAGGTGACCCCCTTAATTTGGACTGGGGTTTGGAACATCCGAACCCTCCCTGCTCATGACCATATCAACCTTTTTATTTTAAAAGCTTTGGAAGTTGAGGTCTGACTTACTGGCTTTCTCTGAATTAACACTCTCCGACATATGACGCGATTTTGAGCCTATTGGGGATACTTTAAAGCCTTTGTTACCATCAGGGGTATTTAGAAACCTTTAGTTCAGTTACTTCAACCTCTGCAGTTGTCCTTGAGTTAGCTGTGGGCAGAAAACTAATTTTGGAGAGGTAATTATAAGAGTGAGAGAACTCTATTTCTTATTGCTAATCTGGCAACCTCTGTGTCATAAATGCGTGAAAGGGTTAAGGGAAGATTTGTACTTATTTGTTCATGTATATATGTATTATTTTAGAATGAGTTACAGGCTGAAGTTAATATTTCATCGTTGCAGC
>CM064512.1:8558986-8643986 GCA_032716605.1 Paralithodes platypus
TAGAGTCAGAAGTGGCTGGGAGAAGTTTAAAGAGCTATTGACTCAATTAACCATGAGAGGACTCCCAATTCACCTTAAAGGGAAGGTGTTTACCTCGTATGTTAAGAGTACGATGACATATGCCTCAGAAGGGACGTGGCTGTTAAAGCGGAAGATAGTAATAGAATAGAACGATATTGATATGAGATGGATAGGTGGGGTTTAACTCAGGGACGGGGTATTGTAGTGAGGACTTAAAGAAGGCGTCTGGCCATTAGGAGTATCAGTAAAGTGAGGGCCACAAACCGACTTGTGGTTGGTTTGGGAAACGTTGAGAGAAATGGATGATCAGAACTGGGTAAAGAGATGCTGAACTGGGAACGTGGGCGCGAGCTGCACATAGGAAAAGACCTAGAAAGCCAACGAGGTCGGGTACTCCGATCTGATCTTCAAAACAAAGAACGTGGACAACAGAAGGCAGCCCCTGTCCAGTTGGAGTGCCTCCATGTAGGAAGTGAGACTAACTAAAATCTCTGTAGATGCAACGGTTCTTAAACGTGTATGTATGTATGTATGTATGACTGTAAAACTTGTATGTAGATACTTTAAGGGGAGGTATTTAGTTTGTTCCCTAGACCTCCATCAAGCTAAAATTACACCCCCTGGAGTCCCTTTCAAGATAAATTTGTAAATTATTCGGTAGAACATTTCGGCCGGTTCCTCCTAAATTACAGGCTCGCTATCGCTCGCTAGGAAAAATCGACACCTAAATGGCATGAAAGGTCTTAATATGGGGTGAAAGTTCTTAAAATCGCTAAACTAATGGGGCAAAAGTTTTATAATATACAAAAGCAATGGGGCTAAACATGAGGGAGAAAGGGGTCCAAACTTGCAAGAAAAAAACTCCCTTCAAGTGGAAATCTGCCCTTACTGTCATGCCTATGTAGTTAGTGTTTTTGAGCAATGTAGGTTGTCCAGAGATCATTAGACAATATTATTATGCGAGGGAGGCGTACGGTAGAGGTCCAAAGAGTGACTATAAAAGCAGTAATATCGGTCAAGTGTAACTTGGAGGTGCATGTGTGTGTGTTCAGGGTACATTGGTAAAATAATTACGATAGATGTTTCATATGTTGTAGGAAAAGCGTACCAAGTGCTAATTATAATATATTCTTGTGTATAAAGAAGTATAGTCAGTTCGCTGTAAGGTAGGCGAGAAATCATGGACCTCTAACCTCTGTAACTCCAAAAAACGACTCGAATAATTGAGCTAACATTTCTCCCACTTGGGAAGAGTCAGTCAAGGAATAACATGTGGAAATTTATAGACAATGTGCTCTCGCCCTTTTTGAGTTTAAAAGGATAGAGGTAATTAATTTGTCGCCTGATATTTCTCAGCGACTAGACGAGAAGACAAGTTGGTGAGAGTTCATTGTCGTTAGGTAGGGTGTTTTCATATTATTTAGTATTTATTATTATTTGCAAGAAAGCATTGTTTGTCTACTTGTGCTTGACAGAAAGATTAGTAAGACTGGACTGGCGATCTCTACCTATTACGGACATTAGTTCCAGGGCCAGTAATTCAATTTCCAATGTTCCCTTACCCACGTTAAACCACAGTTTGGACACGTGCTCCTCAGTGTTTTGGAGGCCAAGCCGCCTA
Organism: Paralithodes platypus; assembly: GCA_032716605.1. NCBI lineage: Eukaryota > Metazoa > Arthropoda > Malacostraca > Decapoda > Lithodidae > Paralithodes > Paralithodes platypus. The sequence goes on from CM064512.1 coordinate 8,560,629, forward strand.
GAAGAGTCACTATACCTGTTGTTGCTTGATTTCCTTTGTACTATATCTTTTAAGAAACCAGAGTTAGGCAGGCCCTTAACCGGAGTACACTTCCAAATATAGTACTGCGCCCATCTACAGGATATTATTCATGCCTGCTTATCATATTTCATTTAAGGGGGTTCACCTGCTTTTCTCTCTTTCTCTGGTTTGTATCCATTCGGTCCCCATTAAGCCTAATGTTTTAAGACGTGTATCCCCCATACAGGTGTCAATTTCTTCCTGGCGCGCGATAGCGGAGCCAGCATTGTATGAAGAAATCCGGCTTTGCCGGAGACAATTTTCTATCGAAAAATTTACAAATTTAGCCTGCTGTTAAAAAAAATATATATAAAATATGCTGGCTCGCTACCGCCCGCCAGGAAATAATCAACAACCTGGATGGGGATAAACGTCTTAAAAACGTAGGCTTGAATGGGACCAAATGGGGCACACCCAGAGAGCGGAGAAAAAAATCACGAGGTGGGCCCCCTTCAGCAGAGGAGTTGTCCAGTTCTAAGACCCCGTGAGGCGAAACATACAGATGTTTTAAGAGGGGTCACCTGCTGTTTTGTTATCTTTCTCTCTACTTCTCTCTTTCTCTGGCTGGTATCCATTCGGCCCCATTCAGCCAACTGTTTGATGTTTTGAGTATAAGACGGCCGTATACATTTGTACGGGGAACGGATTGTCTTATATCCACCTAAAATGAGAGAGTTGAAAGCATATGAGTGAATAGTGAAAGTTAAACCCTCTCATGTTCGTGAAGCAATTTTGAGCCTATTAGGGATACTTTAAAGCCTTGGTTACCATCAGGGGTATTCGAAACCTTTAGTTTAGTTACGTCAACCTCTGCAGTTGTCTTAGAGTTAGCTGTGGGCAGGAAAATAATTTTGGAGCAGGTAATTATAAGAGATGAGAGACACTCTATTTCTTATTGACTAAAGTGGCAACATCTGCATCATATGAGTCTGAAGGGGTTAAGATCAGTTGAGTGGAAAGTGTAAGTTGAGAGCAAGTGCATGACGAGTCGAAAGACTTGTGAATAAGTAAGTGAAAAAGTGTAAAATATACTGTAGATTTGTAGGCGAGAATAATCATGCCCTCTATCCTCTATAACTCTAAAAGGGCTAAGAGCAAATTGGATGTATATTTACACATCTATTCCTTGACGGACTCTTCCCAAATGGTAGACATATTAGCGTGGATTACTCTAGTCGTTGATTAAGGGGAGGTATTTAGTTTGTTCCCTAAGTTTTCATCAAGATTAAAATTACACCCCGTAGATACACCCTTTCAAGATACATTTGTACATTTTTCGATAGAAAATTGTTCCAGCCTGAAGCCGCTTGCTCTGAAATTACAGGCTCGCTATTGCTCGCCAGGAAAAACATCGACACCTTAATGGCACGAATGATCTTAGAATTGACAGAAATAGGGCCCAAAATGTTCTTAAAATGTCCAAACTACTAGGGCGAACGTCTTAAAAATCTCAAAAAGCCCTGGGGCTAAAAACAATCGAGGGAGAAAGGAGTAAAGAAAAAAATCCCTCCAAGTGAAGATATCCCCTTAAAGTACAGAGGTTAGAGGTCATGAGTGCTCGCCTACGTACAGCGAATAGGGACTATAGTTGAGGGCTGGAGAAAATTGAAAGTTAGAGAAAGTGAGAGAGTCGGGTGAACAGTGAGAGAGGCACTCGGCACGATGACTCTTGACACAATCAATGGCACTGCATCTCTCAGAAGCTCTTTAAAGGCTCTCTCTCTCTCTTCTCTCTCTCTCTCTCTATCTATCTTCTACTTTGCTGTCATATTCCTTATACCAAGAAAATATCACTGTCTAGTAGTATTAAGGCCGGCACACCTAATAGGGGCCACACGGTCTGTGTGGTCTGAGTATCTGTGTAACTATGTGTAAACTCTCTCTCTTCTCTCTATCCTCTCTCTCTCTCTCTCTCTACTCTCTCTCTCTCTCTCTCTCTCTCTCGCTGACTCTCTCCTCGCTATCTCTCTATCGATAGCTCGCTTTGCGCGCTCTCTCTCTCTCTACTCTCTGACTGTAGCAAATGTCCCCAAAAAAAGACTTTGAAAGAATAATAGAGAAACTAAATTCACAGGTAACATTAGAGTCCAAATGAGTGGCATATGAGAGGATAGGACTAGAGGTACAGGTGAGATGTTTATTAAGGGGGATGGGCCGGTTTTTCTGGATCACTTTCTCCCCTCATGTTTACCCACATTAGTTGTTTTTTCAGATGTTAAGATGTTTGCCCCATTAGTTAGTCGATTTCTAGACCTTTCGCCCCCATGTCTTCGTCAATATTGAGACCTTTCGTGCTATTTAGGTGTCGATGTTTTTTTTTCCCCTGGCGAACGATAGTGAGCATGTAATGTTGGAAGGAATTAGTCTACCGAAAAAGGTACAAATTACTCTAGAAGGGGGATCTATGATTGATGTTTGTGGTTTTTTGTTTTTTTTGGATTGGAGGTCTAGAGGAGGACAACTAGAACAAATCATGAATACATGCAAAACTCGCATCAAAAAGTGAACCATCCCCCCTTAGAACAAAATAATATTATAATCGAAACTGGAGATAGGACAGAACCCTGAGTAACACCGGAGTTGATAGGTTGAGGAAGTGAGAAATGCGCGTACACAACCGAGGCTTTGGAACGGTCAGAAAATAATTGTAAGATTAAGGGGGCTCCCACCTTGCTCTTGTTCTTTTACTATCCCACTCTCTTTGGCTTGTATCCATTCGGCCCCATTCAGCCTACTATTTTAAGATGTTTACCCCCATCCAGGTGTTCAATATTTTCCTGACAAGTGATAGCACGAGCCAGCATAAATATTTTTTTGTTTTGACAGCAAGCTAAATTTGTAAAATTTTTCGCTAGAAAAATATCTCCGGCGAAGCCGGGATTTCTCCCTACAATGCTGGCTCGATAGGGTCGCTCGTACAGGCAGAAATCGACACCTGGATGGGGAATATAAACGTCTTTAAAACAAGTCGGCCTGAATGGGGCCCGCGAACGGATACAAAGTCAGGGGAAAGAGAGAAAAGGAGAGGGAAAGATAAAAAAAACAAAAAAAAAAAGGTGACCAAATAGAGGGATAAAAACCGAAAGATGGTAGATTAATTGATGGCGGGCGGGGGGGGGGGCGGGGGGGGGGGGGGGGGGGGTGTGCCAGAACTCTTATCAAATGGGAATAATACAAACACATCACCGACGGACGTCCCGAACAGGAGGATGAAACATGAGTTATAGTAAGACACATAGAACAGTCATTAAGGGATTGTTTTCTTGACCCCTTTCTCCCTCATGGTTAGCCCCATTGCTTTTGAGATTTTAAGACGTTTGCCCCATTATTTTGACCGATGTTTAGAAACTTTCAAACCCATTTCTGTCAATTTTAAAGACCTTTCGTGCCATTTAGGTGTCGATTTTATCCTGGCGAGCGATAGCGAGCCTGTAATTTAAGAGGAACCGGCTGTCAGCCGGGACAATTTTCTACCGACAAAATTTACAAAGTAATCTGGAAAAGGGGTCAATGGGGCGTATTTTAAAGCTTGATGGACCCCGTCGGTAGGGAATAAAACTGAATACCCCCCCTTAAGGGTGGTAGTTTTTTTTTTTTTTTTTTTTCATATCTATTCATACACTTGTGTAGGTTCCTCGCCTAGACCTACAATCCCAAATGACAATATTAAAAAACGCCCCCTAGACCCCACACCCCTTCCTCCAAGATAAGTTTGTACCATTTTTCTGTAGAAAAATGTCTGGCCGAAGGCCGGTTCCTTCAAAATTACAGGCCTCCGCTATTCGCTCGCACAGGGAAAAATATCGACACCTAAATGGCACGCGAAAGGTCTTTAAAGCGACAAATTGACAACGCGAAATTGGGTTGGAAAAGGTTTTTAATCCATGCGCTAATCTAATGGGGCGAACTGTCTTTACAATATGAAAACTAACGGTTTGCCAAAACCACTGAGGGAGGAATGGAGGGGCCATAAAAACGCACCATCCCCCCCCACCCTTTAGGAAACCATACCATTCGATCCGAAATTAGATTATGGGAAGACAAAAGTTGTGCATAAACTGTATAATAAAAACACACACGTGTCAACAAAAAACACAAATATGCAGATGTCTATATATATATATATTATGTGAACAATTCCACACTTGTACCCCACAAAGCATTACACCACCCATTTGAAAATTTGTGTTGTATTAATTTCACCGCGACACCAACTCACCTCCACATGAAAAATTAATGCAAGGCATATAATTGGGATCCACCGGGGATTCGAACCCGGGTTATCACACACAGATTGTTAACCCTTGGAGTTACCAGCGACGTGTGGTGTATTGTATGATATCTGATTATTTAGACGATATTATGCAGCTTAGGAAGGACATCTGGTGATAGTTTTAAAAAGGTTGGTTGAGATAGTTTGAAGCCTTATTATTGTAGGAGAGTCCTTCATAAGCTGAATACAATTGTCTAGATAATTACCAGAAAACCAATAAGATAGGATGTTCCCGGTAATGTAAGGGTTAAGGGGAGGATTTTGACGTGTGTTTTCTAGACTTTCCAATTCAAGCTTGAAATTAAACCCCATTGACCCCCCTTTCAAGATAAATTTGTACATTTTTCGGTAGAAAAATTTTTCGGCCAAGGGGCCGGTCTTCTTAAATTACAGGATCGCTATTCGCTCGCCAGGAAAAAATCGAACACCTAAATGGGAACGCGAAAGGTCTTGAAAAGTGACAAATGGGGTGTAAAGTTCTTAAAATCGCCAAAACTAATGGGGGCGAACGTCTTAAAATCTCAAAAAGCAATAGGGCTAAACATTGAGGGAGAAAGGGGTCAAAGAACAACAAAATACCTCAAGTGGAAATCTCCCCTTAACACTATCTGGTGCAACGTCTTGGGGGTTATTGTGGTATTGGTTTAATTATTATCCAGGGTTTTATTGGTTTTAGCCATTTTGGAAAATTTTTTTTAGTTTACCCCCAAGAAGACTTAGAAACACCGCCTCTCCACCCCCTTTCAACACTTAAAAAACGTCCACCAGACCCCCTTCAAGATGAAATATGTAACATTTTCGGTAGAAAAAATGTCACCGGCCTAAATTGCAGGCTCGCTATCGCTCGCCCAGGAACAATACGACACCTTATTGGGTTGAAGCAGTTCTTATAATCGCCAAACTAATGAGGTTTAAACAACGTCTTAAAATCCTCCAACAACTAATGGAGTAATAAACATGGAGGGTCAAAATAGACCCACCCTGCACCTAATAGGGTTAAACACTCTAACCATTACATCACCAAGATGGTTAGCCCATCAAAACATGACCCGCAATAGGTCAACATTAGAAACCAGGTCAAGACAGTTTTAGATGTACCGTAGGTCAGTGGAGAAGAAGAACAGATGGGTTCACGAAATCTATATTAGGCCTGGATGGCAGATGTATATATATCTACTCTCTCTCTCTCTCTCTCTACTGCCTTCTTTGCTATTTACTTTCTCTTCCACTGTACCTTACTATCGGCGTTAGCTATCTCTTACTAGAATTATACTCCTGACCACCTCGCTGGGATCGTAAGGTCCGTGTGGGTCAGTGTATATCTCTCTCTCTCTCTCTCTCTCTCTACTCTCGCTCGCTCTCTCTCTCTCTCTCTCTCTCTCTCTTCTTTGCTATCCTTTCCTTCCACTGTACCTTACTCTCGGGTTAGCTATCTGTACTAGAATTAACTCCTGACCACCTCGCTGGGATCGTAAGGTCCGTGTGGTCAGTGTCTCTCTCTCTATCTCTCTCTCTCTCTCATTCTATCTCTCTCTGTACAATTCCGCATTACTGTTTCATTTTACGTCCATTTATCAGTTGCAGCATTCTATCTTGCAATCGTTGTCTTCACTAATTAAAATAGACTTGTATATTATATGGGTGTGAATTTGTATTTTGTTGTTGTGTGTTCATTGTTTTCTGCTGTGTTGCCCCTATTCTCCCTCTGTCTTGAGTCGGCCCCCCTCCCCCCCCCCCCCAAAAAAAAACCCCCCACAAAAAACAAAAACAAGAAAACAAAAAAGGAAAAGTGGGAATTGGGCCTGGGTATGTATTATTATGTTCCCTCCACCAACCGACTTTACTCCTAAACTCAATTAATGAAATCAACAAATATATGTGGCAGTCCAGGGATTCGAACCTAGGATGCTCACACCGAAATTCAGTGCCTTTATCCATTGCGCTACGAAGACATAAACTATATTGCTCATTCGATCGCTACATCCATTGTCCGCATTTCAAACAGACGAATAAAGTCAATATTGGTAAAGTTGGATGCATACTGAAATGTTTCTGGATGCATATAAGTTATTTAATATATATTTCCGCTTCATTTATTCTATAAGATAATAATGAGTAGGGAAAAATTATACTATCTATTTTATTCTGTATACTCAGGCACAATCAATTTTCCTATTTTTATTTTATTTTATTTTATTTTTATTTTTTTATTTGTTATGTACGGCTATTTTATTTTATTTTCTTATTGTATTTACGTCTATTTTATTTTTATTTTCTTATTTGTATTTACGTCTATTTTTATTTTATTATTTTTTATTTACGTCTATTTTATTTTTATTATTTGTTATTTACGTCTATTTTATTCTATATACTCAGGCACAATCCCCACTTTTGTTTTTGTTTTTTTGTTTTTCTTTTGTTTGGGGGGGGGGGGGGGGCGCGACTCAAGATATAATATACTGTAGGCTATGTTATTTCTTTATCAAATACGTTCTAAACTATAGTCTATTTTGTTCCAGCTGAGCCTAAATTGTCATGTTTCTATCTTGGTTACTCGGCTATGAGGTAGATTGTGTAGCGGAAGATGATGGTTATTATGAAAACTTGGCATTAATACGACACAGCCATAGTAGTTTCATATATTTCCATTAAGTATCGAGAAATCAGCTACTAAGAGATTCAATTTAAGATCAGCTGGAATAAAATAGAGTCTAACCAATCATATCAATAAAAGGCAGATTCATTGTAAAAGTTATTTGTCGAGATTTTTAAGTTAAAAACTAGTAAGACCATATTCTATCATGGCATAATACTTTGGCAATTTGCTTTCCTTACTTCCACTTTTAAACTTCCAAGTAGCTTAATTCAACGAAGAAAACTCATTGTGAAAGATAAATAGATGGCTAAGTCGTAATAGACGGAGGAGTGTCGAAAATGGAGTGGAAGACTGGTTTAAGGGGAGGTTTTTAGTGTGTTCCATAGACCTCCATTACGCTTAAAATTACACCGTCTAAGCCTTCTTTCAAAATAAATTTGTACATTTTTCGGTAGAAAAATGTCACGACCGAAGGCCGGTTCCTCTTAAATTACAGGCTCGCTATCGCTCGCCAGGAAAATATCGACACTTACAGTAAATGGCACGAAAAGTGTTAAAATTGACAGACATGGGGCGAAAGTTTTTTAAATCGCCTAACTAATGAGGCTGAACGGCTTCAAATCTCAAAATGGATGAGGCTAAACATGAGGGAGAAAGGGGTCCACAAAGAGAGTGACAGGGCCAAAATCAAGGAACGTTCGAGCCAAAATGCCTGGACACACGGAGTTTGAAGCAATTTAAGTCATAGGAAGAGGGAATTCTGGGAGAGAGTTCCAGTGCTCAGCTGGCGAATAGAAGAAAGACTGAGAATAACGTTTCACTCTTGGGTTGTAGAGTTGCACAGAGAAGGGGTGGGATTGTGTTTCAAGACGGGTGCTACGTGCTCCACGAAGAGGGAGTGGCATACACAGAGAGCTCTGAGGAACACTGATTATTGTAATAGCGGTAGAATAGTGAGAGAGATGCAACATTGCGGCGAAGAGAGAGAGATTGCAGAGAGTCGGTGAGTGGACGGGAGTTAAGGAGACGAAAGGCTTTCATTTCTAATTTGTCTAGAAGTGTTGTGCGAGAAGATCCTCCCAAACGTGTGAACAATACTCAATACAAGGACGCACTGTGCCTTTGTACAGAGCAAGAAGCTGAGCAGGGGTAAAGAACCCCAGAGGCGGTTGAGCAAACCCAGCTTCTGGGAAACTGTTTTAGCAAGATTGGTAATATTATTTTTCCAAGAGAGATACGAAGAAAAAGAGACGCCAAGAATATTTAGAGAAGATGAAAGGTTAATTTGTATGTTGTTGAAGAGTAAGTCATAGTTTTCTGGAAGTAGGTGATGAGTAAACAGATGGAGAAATTGAGTTTTGGCAGCATTGAAAGTAACAACGGTTTTCTCTGCCCCAGTTAGAGATAGTAGAGAGATCAGAAGATAGGTGCTCTATGGCCTCCTTACGTGATTTTGGAGTTCCTGCTGTGAATAATGTTGTGGAAGGTTAGTTGAATAGTGTAGTGTAGATGCTTACACCTTGCACTACGATCAGGCCCTTAGTCAATTCAATATGGCTAACACTAGACATTATATTTAGCTTAGGAAGGAACTTCTAATTTAGCAAAGAATATGCCCTAATAGCAAAATTAATGGAATCCATTAATTCTCCTAGGGAAGTAAACCTCCCTGAGAGAGAGAGAGAGAGAGAGAGAAGAGAGAGAGAGAGAGAGAGAGGAGGGGTGAACGAGTGACTAGACGGTAAATGGATTCACGCATCACGGAGCCAGAAGGGAGAAAGAAGGTAGGAAGAGGGAAGGGGGGAAAGAAGAAGGAGAGCGAGAACAGGTTTTATTTTATTTGATTCTTTATTGAGATAGTACAAATAAAATTCCATAATGATACAGTACATTGTCCCAAAAGGGCAAAGGTGATTATACATGCCTTACCCTACTCAAATTTTACATATGAGAGCAGGAGGGGAGGCGAGAGAGGGAGATAAAGAAGGGAGGGGGGGGGGGGGGAGGTGGAAGAAGGAGGAGGAGAGGGGGCGAGTGAAAAAGTGGAAGATGAGGAGTGACAAGAGAAAGACTGGTTTTAGGCACACAAAGACGTGGTGGGAAGGAAGTGGAAGAAATGACAAGAACAGTGACAGAAGCAACAGGTGCAGATGGAACAGAAGGGGGGAAAACAGGAGACACCGAACTACGGCAGGAGCAGATGAGACAGAAGGCAGAAACAGGAAAAAGAAGGAACAGGAGACAAGAACAAGAACAGAAGGAACAGTGGACAATAAACAGTGACAGAAGGAACAGAGGACAATAACAGTGACAGAAGGAACAGTAGACAATAACAGTGACAGAAGGAAGACAATAACAGTGACAGAAGGAACAGTAGACAATAACAGTGACAGAAGGAACAGTGGACAATAACAGTGACAGAAGGAACAGTGGACAATAACAGTGACAGAAGGAACAGTAGACAATAACAGTTGACAGAGGAACAGGAGACAATAACAGTGACAGAAGGAAACAGTAGACAATAACAGTGACAGAAGGAACAATGGACAAACCAGTGACAGAAGGAACAGTGGACAATAACAGTGACAGAAGGAACAGTAGACAATAACAGTGACAGAAGGAACAGTAGACAATAACAGTGACAGAAGAACAGTAGACAATAACAGTGACAGAAGGAACAGGAGACAATAACAGTGACAAGGAACAGTAGACAATAACAGTGACAGAAGGAACAGGAGACAATAACAGTGCAGAAGGGAACAGTGGACAATAACAGTGACAGAAGGAACAATGGACAATAACAGTGACAGAAGGCACAGTAGACAATAACAGTGACAGAAGGAACAGTGGACAATAACAGTGACAGAAGGAACAGTAGACAATAACAGTGACAGAAGGAACAGTAGACAATAACAGTGACAGAAGGAACAGGAGACAATAACAGTGACAGAAGGAACAGTAGACAATAACAGTGACAGAAGGAACAGGAGACAATAACAGTGACAGAAGGAACAGTGGACAATAACAGTGACAGAAGGAACAGTAGACAATAACAGTGAGAGAAGGAACAGTAGACAATAACAGTGAGAGAAGGAACAGTGACAGAAGGAACAGTAGACAATAACAGTGACAGAAGGAACAGGAGACAATAACAGTGACAGAAGGAACAGTGGACAATAACAGTGACAGAAGGAACAGTAGACAATAACAGTGAGAGAAGGAACAGTAGACAATAACAGTGAGAGAAGGAACAGGAGACAATAACAGTGACAGAAGGAACAGGAGACAATAACAGTGACAGAAGGAACAGGAGCGAAAGGAACAGAAGGCAGAACAGGAGACAAGAACAGAACGAGAAACGAAAATAGGAACAGAAGGGAGAGGAATATAACACTAGAAAAAAAAAGGATCAGAAATAGACAAAATATGAAACAGAAATTCAAGAAGAAGACAGGAATTAGGAAAACATGGAAGAGGAATAGAGACAGAGAGAACAAATGAAATAATAATCGAAGGGGGGCAACAAAAGACAGGAACAGGGACACATAAAGAGAGGAATAGGAACAGTGCAAGAAGGAAAAGGAACAGTGAAAGAAGGACAGGCAAAACAGTAATCTAGATGAAAAAATGGGAGTGGGAACTGAAGAATGATCATCGGAGAAAAACATTACGGCAACAGAGAGAGAGAGAGAGAGAGAGAGAGGGGGATGGATGGGGGATGGGGGCTGTTTAATAGAAATGAAGTGTGAAATAGCCAATTTGTTACCGTTGGAAAGAGAGAGACTTTGAGGAGATGAGTTTAAGGGGGGGATGGCCGTATATATTTGCTCATGTGTGTATCTTTTTACCATATTATTTTTTCGTTTCCTCCCTAGATCTCCATCAAGTTTAATAAATACATCTGTCCAAGACCCTCTCCTATTGCTCGAAAGGAAAGTATCGACGCCTAAATGACACAAACAGGGGGCGAAGGGTCTTAAAATTGCCAAACTAATGGGGCCGAACGTCTAAATATCTAAAAACTAATGGGGCTAAACATGGAAAAGAATGGGGATCAGAAAACCGACCCATCTCCCCGTAAGATGGATGCAAAATACACACAAAAGAGGTATATTCCCCAGGTTTAATACACTCTACAAATATATAGTGTGTGGAATGTATGAGATAATCACATGGCCAATGCACACACACACACACACACACACACACAAACACACACACACACACACACAAACACACACACACAAACACACGTATGACTAAACATTATACAGTATGTTCCACCCATAGTATACGGTATATACCTGTACACGAATAATTATATTTAATGTAACACACTTTCAATATTCACATAACCTAAATCTCATATATATATATATATATATATATATAATTTTTTTTTTTTTTTTTTTTTTTACATTTTGTCTCCCGAGATGAATATACAAACCTATTGTCTATCAAGGGGGCCCACCTTGCTATGTTTCTCTATCAAGGGGGCCCACCTTGCTATGTTTCTCTATCAAGGGGGCCCACCTTGCTATGTTTCTCTATCAAGGGGGCCCACCTTGCTATGTTTCTCTATCAAGGGGGCCCACCTTGCTATGTTTCTCTATCAAGGGGCCACCTTGCTATGTTTCTCTATCAAGGGGGCCCCACCTTGCTATGTTTCTCTATCGCTCCCTCTTTCTTTGACTTGTATCCGTTCGGCACCATTCAGCCTACTGTTTTAAGACGTTTGCTCCCATCCAGGTGTCAATATTTTCCTGGCGAGCCAGCATATATATGCTTTGTTCATGTGACGGTATGAGGGAGAATGTTTACATCTAATTAAACACAGAGGGTTAAATCGATTGCAGGTGCAAAGCACATCATGCATTTTAAGGGGAGATGGGCTGGTTTTTCTGGCCCCCTTCTTCCTCATGTTTAGCCCCATTACTTTTGAGACTTTAATACGTTTGCCCCATTAGTATGACAATTATAAGACCTTTCGCCCCATGTCGTTGTCAATATTAAGACCTTTCGTGCCCTTTAGGTGTCGATTTTTTTCCTGGCGAGCGATAGCGAGCCTGTAATTGTGGAGGAACCGGCCTTTGGCCGTGACATGTTTCTACCGAAAAATTTACAAATTAATCTCGAAGGGGGATCTAATGGATGTGTTTTTGTTTAAAGTTTGATGGAGTTCTAGGGAGGAAACTAAAAAATAAATGAATATATAAGTAAATAGACCCAAAAATAAATGAATATATAAGGAAATAGACCCAAAAATAAATGAATAAATAAATAGACCCAATAATAAATGAATATATAAGGAAATAGACCCAAAAATAAATGAATATATAAGGAAATAGACCCAAAAATAAATGAATATATAAGGAAATAGACCCAAAAATAAATGAATATAAGGAAATAGACCCAAAATAAATGAATATAAGGAAATAGACCCAAAAATAAATGAATATATAAGGAAATAGACCCAAAAAGAAATGAATATATAAGGAAATAGACCCCCCCCAAAAAAAAATAACCAGTCCGCTTAAATGAATGTCTTGGTTTAACACATCACTTTATTCCAAGTCAAGAGTCTTCTATCTGCAATATTTTTCTCCCGCCACACTACATGTCAGTGAACTCTATTTCTGGGGCCTTTTCTGCCAAGTTGTTTAAATTTTTATTTTACTGACACTTCTGGGTGAGTGAGAGAGAGAGAGAATGAGTGAGTGAGTGAGAATGAGAGCGAGAGTGTGTGTGTGTGAGAGAGAGAGAGAGAGTGTGTGTGTGTGTGAGTGAGAGAGAGAGAGAGAGTCAGAGTGAGTGTGTGAGATAAAAAGAAGGCAAGGAGGATGAGGGGATAGTGTATGAAAGACTGTGGCAGCGAGACTCCTGCACAAAAGGAAGATTAAGGGGATATATGCATGAAAGTGAGAGAGTGTGAGAGTGAGTGGGTGAGTAAGTGAGGGAGAGAGAGAGAGATGATGATGATGATGATGATGTAATATAACACACTTTTCAATAATCACATCACCTGAAACTCATTAGGTATTTTCTTATGGTTCGAGCCCGTAAACTCATTAGGTATTTTCTTATGGTTCGAGCCCGTAAACTCATTAGGTATTTTCTTATGGTTCGAGCCCGTAAATGAATGTGTAAAAATAAAGTGAATAATTTAAAGTAAATACAAATATAGCTTTAGTTTTGGTATATAAGAGTTTATACAAAAGGTGGACAGTGAGAGATCCAAAGAGGCTGAGAGAGAACAAGTGTGTACAGGTGGAAAATTGGAAGAGAGGGTGTGGATGTGAGTGTGTGTGTGTACAGGTGGAAAATTGGAAGAAAGGGTGTGGATGTGTGTGTGTGTGTGTGTGTGTGTGTGTGTACAGGTGGACAACGGAGGAAAGGGCGTGTGTGTGTGTGTGTGCAGTTGGAAGATGGGAGGAAAGGGCGTGGACGTATATGTGCGTGTGTGTGTGTGTGTGTGTGTGGACGTGTGTGTGTGTACTGTAGGTATACACGCCTCTCTGCATGTCTGTTTGTATGTGGGTTATGTGTGTATGCTGCATGAGTGCGTGTTCTGACGCATCTCTTTCTACACACTAATATAATGAAACTAAAGAATTATTTGTATTATTTAAGGGGGGTCACCTGCTTTTGTTTTTATCTTTCTCTCCTGTTCTCTCTTTACCTGGCTTTGAGATGCGAGCTATTTCCCAGTAACTCACTCACTTCCCCTCTCTCTCTCTCTCTCTCTCTCTCTCTCTCTCTCTCTCTCTCTCTCCTCTTTCTTCTCTTCTCTTTCGGAGAAGAAATCGACTCAGCACAGAACAACCAGGAAGGAGGACCGAAGACAGCGAGGGCGGCAACCTGCGAAGGAATTAAATGCTAATCTGTCAAGAACCGCGAATTTGGATAAAGCTCCACCAACACGACCCAAATTCAAAACCGCCAGGGATAACGACCGAGGACCGATGTCAGCCATGAATGTAAATGTAGATCAGACCAGAACCAAAAATTTGATTAAAATACATTCTGTGAGTTCTAAAACCGCAACTTTAAAGGTTTTCTATGCAAACGCTCGTAGCATACGCAATAAATTTTCAGATTTAGAGGAACTAGTGTTTACTGAAAATTATGATGTGATTGGTATAACAGAATCTTGGCTCAATACAGAAGATAGAGACTTTTTAGCAGAGTATTCACTTCCCGGTTATGTAATGTTTGAGAAAAGCCGAATAAATAAAAATGGAGGTGGTGTTTTATTTTATATCAAAGAAAGTCTTAACCCGACCCTCTTGTCAAAACCTCAAATTGTGAACGTCGACACATCTTTTGTGCTAATAAAGAATAATAAAGGTACAAAAATAATACTTGCATTAATATACAGACCTCCAGCTCAATCAGTGCAAACTGACCGAGAAATTTATGAACAAATTGCAGATGTAAGTAACTCACAAGATACCGTATTTATTGGCGACTTTAATTTACCTGTGACCAAGTGGGGCGATACTCTTACTTCACACTCCGGACATGACTTGTATACGTTTTATCAATTTGTTCGAACACCGACCTGTGGTAATAACGTTCTTGACATTGTACTTGCAACAAAAGAAGAATTAATAGAGAATTTGAATGTTGGTGATGAATTCAGTAACAGCGACCATCGTACGATAACTTTCACTTTAAACTTTACTAGTAACGAACCAAATAGTAGCATCGAAAAAGTCCCTAATTTCAAGAAAGCAAACTTTCATAAACTTAGAGCTATGTTTAAAGAAACTGACTGGAGCTTTTTAATTAACAATAACGACATAAATACATCTTGGAAGTTATTCGAAACCACTTACCTAAAAGCAGTGCAAGACTGCATACCATCGAAAATACGGCGTCCAGGCCATAATAATAAGCCCAAATGGTGGAATAAAGATATTTCAAACTGCCTGCTTGCTAAAAAATTTGCTAATGATAGATTAAAATCCTCACAAAATGACGAAGAATGGGTGAAATTTGTAGAGCTACGACGCAAAGCCAAAAAGTTAATTAAGCAAAGTAAAAAGACCTTAGAGTTACATATTGCGAATCAAAGTAAAACAAACCCGAAAGAATTCTAGAGTTATATCAGAAAGAAAAAAGTAGTTACTTCAACTGTTGGACCGTTAGTCGATGAAAATGGAGAATACACCAAAGACGAAGTACAAATGAGTAATGCCCTCAATACCTTCTTTGCATCAGTTTTTACAACAGAAGACCTCAGTGATATCCCTACACCATCGCCGATTCAGATTGATAATTCAGATGTTCTAAGCAATATCACCGTTACAGAGAGAGAAGTATTGAATTGTTTAGATAAACTCAAGGTAAATAAAACGCCTGGACCTGATACAATCTCGCCTAGAGTTCTAAAGGAAGCTAAGGATGAGCTCTCCAAACCACTGACATTACTATTCAATAAATCCTTACAGTCTGGAACTATGCCTGATCAGTGGAAGCTAGCCAACGTAACACCGATATATTCAAAAAAGGCAGCAAATCCCTACCCAGTAACTATCGTCCAATAAGCTTAACCTCAGTTGTATGTAAAATGCTAGAAACGGTCATAAGAGACAGACTCGTAAATCACTTAGAGGAAAATAACATACTTAAAGATACTCAACACGGCTTTCGTAAAAAACGTTCCTGTTTAACAAACCTCTTAGACTTCTTCCACGATATCCTCAACCTCTACGATGAGAGTAAAGCTGTAGATATTATATACCTTGATTTTCAAAAGGCCTTTGACAAAGTTCCCCACAAACGTTTACTGCAAATAAAAGCGCATGGAAGGAATACAAGACGGTGTGTTGAAATGGATAGAAAATTGGCTCAGCGACAGAAAGCAAAGAGTAGTTATAAACGGTAAGGCATCTAAATGGACCAATGTAAGTAGCGGGGTACCCCAGGGATCGGTACTAGGACCAATTCTCTTTCTAATTTACATCAACGACATAGATGAGGGTCTCACCTGTATAATCTCAAAATTTGCTGACGATACAAAAATTGCAAATAGCGTACTCTCAAAAGATCAAGTTGACGATATGCAACACAATCTAGATAAATTGTCACATTGGGCCCAAATTTGGCAAATGAGTTTCAATGCGGATAAATGTAAAGTACTACATATCGGATACCTAAATGAGAAAGCAAACTATTCGATGAATGGCACTCAGCTTAAGAATGTAAACAGAGAAACTGATCTGGGAGGTAACAATATCGAGTAACCTAAAACCGAGTCAACAATGTTCAGAAGTTGTTAAGAAGGCAAACAAAATAATTGGCTTTATAGGCAGGTCATTTGAGCATAAATCCAAAGACGTTATCCTAACCCTTTACAATTCCTTAGTCCGCCCTCTTCTGGAATACTGCGTTCAATGCTGGTGCCCTTATTACCAAAAAGACATAAACAAGCTAGAACGAGTTCAACGTAGAGTTACCAAAATGATACCTAGCCTAAAGAACAAACCATACGAAGAGCGTCTTAGAGAATTAAATCTATTTCCTTTAACCCAGCGCAGATTAAGAGGTGACTTAATTCAAGTGTTCAAAATCATCAAAGGCATCGACAATATGAACTGTAGTAAGTACTTCACTATCGACCAATCTAATTACACGCGGGGAAAACGGTTGCAAAATTATTGGTAAATCTTTTAACTCACACGAATCTAAGAATTTCTTCTTCAATCGAGTTGTCAACTTGTGGAATGGGCTTCCCCGAGACGTTATAGACTGCAGCACCGTTGATTCATTTAAACTCCGCCTAGACAAATATCTCGCATCAAACCCGCGACTGACTGCGTTTGTAAATGAATAACTTTATTTTATCCTCCCCTCAGTTACTAACCCATATGTCCCCTACTAACTTCCTAGTCCTGCCACGGACATTAGTTCCAGGGCAGTAGTTCCCTTTCCAATGTTTCCTTACCAACTCTAAACCACTGTTTGGACACTTGATCCTCAGTGTTTTGGAGGACAAGCAGCCTAGAAGGGTCACTAGACCTGTTGTTGCTTGATTTCCTTTGTACTCCTTTGTACTCCTCTTACCATAATATTGTTTCCGAGCCCTTCAGTCTATTCAACACACACACACACACACACACACACACACATGTGTAATTTTAGAAGTAACCGGCCTTTGGCCGGGACATTTTTCTACCGAAAAATTTACAAATTTATCTTGAAAGGGGGTCTAGGGGTTTATAGTAAAAGCTTGATGGAGGTCTAGCGAGGAAGCTCAAAAATGTATTAATAGATATATTGATAGACATATTAATAGATATATTAATAGACATATTAATAGATATATTAATAGACATATTAATAGATATATTAATAGACATATTAATAGATATATTGATAGACATATTAATAGATATATTAATAGACATATTAATAGATATATTAATAGACATATTAATAGACATATATATTGATAGACATATTAATAGACATATTAATAGACATATATATTGATAGACATATATATTGATAGATATATTAATAGACATATTAATAGACATATATATTGATAGACATATATAGACCAAACAAACAAGCAGCTCCCTCTCCCCATCCGTGTACAGTCGCGCTAATAAGTCATGTCCCAGCTGTCATTACGTTTGGCTTGCTTTGTGCTGTATTAATGTCTGTCAGATGTTGAATAGGGTGGTTACGGTAGCGCTAATAAGTCATGTCCCAGCTGTCATTACGTTTGGCTTGCTTTGTGCTGTATTAATGTCTGTCAGATGTTGAATAGGGTGGTTACGGTAGCGCTAATAAGTCATGTCCCAGCTGTCATTACGTTTGGCTTGCTTTGTGCTGTATTAATGTCTGTCAGATGTTGAATAGGGTGGTTACGGTAGCGCTAATAAGTCATGTCTCAGCTGTCATTACGTTTGGCTTGTTCTGTGCTGTATTAATGTCTGTCAGATGTTGAATAGGGTGGGTAAGTGTAGGAACATGTTTGTATATTTCACTCGATATGAAGAAATGCGGCTTAGATATTGCTGATACCAATTATTGATCAAAACATAGCCTACATGGTGCCGAGACATGACTTATTAGCGCGACTGTACCTGTAGTCCTCTGTCCATTCTTTCCCATTTGTCCCCCTTCCCATTTCAATATCTTTCTGAGTTACGGGGAGATTTCCACTTGAGGGATTTTTTTCTTGACTCCTTTCTCCCTCATATTTAGCCCCTTTGTTTTCCTAATGTTAAGACGTTCGCCCCATTATTTTGACGATTTTAAGAACTTTCAACCCATTTCTGTAAATGTTAAGACCTTTCGTGCCATTTAGGTGTCGATTTTATCCTGGCGAGCGGTAGCAAGCCAGCATATATATATTTTTGTTTTGACAGCAAGGTAAATTTGTACATTTTTCGATAGAAAATGTCTCCGGCGAAGCCGGATTTCTCCATACAATGCTGGCTCGCTATCGCTCGCCAGGAAGAAATCGACACCTGGATGGTGATAAACGTCTTAAAACAGTTGGCTGAATGAGGCCGAATGGATACAAGCCAGGGAAAGAGAGAAAAGGAGAGAAAGATAAAAAAAAAGCCGGTGACCCTCCGTAACTCCTTCCCTGCCCACCCCCCTCTCCTTGTACCCACCCCTCTCACCCCTCTGTAACCCCCTCCGGACCAATCTCTGGAATACATTGTACCAATCTGTCGTGGAGTCAGGATTAGGGGGAAGTTGGGGAGGTGATAATAATATGAGGTGTTTCTGAGTGGTGGAGGGTCAAACATTACTATAAGATGAGGTCGACAGTATACATGACATCATCACCAGTGTTTATATGGTGAACGGATCTACACATGAACGTATCTACACATGAACGTCTCTACACATGAACGTCTCTACACATGAACGTCTCTACACATGAACGTCTCTACACATGAACGTCTCTACACATGAACGTCTCTACACATATACTGTACTAACGTGTCAATGTTTGTAACAATTTATCTCTCTCTCTCTCTCTCTCTCTCTCTCGCTCTATATATATATATATATATATATATATATATATATATATATATATATGATATTCACGTTTAGGCATACTATTATCGAAATTGCAATATACAGTATACGAATTTTCCCTAACGTAGTAAAAACATTTGCAGCTCAGTGGTAGATATTTTAGCAGAGAACGATAGGTAGCCACTAACTAACTCTAACTCACTAACTCTCTGCAATCTCTCTCTGTCCGCCGCAATGTTGCATCTCTCTCGCTATTCTATCGCTACTATAATAATCAGTGTTCCTCAGAGCTTTCCCAGTGTATACCACCTCCTTTACGTAGGGCACGTGGTACCCGTCTTGCACCTCAATCCCACCCCTACTCTGTGCAACTCTCCAACCCGAGAGTAAAACGTTACTCTCAAACTTTCTTCTACTCAACTGCTGAGCTCTGGAACTCTCTCCCAGAATCAGTCTTTCTCTCTTCCTATGACTTAAATTGCTTCAAAATCCGTGTGTCCAGGCATTTTGGCTCGAACATCCCTTGATTTTGGCCCTGTCACTCTTTCAACTATGGGGGAGGCACTCGCTATAGGCAGTTCTGCCTTTTGCCTCCCTCAAAAAAAAAAAAAAAAAAAAAAAAAATATATATATATATATATATTTTGTTTGTATTCATTGACCTTAGCAAATGTCGCATTGTAATTTGTTTTGTACCTGCAAAGCCTTTAACCCCGTGTTCCCTAAAGTGTTGGAGCTTGTCATGAGAAGTACGGTACTACTTTCATATACTTTACTTGTTTCAATTTCGTAGTGAAGATGGATGTGAAATAATTGTTGACGATTTGTTTATCCTGATTGATGAGGATGTATTGATATGACAAGTGTGCACAAACTGACATGAAGTAGAAGTTGTGGATTAGTAATAATATGGTAATTAATGTGAGAAGGGGAAAGTGCATGTTAACTTGATGGTTCACTTTTTGGGCGATTTTTGAACGTATTCATTATTTTTCTAGTTTCCTCCCTAGACCTCCATCAAATTAAAACAAAAAACATCCATTACATTCCCCCTCTAGATTAATTTGTAAATTTTTCGGTAGAAAATTTTCCCGGCCGAAGGCCGGTTCTTCCAACATTACAGGCTCACTGTCGTTCGCCAGGGAAAAAATCGACACCTAAATAGCACGAAAGGTCTAAATATTTACGTAGAAATGGGGCGAAAGGTCTTAAAATTGACTAACTAAAACGGCAAACGTCTCAACATCTGCAAACTAATGGAGCTAAACATGAGGGAGAAAGTGGTCCAGAAAACCCGGCCCATGTCCCCTTAAAAGCGGTTGTTTGAGCAGGTTGATGATTATTTTGACAGTCTCTTAGATTCCTGCTTGGTCCTCTCTGTAGGGGTAGATTTCCACTTGAGGGACTTTTTTCTTGACTCCTTTCTCCCTCATGTTTAGCCCCATTACTTTTCTAATTTTAAGACGTTCGCCCCATTATTTTGACGATTTTAAGAACCTACGACCCATTTCTGTCAATTTTAAGACCCTTTCGTGCCATTTAGGTGTCGATCTTATCCTGGCGAGCGATAGCGAGCCTGTAATTTAAGAGGAACCGGCTTTCAGCCGGGAAATTTTTCTACCGAAAAATTTACAAATTTATCTTGAAAGGGGATCAAGGGGGTATAATTTCAAGCTTGATGGAAGTCTAGGAAACACACTAAAAACCTCCCCTTAAGAAGGATATATGGTAGCTAAAAGGAGTAATTGAGATAGTCTGTAACTTTTTAATGGGTTGACGTCCTTCCTAAGCTGAACATAATCGTCTAATAGTTGCCAGACAATAATTAATGAAAAGTACATCATCAGTACAGAAGGGGTTAACTCTTACGGTACTGGCCACGTCTATCTATCTATCTATTGCCTGACGCCGTGATCCCCGAAGGGGTGGCCACGAACGAACCGCCCCCATGCACCTCTGTCCCCGGTCAGTCGACACCCCTTCCCCCAACCAGCACCACCTTCATTCATGTACTTCCTCACTCCATCCTTCCACCTCTCATTCGGTCTACCTCTCCCTCTCTGTCCCTCCACCTCGCTCTCGTTCACCCTCTTAGTCATTCTCTCGCTTTCCATACGTTCCATATGGCCGAACCATCTCAAGTTGTTCCTTTTCACACTTTCCAGCACATCTACCTCCACACCACACCTCCTTCTTACTTCCTCATTAGTCTGTCTATCCCTCCATGTAACTCCGCACGCACTCCTTAAGTAATTCATTTCCACTGCTCTCACTCTTGGTCTGAGTCTCTCAACCAACGTCCATGCTTCGCTTCCGTAAGTCAGTGTCGGGATTACCACACTGTCATGCAAGGACTTCTTCACTTCCATACTGACCACCCTATTTCTTGTTACTGCTTTTAGCGTTCCTACAACCCTCTTCCCCTGTTGTACCCTCTCCCGCACTTCTTCATCCATAGTCCCATCTTTACTCAACACACTGCCCAGATACTTAAAAGAGTTGACGATCTCCATAGCCTGACAGTTCAGCTTCACCTCACACTCTGTGACTTCACCCCTTTCGAAGACCATAACCTTGCTCTTCCCCGCATTTAAATTCCGTTTTTCACACACTGTTCCAAACTCATTTACCAGACCCTGCAACTCCCATTCATTATCACTCATCAGAACTGTATCATCCGCAAACAGCAGTATAGGTAGCTTCCACTCAATTCCCTCCCTTTTCAGCGATACACCAACATCCACTGCTCTTGGTAGTATTTCTTTCATGACTCCATCCATATATACAGTAAACAACCACGGGGACATCACACCCCTGTTTCAAACCAACATTCAGGTCAAAGAACTCGCTCTGCTCACTCTCCACACGTACTGCCGCCTTCGCACCCTCATACATGCTCTTCACTGCTTTCAGCAACTTGCCCTCTACTCCGTATATTCTAAGTACTTTCCACAAACCTTCTCTATCCACTCTGTCATAGGCCTTCTCCAAGTCCATAAAAGCAACATACACCTTTTGTTTCTTCTCCAGATACTTCTCCACAACACAATTCAGGGTAAAAATCTGATCTACACATCCTCTTCCCTTCCTAAAACCTCCCTGCTCGTCGCCTATCCATTTCTCCGTTCTCACTTTCACTCTCTCAATCACTACCCTACTGTATACCTTCCCTACTACGCTTAGAAGACATATTCCTCGGTGGTTACCACACACTCCTCTTTCCCCTTTGCCCTTATATAGGGGGACTATTATGCCAGTCTTCCAGTCATCAGGTGCACTCCCCTTCTCCCATGCTAGTTTGCACATTTTCCATACCCATTCTATCACTATCTCACCACCATACCTCAACATTTCCCCACACACTCCATCTGTTCCTGGTGCTTTCCCCAACTTCACTCTTTTCATGGCTTCCCACACTTCTGACCTTCTGATCCCCACCTCCTCCTCCACTACTTCTCTTCTTCTCCCTCCCATACCATATCCAGCTATGTTTGCTGGCTCTTCATTCCTTACATTTAGCAACTCACTGAAGTACTCCCTCCATCTTTCGACTCTCTCTTGCTTCTCGGCTAGCATTCTCCCATTCTTATCTTTCACACCCTTACTGTTTCCCTTGCTACCTTCCCTAACTTTCTTGACTTCTTTCCAGAACAGTTTCTTACTCTCCCTCCATTTTACACTCAGATTCCTTCCAAATTCCTCATCTGTTCTTCTCTTACTTTCCTTCACTACTCTCTTCACCACCCTCTTACTCTCCACGTACCTCGCTCGTTTCTGTCTCTCGAAATCTTCATTCCCTCTACTACCCAACCACTCTCTATATGCTTTCTTCTTACATCTTCTGTCCACCATGCTGTACCTTTCACTCCCCTCCCTCTTCTCCTCACTCCACACACCTCACATGCTGCACAGTCTCACAGATCTCATCCTTAAACACCTTGCTCATCTCCTCCACTTCCTCCATAACTTCCAGGTCGAACCCACCTAGTCGTCTTTCCACTGCTCTCCTGTACTCCTCCCTGACTTCCTCCTCCTGCAACCTCTCCACCCTCCTCACCATTCCACCCTCCTCTCGCCTCCCTCCAGCTCTCCTCACCCACTTCTTTTGTATCCTAACCTTAGCTACCACTACATAATGATCAGACAGACCCCCTCCAATACCCCTATCTCTCTCTCTCACGCTCAATCTCTCTCTCTCTCAGTAAGGATGAGGTAACTATGTCCCCCTCCCTCCCTCAATTAGATTAGTACCATGGGGAAAATGAATTATACCGTGATTATCTCCACCAGACCAGAGTTTTGCAGAGACTATGTGATTGTTGGTGTTTGTGTCTGTTTGTGGGATTGTCTGCAGGGTTTTATTATCAATCAATCAATCAATCAATCAATCAATCAATCAATCAATCAATCAATCAATCAATCATTATATTATTATTATATTTATAAAATTTGATGGAAAATTAAAAGGAGTTACAAATTAATATGATAGGTTTTTCCTTGATCTTCACGATTTGTACACACGACTGAGATATGTGGCTTATGAAAGGCTCGAACAATTATTGATGTGGTATAATGAAATGTACATATGATTAGTGTCATTGCATATCACAGCATCTCTCTCTCTCTCTCTCTCTCTGAGTTAAGAAATTTGAGGTTTTAAATTTACGTTTATCATAATCCAATTCTATTGGGCTTATTTGAATTTTGCAGTTTTACAGTATAGGGATCATGTGTGTGTATTCACTTGCTTGTTCGTCAAGGGGAATCCACGCAATGCGAGCTAAGCTCATTATTATCGCGCCTCCTTAACTGGGAATGTATTGTGTGAAATGCATAGTAAGTGTTTATGTATCGTTGGAATGGCTGTGGATGTGTGTGTAGTCTGTATTTTAGCCAATTGGCGACATCTGGCAACGAAGGCTTAGGGTTAATCTGTACGGTACCATTCTCACTACGGTACCAGTCTCACCCGAAGGCTTAGGTTGACCAGTAGCTTAGGTTGACCAGTACGATACCCATCTCACCTTGTAACCGATCACTAACCCCAGAGGGGACGTCACAACTTCGTCCACTTATTCCAGGTTCCTATTTATACTGCTAGGTGAACAGAGGCTACACCGTTAGGAGACTTGCCCAAATGTCTCTTCCCCGCCCGGGTCTCGAACTCGGGACCTTCTGGTTGTGAGCCAGACGCGCTATCTGTTACGCCACGGGGAGGTGTGTACATGTGTGTGTGTGTGTGTGTGTGTGTGTGTGTGTGTGTGTGTTGATCGTCAATAAAATACTTCATCTTTCTTCAGAATGTACACTGTCATTTTCGTTATATGAGCTACGACCATATTTTTTTTTTTATATGAAACAAGAAGCAATGGCACTATCAGAATGTGTTTATCATAATTTTCTTTTGTATATGAATAAGATCATTCACAATATCTCACGAATCCTGAATTTGGCACTGCAACCACAAATGTTCAGTTCATTCTACAGACAAATTTTCACCCATAAGAATTACGTCAACTTCAATATGTTATATATCTCAAAAGAAAGAGGACAAACTAATCTAAAAAATTACCAAAGGATAACCAACTAAAACTTGAATAATATAATTTATACATATTTATACCGACCAAAAAATGTGCATTGTAATTCAAAATGTTTAGTATTGACAATAAGTGTTTATTTAAGAAGTAAGAAGTATCGTTCGCACACTTTACAACGGTGAAACCAGAATTTGTCTATCGTCAATAGTTGTCTGTAAAAAAAAAAAAAAAAAAAAAATATATATATATATATATATATACTGGTCAGTAGAAGTAGATTTAGTTTGTATGTGATTATATTTTAATAGCGTGAGTAATACAGCTACTTATTACAGTTCAGCCTCGCTTTATTCTTCCACTTATGCCCTACAAAGAACCCCCGCCCCAGGTAGCTTTTAGAACTCTCAGGGTATCCCTCCGCTTCGGATGCACTTTCATTACTTAGTATCATTTATGGAGGGTCACCGGCTTTTTTTTTTATCTTTTTCTCTCCTTTTTTCTCTTTCCCTGGCTTGTATCCATTCGGCCCTATTCAGCCAACTGTTTTAAAACGTTTATCCCCATCTAGGTGTCGATTTCTTCCTGGCGAGCGATAGCGAGCCAGCATTGTATGGAGAAATCCGGCTTCGCCGGAGAACATTTTTCTATCGAAAAATGTACAAATTTACCTTGCTGTCAAAACAAAAATATATATGCTGGCTCACTACCGCTCGCCAGGAAAATATTGACACCTGGATGGGAGTAAACATCTTAAACCAGTAGGATGAATTGGGTCGAATGGATACAAGCCAAAGAGAAAGAGAAAAAAAAAAGCGAGATGGGCTCCCTTAACCAACTTAATGAATTGATGGACTTGAAGGTAATGGTCTTCCGTCTTCTTCTCTTTTCCTTCCTATTCACCTCTCTCTCTCTCTCTCTCTCTCTCTCTCTCTCTCTCTCTCTCTCTCTCTCTCTCTCTCTCTCTCTCTCTTTATTAAATATGTGGGGACTGTAGGTAATATATTATAACGAAAACCAAGACCCAATTCTCTCCATCAATTTCACTTCTTCACCTTTCCCTCTGCCATTCCACTCTGACAGTACCACCGTCACCTCTTCCTCAGACTTTCACTAAAAACTCCACCTTTGATGATTCCAGCGCCACTCCTCCCACTCCACCCACTTTTATTGACTTTTGCCTAATATCACAATCTCTTCTAAGGATGTATACTTTCTATGGGTTTAATACTAAGAAGGCGTACGGGCCGGATGGTATTCCTCCTGTTGTACTTACACACACACACACACACACACACATATATATATATATATATATATATATATATATAGTGTACGTATCTTAGCCGACATCAGACCTATTTCTCATTTGTACCTATTTTAACAACCAATTTAAACCTACATCCATTCCTCTGCTTCGTGTAGATTACGGTAGTGTGTTTTTTTTTTTTTTTTTTTTTTCTATATTCCAACTACTCCCTCTCGGGTGAACTATAAAGCGGAGGATTATGTGCGAGTGAGGAAGGGCAGGGGGTAAATTAACAGTGATGACCTCCGTTTATATTACTCAAGCCTCGTAGATGGTTAAATCAATTTCAAACTATAGGTTATTATTTGTTTTGGGCAGTTTAAGGGGAGATCTCCACTTAAGGGATTTTTTTTCTTGACCCCTTTCTCCCTCTTCTTTAGCCCCATTGCTTTTGATATTATAAAACGTTTGCCCCATTAGTTTAGCGATTTTAAGAACTTTCACCCCATATTAAGACCTTTTGTGCCATTCAGGTGTCAATTTTATCCTGGCGAGCGATAGCGAGCCTGTAATTTAAGAGGAACCGGCCTTCGGCCGGGAAATTTTTCTACCGAAAAATGTACAAATTTATCTTGAAAGGGACTCAAGGGGGTGTAATTTTAAGCTTGATGGAGGTCTAGGGAACAAACTAAATACCTCCCCTTAAGGGGGTCACCTGGTTTTGTTTTCTCTCTCTGGGTTGTATGTATTCGGCCCCATCCTACCCCCTTAAAATATTGACACATTTAATCAGTGTCAATCAAAACACTTCAATTTAGTCTTCGTTCTCCAGTCGATACTATTCAACTTGGGAAGGACCTGTCAATTAGAGGGCCACATTAGAGAGTTGTTAACCCTTCCATTCGTAGAGGTCCTTTCTAAGCTGATCAAACGCCGCCTTTAGTATACGATGACGCCAATTTCCAGTATATTTTGCATCATTAGAAGATTTTAATTTGTTTAGGAAGAATTTTGGGGAGTAGGGGTTATACAGTATATTCATTCCTAGAGATCTTTTCTAAACTGAATAAAATCGTTTAATGTTAGCCAGAATACATCATAAATACATCATAAATACATCATAAATACATCATAAATACATCATAAATACATCATAAATACATCATAAATACATCATAAATACATCATAAATACGTAGATAAATAAAATATATTGACATAGAATTGAAAGAGTTAAATGGTGTACAAACCGTGTAACCAATAACGGAACCGGAAGTCCATAGGGTCACCTTGGTCCTATTAATAACATATGCTGGGGAATTTTATTTTTTTATTTATTTTTTTATTTTTTTTCTATGTGAGTGAGGGAGACAAAAGGCAGAACTGTCTGTAGCGAGTGCCTCCCCTAGAGTTGAAAGAGTGACAGGGCCAAAATCAAGGGACGTTCGAGCCAAAATGCCTGGACACATGGAGTTTGAAGCAACTTATGTCATAGGAAGAGGGAAAGACTGATTCTGGGAGAGAGTTCCAGAGCTCAGCTGTTGAATAGAAGAAAGACAGAGTAACGTTTCACTCTTGAGTTGGAGAGTTGCACAGAGTAGGGGTGGGATTGTGTTGCAAGACGGGTACCACATACCCTACGTAGAGGAGGTGGTATACACTGGGAGAGCTCTGAGGAACACTGATTATTGTAGTAGCGATAACAGAGAGAGATATGCAACATTGCGGCAAAGAGCGAGAGAGTTGGTGAGTGGACGGGAGTTAATGATACGAAAGGCTTTCCGTTCTACTTTGTCTATGAGTGCGGTGTGAGAGGATCCTCCCCACACATGTGAACAATGCTCAATACAAGGACGCACTGTGCCACTGTACAAAGCAAGAAGCGATCGAGGGGTAAAGAACCCCTTGAGGCGGTTGAGCACACCCATCTTCTGGGCAATATGTGTCATAATAACACAACCTGTGTTCAAATCCGTAAGATTTAAGGTCTAGTATTCGATATCTGTAGATATGGCAAAGTGTGGTAGTGAGATACCTTGGGAGTGTATTTACCAGGGAGTGAAAACGACTGGTGGTGTAAAGGTCTAGTGGCGAAATGGCTAGGGGGTGAAGTGGCTAGTCTTGTTTTGGGGGAAGGAAACGGCCAGGGGTTGAAATGTCTGTCACCCACCTTGGTCATGGGTAATACAGTACTCAGGTATTACTCACCAGTATCCGGTATAGATTATTAACGGTGTCAGTCACCTGGTGTCAATGTATTTTACCTCCGTAGTGGTATTGGTGACGGACTTCCTGCCTGGTTAGGTTCGAATCCTAGCCATAGCTATTTTATTTGTTATCAAATAGACTTTATATTGTCTTTGTCCCAGTTTTGGTTTGTTTAGTTTGTAAGTTTTACATTTTAATACATCTTGTCATGCTTAGGGGAGCCGGATTTCGATTAAAAGACTGTCAGTCCCCCACTCGAGTTGAGGTTAGGGGGGGGGGGGGCACAGGTAGAAGTACCAGATTCCTACTTTTAACCTCTGTAAGTGGTATTGGTGACATACCTCCTGCCTGCATAGCTTCGAATCTTAGCCATTATTTGTCATAATATATATACAGTATATTACTATCTCCGATGCCTTGCTTCCCTCTGGAAAACCCCCGCTGAAGGGTGGCCATGACAGAAACCCCTTCAGGTTAACTTGTCAAGACATGCTTCCTTTGTCTGCGCCACAATGCCTCCTCAATATACTGTACTTGTTCACTTTAATTTCCCACACCATAGGGCATAGGTGGTCTGTCACTACCACCTGATCCACTCACCTGGCTTCCATGTATCATTCTTGACCTTCTGTCCTCTTCCATTCTCTGAACATGACCGTACCACCATAAGTACTTCTCTGTTTCCACTTATCCACCCCTCAAGCAAAACCATTTCCTCTATACCAAAAGACTTAAGGGGAGATTTCCACTCGAGGGATTTTTTTCTGGACCCCTTTCTCCCTCATGTTTAGCCCCATTGCTTTTAAGATTTTAAGACGTTAGCCCTAGTAGTTTGGACATTTTAAGACATTTTGCCCCATTTCTGTCAATTTTAAGGCCTTTCGTGCCATTAAGGTGTCAATTTTTTCCTGGCGAGCGATAGCGAGCCTGTAATTTAAGAGCAACCGGCCTCTGACCGGGACATTTTTCTACCGAAAAATTTACAAATTTATCTTGAAAGGGGGTCTAGGTGGTGTAATTTATCTTGAAAGGGGGTCTAGGGGGTGTAATTTATCTTGAAAGGGGGTCTAAGTGGTGTAATTTATCTTGAAAGGGGGACTAGGGGGTGTAATTTATCTAGAAAGGGGGCCTAGGGGTGTAATTTATCTTGAAAGGGGGTCTAGGGGGTGTAATTTATCTAGAAAGGGGGTCTAGGGGGTGTAATTTATCTTGAAAGGTGGTCAAGGGGGTGTAATTGATCTTGAAAGGGGGTCAAGGGGGTGTAATTGATCTAGAAAGGGGGTCTAGAGGGTGTAATTTATCTAGAAAGGGGGTCTAGGGGGTGTAATTTATCTTGAAAGGGGGTCTAGGGGGTGTAATTTATCTAGAAAGGGGGTCTAGGGGGTGTAATTTATCTTGAAAGGGAGTCTAGGGAGTGTAATATATTTTGAAAGGGGGGGTAGGGAGTGTAATTTATCTTGAAAGGGAGTCTAGGGGGTGTTTTTTATCTTGAAAGGGGGTCTAGGTGGTGTAATTTATCTTGAAAGGGGGTCTAGGTGGTGTAATTTATCTTTAAAGGGGGTCTAGGGGGTGTAATTTATCTTGAAAGAGGTCTAGGGGTGTAATTTATCTTGAAAGGGGGTCTAGGGGTGTAATTTATCTTGAAAGGGGGTCTAGGGGTGTAATTTATCTTGAAAGGGGGTCTAGGGGGTGTAATTTATCTAGAAAGGGGGTCTAGGGGGTGTAATTTATCTTGAAAGGGGGTCTAGGCGGTGTAATTTATCTAGAAAAGGGGTCTAGGGGGTGTAATTTATCTAGAAAGGGGGTCTAGGGGGTGTAATTTATCTTGAAAGGGGGTCTAGGTGGTGTAATTTATCTTGAAAGGGGGTCTAGGTGGTGTAATTTATCTTGAAAGGGGGTCTAGGGGGTGTAATTTTAAGTTTGATGAAAACGTAGGGAACAAACTAAATACCTCTCCTTAAATACTTCCCAATTACTTGGTCCATCTAGCCTGTTCACACCTGCTCCCATTCTGAGATAATTCACCTCTACAACTCTCAGTTTGGAGAGGTCCTCATCACTTGCTGTTCATGTTTCACTTCCATACGAGAGTGTTGGGAGCAGTACAATCCCACCCCTACTCTGTGCAACTCTCCAACCCAAGAGTGAAACGTTATACTCAGACTTTCTTCTATTCAACTGCTGAGCTTTGGAACTCTCTCCCAGAATCAGCCTTTCCCTCTTCCTATGACTTAAATTGCTTCAAACTCCGTGTGTCCAGGCATTTTGGCTCGAACGTCCCTTGATATTGGCCCTGTCACTCTGTCAACTCTGGGGGAGGCACTCGATACAGGCAGTTCTGCCTTTTGTCTCCCTCATTCACACAGAAAACAAAAAAGTACACCGTCCCTCAGTGACTTTTTCACCTCTTGACTAACCATTCCTCCTTTCAGAATACAATCAGGTTTTCCAATTAACTTTCTCCCTCGCATTTTCTCTCTGTTATCTCACTCTCCATTTACTCTCACTCTCCATTTTCTCTCTGTTATCTCACTCTCCATTTTCTCTCTTTTATCTCACTCTCCATTTTCTCTCTTTTATCTCACTCTCCATTTTCTCTCTTTTATCTCACTCTCCATTTTCTCTGTTATCTCACTCTCCATTTTCTCTCTTTTATCTCACTCTCCATTTTCTCTCTTTTATCTCACTCTCCATTTTCTCTCTGTTATCTCACTCTCCATTTTCTCTCTTTTATCTCACTCTCCATTTTCTCTCTGTTATCTCACTCTCCATTTTCTCTCTGTTATCTCACTCTCCATTTTCTCTCTGTTATCTCACTCTCCATTTTCTCTCTGTTATCTCACTCTCCATTTTCTCTCTTTTGTCTCACTCTCCATTTTACCAAATTTACACAGTACAGCTCCCAAATACGTGAAACTTTCAACCACTTCCAATACTTAATTTTTCATATTTATTGTACAACTTTTCCAGTGTTCTTTCTCGATTCTATAATTAAAATCTATAATTGTAAGCATTCTTCTCTTAAGGGGAGGCAGTTGGTTTTTCGAGTCCTCCTCCTCCCTCATGTTTAGCCCTGTTAGTTATGAGATTTCAAGACATTCGCCTCATTAGTTTGGCGATTTTCAGACCTTTTGCCCCATTCCTTTGCCAATATTAAGACCTTTTGTGCCATTTAGGTGTCGATCTTTTTTCTGGCGAGCGATAGCGAGCCTGTATTTGAAGAGGAAGCGGCCTTCGGCCGAGACATTTTTCTACCGAAAAATTTACATATTTATCTTGGAAGGGGGTCTACGGGGTGTTTTTCTAAGTTTGATAGAAGTTTAGAGAGCAAACTAAACCCCCTCTTTAAACCATTGAGCCGAACCAGTAAATTATGCTGCTCAATACCATCTGAGCTCCCTTCAAACCCATTACCTTACATTTCCCTACATCGACCTGCTTCCTCTTGTTGCATACCCTGTCGAATTCCGTGACCACTCTTTGACGTTTTTGCAGATTTTCCGCCAACAGGACTGCATCGACCGCATATATTCATGTTAAATTGGTAAGAGTTGTGTTATCGGACACTACCGACATACAGCATAACTCCTCTCTAAAACATTAACCTAACCAAACAACCTAACCTAACCTAACCTAACCTAACCTAACCTAACCTAACCTAACCTAACCTAACCTAATATTCATGTAGTAATGAGAATACTAGGTTAGGTTAGGGTTTTTAGTTAGGTTCAGTATTTATAGATGATTTATGTTGTATGTCGGTAGTGATACGCCCGATAACACAACTCTTACCGTTAAATCTTCCACTCGTTCGTGTCCCCATTGATCCCACCCTACAGTCTCAAATCACTTAGGGGTAGATGGGCCGGTTTTCTGGACCACTTTCTCCCTCATGTTTAGCCCCATTAGTTTTCAGATGTTAAAATGTTTGCCCCATTAGTTAGTCGATTTTAAGACCTTTCGCCCCATTTCTTCGTCAATATTTAGACCTTTCGTGCTATTTAGGTGTCGATTTTTTCCCTGGCGAACGATAGTGAGCCTGTATGTTGGAAGAACCGGCGACATATTTCTACCGAAAAATGTACAAATAATCTAGAAAGGGGATCTAATGGATGTTTTTTTTTAAATTTGATGGAGGTCTAGGGAGGCAACTAGAAAAATAACGAATACATGCAAAAATCGCCCAAAAAGCGACCCATCCCCCCCCCCCCCCCCTTAATCCATGTATATACCGTATACAGTACACCGTCACCAAGGTTACATGACACATCGCTGTCTTGCTCCAACAGTGACCTCAAAACTCTCGCTTAACTTATCACGTAAGGTCGAGGTTAATAAGTGTTGTCAGATATTTCACAAAGTTTCGGACACTGACTAATACTCTGAGGGATAAGCACTTTTCCCAGTAACTATAGATATACCAATAACACTGTTTGAGCGAAAACCACTGGAATCTATGACAACACTTAATACCCCCGATTGTACCTTTACATTTGCCATTGCATTATTATATATATATATTTTACTGCCAATAGTAACTTCCCTCCCACACCACATTTTTGTTAAGTGGATGAGGGAGACAAAAGGCAAAACTGTCTGTGACAACTGCCTCCCCCAAAAGTTGAAAGAGTGACAGGGCCAAAATCAAGAAATATTCGGGCCAAAATGTCTGGACACACGGAGTTTGAAGCAATTCAAGTCATAGGAGAAGATAGATTCAGGGAGAGAGTTCCAGAGCTCAGCTGTCGAATAGAAGAAAGATTGGGACTAACGTTTCACTCTTGGGTTGGAGAGTTGCAAAGAGTAGGGGTGGAATTGTGTTGCAAGACGGGTGCTACATACTCTACGTACTCTACTGATAACACAGCCCACAGACCCTCCCAATCTAATTTACCATAAGCTTTATTCAAATCCACGAATGCTGCATAGAGTTTTATGTTCTTTGCCAAATACATCTTTATCAACAATTGCATTGAAGCTATCTGGGCAATGCAATGAAACCATCCTGCTCTTCACCTATTGTATTTTATCATCCGAGACTGCAGAAGTGATGCCTAACAATTATGAAGATGCTGAATATAAAATGATGAAAAGAATGATGTAAATGATGACAGTGATGATATACACACCCAAATAAATGCCACCACCAACGGCCCCAAAATCTCGCTTATCGACCAGGTCCCCAAAATAGCCACCACCATCTGAGAACTTTCCTTCCCCAGTCGTCCCAGTTTCATCCTGGACTGGACGTTTTGCCCTAATTTATGTTTTCCTCTATTTTGTGTTCTTGTTGAGTTCGCTTAATAATTTCCGACCTGTACTATTTGTTGTTTTTTAAGTTTCTATTAATATATAATATGTTAGTACTTTAAAAGTATATCTATGCATAAATTGTAAACAATAACATAATATTAGTTATAATAATAATATATATTATTATTATTATTATTAGTACTATTATTGCAATATTATTATTTTTATTATTATTATTATTATTATTATTATTATTATTATTATTATTATTATTGAACGTAATAAACTGTATTTAATAAGGCTACTGAACTCTCTGCCTAATCAATATAAACCAAATAGTCACGTTCTTACAAAGTTCGTCCCACTACACGCACACTAAGTGAGTTTGGACAAAATATGGCGATGTTTGTCAATTAAGAAGCTAGGACTGAAGTGCAGGATATTATATTTTCGTGTTAAGGGGAGATTTCCACTTGAGGGATTTTTTTGTGAACCCCTTTCTCCCTCATGTCTAGCTCCATTGCTTTTGAGATTTTAAGACGTTTGCCCCATTAGTTTAGCGATTTTAAGAACTTTCACCCCATATTAAGACCTTTCGTGCAATTCAGGTGTCGATTTTATCCTGGCGAGCGATAGCGAGCCTGTAATTTAAGAGGAACCGGCTTTCAGCCGGGAAATTTTTCTACCGAAAAATGTACAAATTTATCTTGAAAAGGGGTCAAGGGGTGTAATTTAAAGCTTGATGGAAGTCTAGGAAACACACTAAAAACCTCCCCTTAAAGTCGGGGTTTGGTTGCAGGTTTTAACTCCTGTACTCCTGATTTCAGCTACATTTAGACGATTTTATGAAGCTTAGGAAGGATATATGCTAGCTAAAAGGATTAATTGAGATAGTCTATAGCCTTTTAATGAGTAGACGGTCTTCCTAAGCTGTAAAAAGTCGTCTCATAGTCGCCCGAATATAAGGAAAGTACATCACCGGTACAGAAGGGGTTAAGGGGAGGTTTTTAGTTAGTTCACTAGACCTCCATCAAGCTTAACATTACACCCCCTAGATCCCCTTTTAAGATAAATTTGTACATTTTTCGGTAGAAAAATGTCCCAGCCGAAGGCCGGTTCCTCTTAAATTACAGGCTCGCTATCGCTCGCCAGGAAAAAATCGACACCTTAATGGCACGAAATGTCTTAAAATTGACAGAAATGGGGTGAAAGTTCTTAAAATCGCCAAACTAATGGGGCGAACGTCTTAAAATATCAAAAGCAATGGGGCTAACCATGAGGGAGAAAGGGGTCAAGAAAAAAATCCCTCAAGTGGAAATCTCCCCTTAAGCGGGAGTGGGGGTAGTTTGCTCTCTAGACCTCTATAAACCTTAAAATAACACACTCAAGATCCCCCTTCGATTTAAATTTGTACATTTTTCAGTAGAAAAATATTCCGAACGAAGGCCGATTCCTCCAAGATTACAGACTCGCTATCGCTTGCCAGGAAAATCGAAACCTAAATGGCACGAAAGGTCTTAACATTGACAAGGAAATGGACCGACGAATCTAACAATCGCCTAACTAATGCGGCGAACGTCTTAAAATCTCTAAACTAATGGAGCTAAACATGAGGAAAGGGGGTCCGTTAATACACAAACTTTCCATTAAGGGGGCTCACCTGCTTTTTGTTATTTCTGTCCTTTTCTCTCTTTCTCTGGCTTGTATCCATTCGGTCCCATTCAGCCAACTATTTTAAGACGTTTATCCCCATCTAGGTGTCGATTTCTTCCTGGCGAGCGATAGCGAGCCAGCATTATATGAAGAAATCCGGCTTCGCCGGAGACATTTTTCTATCGAAAAATGTACAAATTTAGCCTGCTGTCAAACAAAAATAAAAATATGCTGGCTCGCTACCGCTCACCAGTAAAACATTGACACCTGGATGGGGATAAACGTCTTAAAACAGGTGTCTGAATGGGGCCAAATGGATACAAGCCAGAGAAAGATAGAATAGGACAGAACAAAAACAGGTCACCCCCCTTAAGGGGTAGTGCTTGTTTTTTGGCCTATTTATTTTTTCATTTTCTCGCTAGACCTCCATCAAGCTTAAAAAGATACTCCTTAGAACCCCTTTCAAGATAAATTTGTATATTTTTCGGTAGAGAAATGTCCCGGCCGAGGGCAGGCTCCTTCTGAAATTTCAGGCTCGCTATTGCTCGCCAGGTAAAAATCGACACCTAAATGGCACGAAACGTCTTAATATTGACAACTAAAATGAGGCGAAAGGTCTCCAAATCGCCAAACTAACGGAACGAACGTCTTAAAATCCTAAAGCTATTACGCTAAACATGAGGGAGAAGGGGGTCCAGAAAATACGAGCACTACCCCCTTAAAGTGAGATGAAACTAGTCCTTCTTAATGACCCACTCATAGCCTATCTCACAAGATTGTGTGTGTGTGTGTGTGTGAGTGAGAGAGTAAGATAATTAGTAAATAGTAGGAATGAGAAAGAGAGAGAGAGAGAGAGAGATGAAAAGCGAGCCTGCTGTCAAAAACATATTAAAACATTATGCTGGCTCGCTACCGCTCTCCAGTAAACAAATCGACACCTGGATGGGGATAAACGTCTTAAAACAGTAGGCTGAATGGGGCCGAATGGATACAAGCCAAAGACAAGGGAGAAAGAGAGAAAACAAGAAACGAGGTGGGCCCCCTACAACTAAATTGCTCTGGTTTAACACCCTGCTGGCTGATAATTGTGTAACACACCGAGAAGGGAAACACAACCCCATACAATTATGGGAAGATGGGCCGTTTTTCTGGGCCCACTTCTTCCTCATGTATAGCCCCATTCGTGTTCAGGTTGTATGACGTTTGGCCCATTAGTTTGGCGATTTTCAGACCTTTCGACCCATTTCTTTGTCAATCTTTAGACCTTTCGTGCTATTTAGGTGTTGATTTCTGTTCTGGCGAACGATAGTGAGCCTGTAATTTTGGAAAAACCGGCCTTCAGCAGGGACTTATTTCTACCGAAAAAATGTCCAAAGTAATCTAGAAGGGGAATATAATGGATGTTTTTTTTTAAAGTTTGATGGAGGTCTAGAGAGGAAACGAAAAAATATATTAACCCGTTCAGTACCGGTGACGTCTTTCTTGATTGATTTCAGCTACATATAGGAGATTTTATGAAGCTTAGGAAGGATATATGGTAGCTAAAAGGGTTAATTGAGACAGTCTGTAGCCTTCCAATTGGTTGACATCGTTCCTAAGCTGACTGCAATCGTCTAAAAATTGCTATAATATAATACAAAGGTGTAACCGGTAATGAAGGGGTTAATATAGACCAACAACACAACCACTGTCCTCTTAACGCCCTAACTATACTATAGTGAATGGTAGACAACGTTACTTATAGGATTTGTACTATTGATCACAGGGAGAGAAAGAATATAAGCCATTGGAGATTAACGTTCCAATAACGCCACTGTTGGATAAATCTTCATTATTCTTCAACTCTCTCTCTCTCTCTTCATCTTTGCTATCCTTTCCTTCCACTTTCTCTTAGGGTTGCTATCTCTATTAGGATTAAGTCCTGACCACCTCGCAGGGATCGTAAGATCTGTGTGGCCAGTGTATCTATGTAAATATATGTAAATCTCTCTCTCTCTCTGTGTATCTATAAATATATAAATCTCTTTGCTATATATATCTCTATATATGACTGGGGCATATATATATATATATCTATATATATATATATATATATATATATATACTGTATATATATATATATATATATACCGGTATATATAACATCATACTACAAACAATGTTCACTGCTATATTTTCCACTGACACATAAATACAAAATATTCACAAAAACACCGAACACAATTGGAATTAGGTCTGTCTCGGTAACGGAGGGAAGTTGGGGAATGGGGGGGGGGTGGAATGGAATAACGAAAATATGTTGTATTACTTTATGGAACAAACAAATATTCTATGATTGCAAGACGCCGTTTTATTATGAAAAATAGAAGAGTACTGAAAAATGCTACATTGACTGATGAGTACAATGTGTCTATATAAAATGCACTCAAAACAGCCCTTGCATATTTAACATGCGATTTTTGCATGTATTCAGTATTTTTCTAGTTTCCTCCCTAGACCTCCATCAAATTTAAATAAACATCCATTAGATCCTCCTTCTAGATTAATTTGTACATTTTTCGGTAGAAAAATTTCCCGGCCGAAGGCCGGATCTTCCAACATTACAGGCTCACTATCGTTCGCCAGAGAAAAAACCTAAATAGCACGAAAGGTCTAAATATTGACGAAGAAATGGAGCAGAAGGTCTTAAAATCGACTAACTAATGGGGCAAACATCTTAACATCTGAAAACTAAAGGGGCTAAACATGAGGGAGAAAGTGGTCCAGAAAACCGGCCCAAGTTAGCTGTGGGCAGAAAACTATATAATTTTGTAGAGGTAATTATACTGCAAGATTAAATGGCAACGCCCGAGTTCACAGGATAACGAGAGGGTTAAAAAAGGGCCTCCAGCAATTAAGAGGAGCCAGACTGTTTTTCTGGACCTCCTTCTCCCTCATGTTTAGCCCCATTTTGTTTAGATTATAAGACGTTCGGCCCATTAGTTTGGCGATTTTAACACCTTTTGCCCAATTTCGTTGTAAATTTTAAGACTTTTCGTACCATTTAAGTGTCGGTTATATCCTGGCGAGCGATAGCGAGCCTGACATTTTAAGAGGAAACGGCCTTCGGCCGGGAATTTTTTCTACCGAAAAATGTACAAATTTATTTTGAAGGGGGGTCTAGGGGGTGTTTTTCTAAGCTTGATGGAGGTCTAGGGAGGAAACTAAGGAATATATGAATTAATAGACCAAAGAAACAAACAAAGAAACGGTCTGTCTCCCCTTAACGGGCTTCCAACGCTTTCGCTTAACAATTTGTACTACCACAGGTCCTTCTTAAACTGTACAAAATCGTCTAGTGTAGCCGGAATATAATTAAGAAGACGTCGCCGGTACAGAAGGGGTTAATGTCGCCAACTGTCCGATATTCACTATGCCCTAAACAGCTGTCCCAGTACAACTAGTCACATACAGTAATTATATATATTCACTATGCCCTAAACAGCTGTCCCAGTACAACTAGTCACATACAGTAATTATATATATTCACTATGCCCTAAACAGCTGTCCCAGTACAACTAGTCACATACAGTAATTATATATATTCACATTACTGGTGTAAATTTCCTGGTACTTTGTGAGCAGTAATATTTTCGGTTATACTGATGTTTTGGACCGACAGTTAGCCCATTGATCTTTTTAGGCCTAATAGGTCCGGTAGAGCATATACATCATTGCTATATATGTCATTAAGAGCTAAAATGTATTATAGGGGAGAAAACAAATAAAATGCTAAAATACATATATACTGTAAAACAATAAGTTTTTCAGCCAGTACCCAACCAGCGGGGGTGTGGGGGCGGGGCGGCAGCCCTCACCCATATACTAGGTTAGGTTAGGTTGTTAAGTTAGGCTAATAGCACACAAAAAAAAAAAAAAAAAAAAAAAAAACGGGGTGTGGGGGCGGCAGCCCCCACCCATATACTAGGTTAGGTTGTTAGGTTAGGCTAATAGCCTAGCATATTTAAAAAAAAAAAAAAAAAAAAAAAAGGCCCTAGGCTTACCCAACCAGCCGCCCTCTATGGGGGCAGCAGCCCCCACCCATAATACTAGGTTAGGTTAGGTAAGGTTGTTGGGTTAGGATAATGTCTTCCCAAAGTTGACTATTTTTATAACATAAGATATTAAGCTACCCACTCCACCCCCGTGAAATCCGAGCCAGCTTTCGTCAAAAGTTTGCTCGGGTATTCACAAAATTGGGTTTTATGGGTTTGCAGTTTGGGAAAACCCGAGCCAAGTTTTGATACAAAACGCTATATTATTGTATTTTTACGCTTTTAACCCCTCATTTTCCCTGAACTTCATAGCCCTCCCCACTAGTGGGGGGCGTGTTTTTAGATTGTTGGATAATGGGTAAATACTCATTTCAGCTCCTCTTCAGTATAAAACAACACTATATCTGAAGGAGAAAATAAAAAATAAAAAAAAAACTTACTGAAATCGCTGTCGGTGTAAAAAGTCAGGTTTACCATATTTTCTGGCAGTATTTCGAGAGTATTTAACATTGGTTAAGGTCAAATTGGATTTTAGGTCACGTATGTGTTTTTTGTATTATAATCCTTTTTCTCATCAGTTCCTTCATTAATTAGTGTGTTTTAAGGTGTTTTTCCTTCTGCAAATTCATATTTGCCCATTATTTTGCAATATTAAAACGTGCCCCCTAAAATCATATTTTGTCATTACCCTAACCTAACAACCTAACCTAACCTGGGGGTTGCCGCCCCCAGACCCCCGCAGGGTTAGCATCGATATAGAATATGACAAAATACTAAAAATACGGCAAAAAAAAGTGAATAATATTAATTCTCATCTGATCCACTATGGCCGCCATTTTTCCTTCCACCCTTATTTAACCCACAAAGTCTAAGGAAACATAATTTAATATGCAGCGGTAAAGACATATATTGTGGTGACTAATACTCTAATACATTGTGGTGACTAATACTCTAATACAAAGATATAGTACACATTTAGAACATTATATCCCATACGTGACCTAAAATCCAGTTTGTCCTTGGTTTATTCAAGTACACTCGACCAAAAAGCAATCTTTACACTGGTGAGCTGTAAATAATCTAGTGTGAACGGAATGAATCGGGTGAAACATACGTCTGTGAGGTATTATCATAAGATTTCGACCCCCTTCCAGAATGTTTAGAGCGTTAGTGTAAGGATTGTTTTTTGGTCGAGTGAACATTGGGGTTTGTAATGGATGATTAATGTTAAGAACGGGGTGTTCCTTAATTGGCAAAACCAACTGGATGGGCAGTGGCTGGTTAATGCGACTCACTGTTATATTAATTATGTTTCGGAATCTGTCACTTCTGTATTACACCAGAAAAAGACAGAAAAAACCGTTCATGGCATTCAACTTAAATATTGGCAATTTTGTATAGTATGTATTGTACTGTACTGTACTTTCTACAACACAGATGGGGTCGATGGATACAAGTCAGTTCTCGTTGCTTCCCAGCACACATGTGATCAAGTCTTACATTAACAGTGAAGTGTCTAATAAATGTGAAATACACAGACATAAACACATTACTGAAAAATAATCACACCCACATCGAATACGAGAAAGTTAGAAAAATATATGAGTAAAAATATGAAATGGGTGCATAAAAAATAGTGCCAGACAAAATGAGAGAGAGAGAGAGAGAGAGAGAGCGCGAACACACACCACACCCACCAGCCACAAGATACCAACACAGACTGAGCCACCTTCCCTCCCTGAGGCTCCCTCACTCCCTGTGTCACTGCCTTACCTATGACAGCTCGCTCTCGCTCTCTCTCTCTCTCTCTCTCTCTCTCTCTCTCTCTCTCTCTCTCTCTCTCTCTCTGTGAGGAAAAGAAGATCGGGTTTGTTAGAGTGTATTGTACATCTCTCTCTCTCTCTCTCTCTCTTTTGCAGTGAGGAAAAGAAGATCGGGTTTGTCAGAGTGTATTGTACATCTCTCTCTCTCTCTCTCTCTCTCTCTCTCTCTCTCAGATAGCCACTCCAGCAACAAAGGATAAACGATAGCACAGGC
This sequence comes from Paralithodes platypus, assembly GCA_032716605.1. Lineage (NCBI taxonomy): Eukaryota > Metazoa > Arthropoda > Malacostraca > Decapoda > Lithodidae > Paralithodes > Paralithodes platypus. The sequence continues at coordinate 8,601,540 of CM064512.1, forward strand.
GATAAATATGTACATACCTTTTTATAGGCCAGAGGTCAACAGACACCATATATATATATATATATATATATATATATATATATATATATATATATATATATATATATATATATAAACAAATATGTCACATTTACAATAAAAGTAGCATTATTCGACATATAACCAACATCATATTTAATAACAATATCATTGCAGGATAAAACGTAAAAGTAATTGGGGAGGGGAGGTTTTTAGTTTGGTCTCTAGATATCCACCAAGCTTAAGATTACACCTCCTTGAGCCCCTTTCAAGATAAATTTGTAAATTTTTCGGTAGAAAAATTTCCCGGCTGAAAGCCGGTTCCTCTTAAATTACAGGCTCGCTATCGCTCGCCAGGATAAAATCGACACCTAAATGGCACGAAAGGTCTTAAAATTGACAGAAATGGGTCGAAAGTTCTTAAAATTGTCAAAATAATGGGGCGAACGTCTTAAAATTAGAAAAGCAATGGGGCTAAACATGAGGGAGAAAGCAGTCAAGAAAAAAATCCCGTAAGTGGAAATCTCCCCTTAAAACGCACTTCTCTTTTTGAACTACTGATCTACCGCTCCTTGCAGCCTCCAACAGCCTCGGCAACACAATTTATGCTTGAAAGAATAAATTGTCGAAACGAAAATCCGCAAGAAGGGAGCAATAAATTTATTTCGGTTCCATGTCATCTCAACCAGTAGACCATTTCAACCAGTAGCTCTCAACCAGTGCCAAATTAACCCAGACCATCCAAACCAGTGCCAAAATATAGTACTAACCTAACTTAACCTAACCTAACCGTATTGGTTAATTTGGTGTTGGTTGAGAGCTACTGGTTGAAATGGTCTACTGGTTGAGTTGACCGGTCACCATTTATATCTACTATTAACCCCTTCTGTACAGTCGCGCTAATAAGTCATGTCCCAGCTACCATTACGTTTGGCTGGCTCTGTGCTGTATTAATGTCTGTCAGATGTTGAATAGGGTGGGTAAGTGAAGGAACATGTTTTTATATTTCACTCGATAGCAAGAAATGAATGCTTAGATATTGCTGATAACAATTATTGATCAAAACATAATTGGTGCCGAGATCATCACTTATTAGCGCGACTGTACCGGTGACGTCTTGTTGTTTGTCTTTCAGCGGCATTTAGACGATTATATGAAAACTTCGGAAAGATATGTTGTAGCTAAAAGGATTAATTCAGATAGTCTTCACCCTTTTAATGTGTGAACGTCCTTCCTAAGCTGAAAAAAAGTCTTCTAATAATTGCCAGATTATAATGAAAAGTACGTCACCGGTACAGAAGGGGTTAAGGGGAGACTGACCGTTTGTTTGGTCTATTAATTCATTTATTCATATATTATTTTAGTTTCCTCCCTACTGTAGACCTCCATCAAGCTTAGAAAAACACAACCTAGACCCCCCTTCAAGATAAATTTGTAGTTTGTACATTTTTCGGTAGAAAAATGTCCCGGCCGAAGGCCGGTTCCTCTTCAAATTGCAGGCTCGCTATCGCTCGCCAGGAAAAAATCGATACCTAAATGGCACGACAGGTCTTAAAATTGACAACGAAATGGGGCGAAAGGTGTTAAAATCGCCAAACTAATGGGCCGAACGTTTTATAATCTCAAAACTAGTGGGGCTAAACATTAGGGAGAAGGGGGTCCAGAAAAACAATCTGCCTCCCCTTAATACGTCATAAGTGATAGGTACAGTTGCTCAAATAAGTCATGTCGCGGCACCAAATATTTTTCGATCAATAATTGGTATCAGCACTATCTAAGCATTAATTCATCGTTTCGAGTGAGATATATAAACATGTTCCTATCTTTACACACCCTATTCAACATCTGACAGACATCAATACAGCACACAGAGAGCAAAAGGTGATGACAGTGGAGCCACAACTTATTTGGCCAACTGTACGGTCGTGCTAATAAGTCATGTCCCAGCTGTCATTACGTTTGGCTCTCTCTGTGCTGTATTAATGTCTGTCAGATGTTGAATAGGGTGGATAAGTGTAGAAACATGTTTGTATATCTCACTCAAAACGATGAATTAAGCCTTAGATAGCGCTGATACCAATTATTGATCGAAATATACTGTAGTGCCGAGACATGACTTATTAGCGCGACGGTACTATCCCTGTAAATGTAATAAAGCGTTGTTGTGGAGGACCGTGACCAGGGCAGTAGCAGCTGATATATGGCCTCGTTGGACGGACGGAGGGGGGGGGGGGGGGCTCTGTTATTGTTGTCGCGGTACCTCTTTACAACAATTTACATCCAATATTTAAGGGGAGGTTTTTAGTTGATTCCCTAGACTTCCATCAAGCTTAAAATTACTCCCCCTTGACCCCCTTTCAAGATAAATTTGTACATTTTTCGGTAGAAAAATGTCCCGGCCAAAGGCCGGTTCCCCTTAAATTACAGGCTCGCTATCGCTCGCCTGGAAAAAATCGACACCTAAATTGCACGAATGGTCTTAAAATTGACAGAAATGGGGCGAGGGTTCTTAAAATCGCCAAACTAATGGGGCAAGCGTCTTTAAATCTCACAAGCAAAGGGGCTAAACATGAGGGAGAAAGAGGTTCAGAAAAAAATCCTCCAGGTGGAAATCTCCCCTTAACCCTTCCAGTACCCAGTGGCGTCCTTTCTTGTATTTTAGGCTGGCTACCTATTAGGATGATTTGGTTCAGCGCGTCTACCCCCCCCCCCCCATTTAAAAGGCTACATACAGACTATCTCAATTAAGGGGAGGCAGACCGTTTTTCTGGACCCCCCCCCACCTTCTCCCTAATCTTGAGCCCCACTCGTTTTGAGATTATAAGACGTTCGGTCCATTAGTTTGGCGGTTGTAACACCTTTCGCCCCATTTCGTTGTCAATTTTAAGACCTTTCGTGCCATTTAGGTGTCGATTTTTTTCTGGCGAGCGATAGCGAGCCTGAAATTTTAAGAGGAACCGGCCTTCGGCCGGAACATGTACACATTTATCTTGAAGGGAGGTCTAGGGGGTGTTTTTCTAAGCTTGATGGAGGTCTAGGGAGGAAACTAAAACAAATATATGAATAAAATAATTAATTAATAGACCAAACAAACGGCCAGTCTCCCCTTAATCCTTATATCTCCCACATATCCTTCCAAAGCGTCATAACATCGTCTAAATGTAGCTGAAATAAAATTATATAGACGTAGCATGACACCATTCAGTTACGACTTACGTATATCAAATTATATAGACGGAGGATGACACCATTCAGTTACGTATATCAAATTATATAGACATAGGATGACACCATTCAGTTACGTATATCAAATTATATAGACATAGGATGACACCATTCAGTTACGTATATCAAATTATATAGACGTAGCATGACACCATTCAGTTACGTATATCAAATTATATAGACGTAGCATGACACCATTCAGTTACGTATATCAAATTATATAGACATAGGATGACACCATTCAGTTACGTATATCAAATTATATAGACATAGGATGACACCATTCAGTTACGTATATCAAATTATATAGACATAGGATGACACCATTCAGTTACGTATATCAAATTATATAGACATAGGATGACACCATTCAGTTACGTATATCAAATTATATAGACATAGGATGACACCATTCAGTTACGTATATCAAATTATATAGACATAGGATGACACCATTCAGTTACGTATATCAAATTATATAGACATAGGATGACACCATTCAGTTACGTATATCAAATTATATAGACATAGGATGACACCATTCAGTTACGTATATCAAATTATATAGACATAGGATGACACCATTCAGTTACGTATATCAAATTATATAGACATAGGATGACACCATTCAGTTACGTATATCAAATTATATAGACATAGGATGACACCATTCAGTTACGTATATCAAATTATATAGACATAGGATGACACCATTCAGTTACGTATATCAAATTATATAGACATAGGATGACACCATTCAGTTACGTATATCAAATTATATAGACATAGGATGACACCATTCAGTTACGTATATCAAATTATATAGACATAGGATGACACCATTCAGTTACGTATATCAAATTATATAGACATAGGATGACACCATTCAGTTACGTATATCAAATTATATAGACATAGGATGACACCATTCAGTTACGTATATCAAATTATATAGACATAGGATGACACCATTCAGTTACGTATATCAAATTATATAGACATAGGATGACACCATTCAGTTACGTATATTATATTATATAGACATAGGATGACACCATTCAGTTACGTATCACTCGTACCATTTACTTTACACAAACGTACACAACAAAATATATACGGTGCACAAACGTTTGATATTTGTTTTAATATATTTTTAAGTTTTCATTGTCAAATTGTATTTAAATGTGTTCCATTTCAGTGCAAAACTCATAGCATCTCTAATGCCTTCTACTATTATATCGACTAAGCAGGTTTCGTTATTATACGCAAATATAATGTGTTTGCATCCGTGTATGTGTGTGTGGGGTGTGTGTGTGTGTGGGTGGGGGGGGGGGGGGCATTTGTGTGTGTATAGCGCTTGTCTAAGGATTCGGAGGATAGTTACTCCAAACTAGTTAGTACAGTCTGAATTTTAACAGATAATTATTTCTTAGTTTCACAGTTTGACTTTATTTTACAGAGATCTACCACGTGACACGCCAACAAGATATTCCCCTATCGTTACAAACTTTCTGCAAAGAATATGTCCCGCCATATTCAAATTTTTATATATAAATATGTAATGAAGCTCATAAATAGAAATAATAAACAAATACATAGAATGACATTATCTCAATCTCAGCACGTGGCATAGAATTACAATGCGGCATTTGCCATAATATTAATCAAGCAACAAAGCCTTCTAGACCCAATGCTTAGCGCGAACATCTCTAGTTTGCAATGCCTCACTAACAAGAATGTTTACTGGTTGCACATATTCCATACACAATCATGGTTATTTCAACAGGAACATATAATTTCAAAAGCGCCCTTCATTATAAAAGTAACCTTACCCAGTCGAAATATTTCACCCTGATGAGACAAATTGCTTCAAACTCCGTGTGTCCAGGCACTTTGGCTCGAACATACCTTGATTTTGGCCCTGTCACTCTTTCAACTCTGGGGGAGGCACTCGTTACAAGCTGTATTGCCTTTTGTCTCCCTCATCCACATATAATACAACAAATATAGGCAGTCATCTTCTCCTGGATGATAGGGTACTGGACCAATAAAGGCTAATGAAGATGATGCTATAAATAAGGGTGGCCTATTCCAAGACCCCTAGTGAGATGAATAATAGGGTAATATTGGGGTAGGGTACTTATCTCCCCTACCTCTACATGTTGCCATCTCCTCCTCTGCCGCCCCCCATATCCCCCATCATATTTCACGCCTGGCTCCTAACACGATAATGGATGGTGAGGGAAGTGAAGGATGAAGCGGCGGATGAAAACAGAGGAAGCGGGAGGTGGTGAGGGAAGATGTAGGGAGGAAAGGTAAGAGGTAAGTTGTCATATTTTGTGAGATGTAGATTGTGAGATGAGTAATACAGAAAGGAATAGTAGGAGTTGGGTACAGTTGCGGTAATGAAACCTGATATATACAGTTTATTAACATCCAGCCAATTAGACCACGAGAGATAGCTAAAGTGGCAGCTATCGCCGAGGCCGGACCAGAGGGAAGCAGGAAGCTTTCCCATAACTGCATGCGCCCTTCCAGCCCTCAACGGACACAACCCCGCAGCCGCAACCACCAGAGCGGCTACCGCCAGGCACACCACGCAGGGCCAGAAACATCAGGCCCTTCTAGCCCGGAAGTGCCTCAACTGGGATGTTGCCACCACAGACAACACCATCGCAGACAACCAGCCAACAGCAATACTTCCTCTGCCATTGTTTGGGGCTTGGCTAAAGTAGATCGTGTATGAGGCCAATCTAGGACATTAAATTTGTTTGGGGCTTTTCCTAGGAAGTAACTGTGCAGTCCACTGACCATAATACTAAATCAGCCTTGGATTGTTGATAGCAATCGAGGCTGATCTGGGAAGCAAAATTCCCATGCAGTTGGTGGTGAGACATGTTTTGCCCTGGGAACAGGACCTTTGGTCGCCTGGTCCCCTTAGTGTTAAATACTCATTCTGATCCAAAGTCCAGCCGGACACAGTATAAGAAGCAGACTAGAAGCTGTGGGCCAGAAGCCCAGGGACAACCCGGCATTCAACCCAGACCCAGACTTGCTGAGAAACCTGAAAGAAGACATCAGCGGGGTAGTTCCCCTCTTCCCTCTAGACCCAGAGATATTACCCTAAATCACATTCCTTCCACGTTTGGCAAAAGTATAGAATTCACATATACGTCTTAAGGCTCCCGGAGACCCCTCTTGTATATTCAATTCCATTTGGGAATATAATCCACACCACCACTATCCCTAGATCTATAGAATTATAATTGGAAGCCTCTGGCACTCTATGTTAATCGGTAACTGCAATATACAGTATATATATATATATATATATATATATATATATATATATATATAGCATCGTTCATTTACCTGCACCCTTCTTTCCGCCAGACATAGATTAGTTCTCCTTACCATCTCGTTTTCTATAGTTTAATCTAAGTGTTTTATATATATATATATATATATATATATATATATATATATATATATATATATATATATACAATATATGTGTGTGTGTGTGTGTGTTCGAAGCTGTCTCAGGTGAAATAAATACTCTCATAAATTCTTCATCTAATATTTGCATTTCGGAGGTTCGTTTAGTCCGATCGAGCTCTCAAAATGTATCAGAATTTAAGACCGGTATATGATTAAAACTATGAGATGTGTAGGACCTGAATTAATATGAGTGTAGTGGATCAAGACAGATGGTTAAAATAATTGGAGGGGGTCGACATAAATATAAGAGGGATGTGACTTGGAATGTTGTAGGGCTCAAAGTCGAGTGGTAAAATGTGTGCTATTAGAAAGGAGTATAAATGATAAAATGAGTTACTTAAGAAGTGTGTGCGGAGTTACATGGAGGGATAGACAGACGCATGAGGAAGTAAGGAGGCGTGGTGTGGAGGTAGATGTGCTGGAAAGTGTGAAAAGGAACAACTTGAGATGGTTCGGCCATATGGAACGTATGGAAAGCGAGAGAATGACTAAGAGGGTGTACGAGAGCGAGGTGGAGGGACAGAGAGGGAGAGGTAGACCGAACGAGAGGTGGAAGGATGGAGTGAGGAAGTATATGGATGAAGGCGATGCTGGTTGGGAGGAGGGGCGTCGACTGACTGGGGACAGAGGTGCATGGGTGCGGTTCGTTCGTGGCCACCCCTTCGGGGATCACGGCGTTAGGCAATAGATCGATAGACAGATAATATGACTACTAGGGTTTGGTAATTGAGACAGTCTGGTGTATAAACAAGGATGCCTGGAGAGAGAGAGAGAGCGAGAGAGTGAAGTGAGGAGACTAGTGAGGCTCGTCAAGATTAACAAGAGTTCTCCACTTCCTCCACACTTGTAAAGGTCTTGTAATTTGTTTTTCTTCTCCTCCCCCGAATCATACTTTTTTTCTCCTAATTGGCTTTTTATTCTTTTTCGAGTATTCATTCCACTTTGCTCATTTAGGCTATACACCCTATTTCTTTACCATTAAGCTATTTTGTTTTCTGGTTGCCTCTATACTAGTTTCCATATACTGTACCTACCTTATGTATTCTCATCCTATTTTTGGAGTTTTGTTTAGTATTAGTATTTTTATATTATTCTTTAACTCTCTCTCTCTCACTCTCTGCATCTGAATGCATATGTACAATCTAAGTTTATACCTTATACCTAAGTGTATACCTAAGTTAATACTTCATGTACACTTTGTTTATGTAATTATGAGCAGAATAACCATTTGTAAGTGGACATAAACATTGTATTATTATTATTATCTCTCTCTCTCTCTCTCTCTCTCTCTCTCTCTCTCTCTCTCTCTCTCTCTCTCTCTCTCTCTCTCTCTCTTTTGTTTTTTTTGGGGGGAGGTCAAGTTTATGGGACAATAGCGAGAGACGTGAAAGACTAGATCATTTGCCTTCTTGTTCTCGTGTTTTCTTTCTTCGTTTAGTTCCGTCTTTTCTTTACGTCTCATTCTCCTTTTCCTTTACGTCTCATTCTCCTGGACGTCTTATTCTCCCTTTCCTTAACCTCTCAATCTCCTGTACGTCTCATTCTCCCTTTCCTTAATCTCTCATTCTCCTGCACGTCTCATTCTCTTTTCCTTAACCTCTCATTCTCATTTCCTTAATCTCTCATTCTCTTTTACGTCTCATTCTCCTTTTCCTTAACCTCTCATTCTCATTTCCCTTAACCTCTCATTCTCCTTTTCCCTAACCTCTCATTCTCATTTGCTTAATCTCTCATTCTCATTTGCTTAATCTCTCATTCTCATTTGCTTAATCTCTCATTCTCTTTTACGTCTCAATCTCTTTTTCCTTTACATCTCATTCTCCTTTCCTTTACATCTCCTTCTCCTTTTTATTAGCGTCTCATTCTCTTTTCCTCAATCTTTCATTCTCTTTTACGTCTCATTCTCTTTATATCCATTTCCTTCATATCTCATTCTTCTTCTCCCTAATAACCTCTCATTCTCCTTTGCCTTTACGTCTCATTCTCCTTTTCATTAACGTCTCATTCTCCTTTACGTCTCATTCTCCTTTACGTCTCATTCTCCTTTACGTCTCATTCTCCTTTACGTCTCCTTCTCCTTTACATCTCATTCTCCTTTACGTCTCCTTCTCCTTTACGTCTCCTTCTCCTTTACATCTCATTCTCCTTTACGTCTCATTCTCCTTTACGTCTCATTCTCCTTTACGTCTCATTTTCCTTTACGTCTCATTCTCCTTTACGTCTCCTTCTCCTTTACGTCTCCTTCTCCTTTACGTCTCATTCTCCTTTACGTCTCATTCTCCTTTACGTCTCATTCTCCTTTACGTCTCATTCTCCTTTACGTCTCATTCTCCTTTACGTCTCATTCTCCTTTACGTCTCATTCTCCTTTACGTCTCCTTCTCCTTTACGTCTCCTTCTCCTTTACGTCTCCTTCTCCTTTACGTCTCATTCTCCTTTACGTCTCATTCTCCTTTACGTCTCATTCTCCTTTACGTCTCATTCTCCTTTACGTCTCATTCTCCTTTACGTCTCATTCTCCTTTACGTCTCATTCTCCTTTACGTCTCATTCTCCTTTACGTCCCATTCTCCTTTACGTCTCATTCTCCTTTACGTCTCATTCTCCTTTACGTCTCATTCTCCTTTTCCTCTTCGTCTCCCTCTTTTCCTCCTCTCCTCTCTTCCACCATGTCATCCCATTTTTCACCTCCGAGTTTCAATTCCCACCATCTAGTTCTCTCGCGCCAAGTTGGGTCAGTTTTTCCTTCTCTCCCATCCGTCCTCCTCCGTCTTACTGTTTCTTGGTGTTTTTGTTTTGTTATTTTCCCTGCAGCTCATTCTCTCTCTCTCTCTCTCTCTCTCTCTCTCTCTCTCTCTCTCTCTCTCTCTCAGCCAATGCAATATAGACTTAGTATGAGCTTGTGTCAGAGCGAGTTTTATCCGCCTCTCTCTCTGCCTCTCTCTCTTCTTTGCTATCCTTTCCTTCCACTGTACCTTACTCTCGGGTTAGCTATCTCTACTAGAATTAAGTCCTGACCACTTCGCTGGGATCGTAAGGTCTGTGTGGTCAGTGTATCTATGTAAATCTCTCTCTCTCTCTCTCTCTCTCTCTCTCTCTCTCTCTCTCTCTCTCTCTCTCTCTCTCTCTCTCTCTCTCTCTCTCTCTCTCTCTCATACACCAAACTTCTCACTTTCACACTAACTTCCACATATATTCCCGTTCTTTTTTTTTTTTTTTTTTTTTTTCGCTTCCTCTCTTCACACCATGTAAATACCTACCGTGTCTGTGGACGAGCCTTTGTGTCCTGTTAGTCATCGAACGAGATAAAACAAAATGTATTTCAGTTAATAATATACCAACCATAGAGCCTTAACCCCTTCTGTACCGCCGACGTCTTTTGTATTTTATTTCAGCTGTATTTAGGCAATTGTGTGCAGCTTAAGAAAGATTTATGGTAGTAAAAATTGTTAATGAAGATAGTTCGAAGCCTGTTTTTTGCCGGAGACCTTTCTTAAGCTGACTACAATCGTCTATATAGAGGTAGAATGCAATTTAAAAGACGTTTCCGGTACAGAAGGGGTTAAGTGTGAATTATATATTGTATTATTTTAATATATTTTGTCCTATGCAAATGTTAAGCAATATAACATAATATGGTGAGTTTTTTATTATATTTTTGTATATGTGAGTGAGGGGGACAAAAGGCAGAACTGCTTGTAGCGAGTGCCTCCCCCATAGTTGAGAGAGTGACAGGGCCAAAATCAAGGGGCGTTCGAGCCAAAATGCCTGGACACACGGAGTTTGAAGCAACTTCAGTCATAGGAAGAGGGAAAGACTGATTCTGGGAGAGTTCCAGTGTTCAGCTGTTGAGTAGAAGAAAGATTGAGAAGAATTTTTCACTCTTGGGTTGGAGAGTTGCACAGAGTAGGGGTGGGATTGTGTTGCAAGACGGGTGCTACGTGCTCTAAGAAGAGAGGGTGATATGCACTGAGAGAGCTCTGAGGAACACTGATTTATTGTAATAGCGGTAGAATAGTGAGAGAGAAAGAGTACCCATGACAATTGACCACTTGCGAGTTTCGTTCTATAAGGAAGTTGGAGCTGTAGACATCGATAGTAAATAGAAATGCAATAATAATGTATTATGTTTCTGATGGATAAATGGTATGTTGAATTGGGTTTTATGTATTTATAAATTGGGTTTTATGTATTTATAAATGTACTACGACCGTATTTTAGCTGTAAATTATGTTAAATATTGTTGTCTACAGCTCCAACTTCCTTATAGAACGAAACTCGCAAGTGGCTAATTAAGCATATTTTATAATGATGACCTGCAATGCCTGCATGTCTTATTAATTACTGAAGCAGCTGTACGTAGTAGGAGGGAATTCGTTAAGGGGCCCACCTTGTGTTTTTTCCTCTTTCTCCCTCTTTCTCTGGGTTGTATCCATTCGTCCCCATTCAGCCTACTGTTTTAATACATTTATCCCCATCCAGGTGTCGTTTTTTTCCTGGCGAGCGGTAGCAAGCCAAAAAAAAAAAAAAAAATATTTGACAGTAAGCTAAATTTTTATATTTTTCGATAGAAAAAATTTCCGGCGAAGCCGGATTTCTCCATACAATGCTGGCTCGCTATCGCTCACCAGGAAAACATTGACACCTGGATTGGGATAAACGTCTTAAAACAGTAGGCTGCATGGGGCGGAATGGGTACAAGCCAGAGCAAGAGAGAAAAGGAGAGAACAAAGGCAGGTGACCCCCCTTAATGTTTCTAAACATATCACAGACATTGACATTCATATCTATCTTGACATAATATGAAGAATTCTAGAGAATAGCTTTTGGAAACAGCTGGTCAAATTACATACGGAAAAATATGTTTTCTAATAATATGATCGGCAATATTATATTAACAGAATTAAAAGTAACTAAATGGATATATATATATATATATATATATATATATATATATATATATATATATATATATATATATATATATATATATATATATATATATATATATATATATATAATATATATATATATATATATATATATATATAATATATATATATATATATATATGAGTATATATGAAAGGGACATCAAAGGAAAAACCGCTCCAGAAACGTGCCCCAAATAAATAGCTACACCTTAAAGAAGTTGGAGGACTTTGATAAGAGGGAGGAAGAGGCGGGGGTAACCTAGTTTAGTCACCCCCTGTGTGGAATACTGATAACACACCCCTGGGGCCGTATACATATAGTCCACGTATAATATCCACAGCATAATTATTACTTAAGGGGAGTCACCGGATTTTTTTCTCTTTTTCTCCTTTTCTCTCTTTCTCTAGCTTGTATCCATTCGGCTCCATTCAGCCAACTGTTTTAAGACGTTTATCCCCAGCCAGGTGTCAATTTCTTCCTGGCGAGCGATAGCGAGCCAGCATTGTTTGGAGAAATCCGGCTTCGCCGGAGACATTTTTCTATCGAAAAATTTATAAATTTAGCTTGCTGTAAAAATAACACTATACTGTATATACAGTATGTTGTCTCGCTACCGCTCGGCAGGAAAATATTGACACCTGGATGGGGGTAAACGTCTTAAAACAGTAGGCTGAATGAGGCCGAATGGATACAAGCCAAAGAGAAAGGGAGAGAAAGAGAAAAAAAAAGCGAGGTGGGCTCCCTTAAGCTTATTGAGAATTATTGAGTTGACAGTAAATAAACGAATGACTATTTTACAATATATTCAAGGAGATGATGATGTCCCCAAGAAAGCAATGAATTTTACGAATGTCTGAATTACAAGGGGGGGGGGGGGGGGGGTAAAATGATAATTATGAAAGATGTCTGCAAGGCACGTGTTGTCGGAGGCAAACATTACTGAGAGAAATGATACACTTATACGTCCTGCCTTATACAGTATATAAGCCTATTTGATTATATTAATGATTTATGTGATGCCGAATCTGGGCAACCAACCCCAGAAGAAAACATAAATAAAGGAGTCTGCCCACCAATACCCAGCCTCTATGAAACAAAGTCAAAGCAAACCATCATCTATGACCTCGACTCCGCCCCCTCAACTAAAACCAATAGTTCCGGCAGGCAAAGCCATGCCCCAAAGGTTCCACATGGGAATCCCCTGGTTGCTATGCACACTTCACCAAACATTGCCTGGAGTTCCTTATTGTATATTTCATTCAGTAAGTTAACCCGTTCAGTACCAGGGACGTTCTTTTCCTCATATTCTGGCAACTATTAGACTATTTCATTCAGCTTAGGAAGGACCTCTAGCAATAATTAGGCTTCAAACTATCTCAACTAACCCCTTTAACTACCACAGATCCTTCATAAGGTACATAATTATTGTCTAAATACAGCTAGACTACAACATAACACACGTCGCTGGTACTCAAAGGGTTAAGAGGAGCCAGTTCTATCTCAGAGTGAAACGTAGACCTAAATATTGTTTTCCTGTGTAGCATTGCACTAACAAAGTCATTTGACAGATCTGAGGAATACTTCTTAAGGGGGGATGGGCCGGTTTTCTGGACCACTTTCTCCCTCATGTTTAGCCCCATTAGTTTTCAGATGTTAAGATGTTTGCCCCATTAATTAGTCGATTTTAAGACCTTTTGCCCCATTTCTTCGTCAATATTTAGACCTTTCGTGCTATTTAGGTGTCGATTTTTTCCCTGGCGAACGATAGTGAGCCTGTGATGTTGGAAGAACCGGCCTTTGGCCGGGAAATATTTCTACCGAAGAATTAACAAAGTAATCTAGAAGGGGGATCTAATGGATGTATTTTTTTAAATTTGATGGAGGTCTAGGGAGGAAACTAGAAAAATAATGAATACATGCAAAAATCGCCCAAAAAGTGAACCATCCCCCATTAACCAGGCATTTCGAAGCATTTTCAAGATCAGCTTCATCCAAGGAAATATACATAAGAAATACCTTGAAAGTTTCACATATGCCCTTTACTGCCTTAAATCTCTGCTCCAGGTCAGTGAGAAAATAATCCAAAGTACAATAGAAAACATCAATCCTGAAAGCTGATTCCGCATCTGCTTCATTAGTCGAGTTTGCACCTTCATTCTCCACTTCATAAAATTTTGTCCTTCAATTTTGTATGTATTTATTGATTTAAGTGTTTTAGTGTTTTTCCTAACACAATATCTATTTTTGTTATTTTAAACTTTTAATCTCGCATTTTATTGTTCTCTTATTTATAGCCCTTCCCTCTAGTGGAGGGCATGTTTAAATATTGCTTACTAGTGGGTAAAAATGCATTTGCAGATTTTTTTTTTTTTTTTTTTTTTATATATATAATACGATTTTTATTTTTATTTTTTTTAGATCTGTAGCATTCCATTCTATGCTTTATCATCATTAATATTAAATAATTTCCACATTTTGTATTTTTTCTTGTCATTGATCCATTTTGTTTATATAATTGTGATAAATGATGTACATAAAATTGACTACAACACTGGGTACGAACTACGAAAATAGACAAATGAAAATTTACCTTCAGAAACCAAGCGTCAACATGCCAAGACGCTGCCAGGCCCAGCTGATAGCTGCATGTTTACGTTTGGTACATTCTAGTTACCGGCGAGTACAACGAAACAATTGTATGTAATCAACACATTTAAATAATTGCTTTGAAAAATACAACAATCATAAATAAATATCCAATCAATTAATTATTAGAGTTGCAATCATTAATTTGTTTATTTATTTTCACTTCAAAATTTATGTGACAGAAAACCATACCGATAACACAAAGTAGTAGAGTCATTTTCAGAGCTTCCGTGACCGTGTTTAGGATACCAAAGTTTCTCAGTGAATTTAACAAGGGCAACTGATACTAAAAAAAATAAGCCCCCATACACCTCACCAAAATGGCGGGAAAGTTGTTATTTTAGACGTTTTTCAAAATGGCCGCCGCCGTCATCTTAAAAAATTGATAAAGTTCTATTTCTTGAAGTGAATGGCCAATAATGACAATTTTGGTGTCTATTCCCACTAATTTTGGTGTCAGAAAACCAATGGGATGGCATAATTAAAAAATAATTAATAACTAATTACCAAATAATTCAGAAAATAAGAAAATAATTAAGAAAATCAATGGGATGGCATAATTCATGATTTAGAGTCCCATTAACCTCAACATCTAAGACAAATATGATGTTGTTAAATCCACTGAGAAACTTTGGTATCCTAAACACGGTCACGGATCCTCTGAAAATGACTCTACTAAAGGGAGTAACTAATGAAATACATTTTCTCAACATTATCTCGACGAACAGCTCTCTTAAGTCTTAGCCTCTCGAGTCTCAGCCTCTCGAGTCTCTATAATTTACTAAACGGAATATAATTAATAAAATGTATCATTCATAAGCATCATTTATGACTCTTACTATGTTATTGTTCATTTATGACTCTTACTATGTTATTGTTCATTCTCTGATAAATATCGCAAAAATACGTAAGCAGCTGTATCAATATATATCAGTCCATTACGGTCCCCTCAGACTGCCGGGGCCCCGTGAATGGAGTAACCCCCCCCCCCCGCCCCCCCCTTCCTCCCCATGCTTGGGTCCTGTTGACAGATTCACCTCATAAATGTCCCAGCTGGTTCGCACGCCACCAGGTTATCATTTTGATATAGTGCCAGCTTATCTTTGTTGACATAAGTTATCTCTGAATTTACTAATGATAGCCGGGGTGGGGTGCCTATCACCATTATTTTGGCTTCCAAACAGTTAGTATTATTATGTTTTTTACACCAACCAACTTCACATCTAAACTCAATTAATGAAATCAACAAATACATGTGGCACTGCGAGGACTCGAACCTAGGATACTCATATATGATAAATATATGATCAAAGAACTTGACTCTTAGTTTGTCTTGAAGCCTCCAGACAAATATGACTCCTAATTAAATGTTAAAAGTATCGATCCATATAAATTTTGTTTAATCATAATATGCAACATCTCTATAATGACTATAATCATCCAGCTTGATTATTGACCTAACTATTCAGTTTTGACATTCATCCAATGCTTCATTCATTACTAATATAATAACAAGCATGTCATTTGTGCAATACAGGTATGCTTGCGTTGGACCATTGTATTCAAAATGTAAACTTAAGGGGAGGCAGACCGTTTGTTTGGTCTATTAATTCATGTATTCATTTATTTATTTTTATTTATTTTTAGTTTCCTCCCTAGACCTCCATCAAGCTTAGAAAAACACCCCCTAGACCCCCCTTCAAGATAAATGTGTACATTTTTCGGTAGAAAAATGTCCCGGCCGAAGGCCGCTTCCTCTTAAAATTTCAGGCTCGCTATCGCTCGCCAGGAAATAACCGATACCTAAATGACACGAAAGGTCTTAAAATTGACAACGAAATGGGGGGAAAGATGTTAAAATCGCCAAACTAATGGGCCGAACGTCTTATAATTTCAAAACTAGTGGGGCTAAAAATTAGGGAGAAGGGGATCCAGAAAAACGGTCTGCCTCCCCTTAGAGATGCCGCAGGCTAACCTGGCAGAAATTGGCAATGCTGCCTTACTATACATTTGTATAAACAATATTTGTATAAACAATATTTTCACAACCACCAATACATTGCCTTCTATGATACCCACTTAAACATAGAACAGGAAGCTACTGATATTTTCCAAGTTGCCATACAAATATACTTTTATCAATAATGAGGAGTACACGACGTATCAATACAAGACAAGCGTATTTAATGTTTATCTTAGTCGTATTTGCATTCGTTTCCGAAGTGTTCTTCAGTTGAAAACATTTGCATAAGGTAGATATATACCGGATGGATGGGACTCGTCAGCCTTGGTCGGCAACCTGTCTAGGGGAGTAAACCTGATACAAATCTGTACTGCTTACCTAAGGGTAAGGCAGGTTAGCCGAACACCACTGTAGAATATTGGTGCTAACAAGATACACAGAGGGCATTGGAATCAGACGGATCCTAAATTGAGTGCATGGTCAATCCTGTAAGTCCTTCAGTAAACTGGCTCGGGTTGTCCCTCTTACAGGGAATAGGTCTGCTTGGGGGCATTCTGTGTATGGCCACCCTCATTATGGGGAGTAAGGCGTCCGGCATTAGATAGATAGATAGATAGATAGATACACTCAGAAGACGATGGTGTTTTCAAAATTGTTGTAAGATTCTTATCTAATTTCGAATATACTAAACTTATGTTATAGCCTACCGGTACTCTGTTAAGGTATTTCGTGATAATAATGAATTACATCACGCAATAACATAGTATATTATAAGCTTCATTGTCATTATTTAAATGCACTGAAAGACACAAACACAAATATGAAAACAAAATTGTAATTTACTTACAAACGTAGAGTAAATTCAAATTTTAGAACTGTTATGCCCAAAACTAAAAAGGAGGAGAATTGAGGAGCCTCCAAAAACACCGGCCAACACCAACTTCGAGAGCAGCCCCCACCGTGACCAAAGAAGCCATGATGCAAAAAGATAACACAGTGGTCCCTCCAAGGCGGTTCTCTTTATCCCGGCCACTTCGTTTTCTATCTCACCTGCCGTCACAGCAAACCACAGAGATTGTGACATCAGAGCACCACCCACCCGAGACATGCATCGCCCAACTGGCAACTTACCTTCCACCTCACCTGTAGGAATAGGTTTTTACACCATAGCCGAAAGAGGATTTATGGAGCTCCGATCTTACTCTCAACCATTTTAACAATTTTACCAACTCACCTATGCTTCGTTAGATGCTGAAATAGCCCCATGAAAATATGCCAGTGGCTGGGATTGAACCCGGGACCTTTAGGCTATGAGGCAGTCACTCTACCAGTTAGACCAAAAAAGATATCTCACTTGGCCTGGTCGGCTCAAGTTATTTCCGCATCTGGTTCAGTTTCGGCTAACCTATTTTTACTGACTTTACACACCTGATACAGGAGTGGAGTTGAGGAAGTCTGCACTCCAAGAGTACAAGAACAGCCCCAACTCCACTGCAAAGGCCCTTTCTCCTCTCAAGACCACCAGGATCCGAACCAGCAAGAAAATTACAAAGGAGCGAGAGGAGCGACTCTTCAGCCAGGCTCACCCCCTCACCTAAACTCGGCATCCCCTTTTTAGATAACCTCCCATAGCATCCTTTGGGAGATAAAGCAACGACCAACAACTGAAAAACCAAGCCGGCCGCACTCTCGTTCAGCATCCTTTACAAGGCACAAACAGAGTACAACAATCCCTACTCTAAGACAGAATTAAGCATCCCGTTCTGCTTCAAATTCGTTCGACATCCCCTGTAACTCTCCAGGAGAGATGAGCATCCCTTTCCCTTCTACTAAACCGAACATGCAGAAGAAAAATAAGAAATATAAGAAAAAAGAAAAAAACTCAACAAATTTCTCTTGATTAAGGAAAAAATCGATGCCTAAATGGCACAAAAAGTCTTAAAATTGACAAATAAATGGGGTGAAAGGTCTTAAAATCTCAAAACTATTGGGCTAAAAATGAAACAGAAGGGGTTCCAAAAAAAAATCTTAAGTGAAAACCTCTCCTCTGGGCCGGTTTTCTGGACCACTTTCTCCTTCATGTTTAGCCCCATTAGTTTTCAGATGTTAAGATGTTTGCCCCATTAGTTAGTCGATTTTAAGATCTTTCGCCCCATTTCTTCGTCAATATTTAGAGTTTTAGACCTTTCGTGCTATTTAGGTGTCGATTTTTTCCCTGGCGAACGATAGTGAGCCTGTATTGTTGGAAGAACCGGCCTTCGGCCGGGAAATTTTTCTACCGAAAAATGTACAAATTAATCTAGAAGGGGGATCTAATGGATGTTTTTTTTTTTTAATTTGAAGGAGGTCTAGCGAGGAAACTAGAAAGATAATGAATACATGCAAAAATTATGGAGGTCAAGGGAGGAAACTAGAAACATAATGAATACATGCAAAAATCACCCAAAAAGTGAACCATCTCCCCTTAAGCAGTAAAATCCAGTAAAGACATTATGAAGCGAGGAGGAAGCCGTGTTGAATGAGAGATGAAGGGTCGGTGTAAGAGTGAGACCAGAATAACCTCACAAAGTTATGAGTGGGTCCTAATGAAGCTCTTCCTGCAACACTGCCACCACCACTACTACTAACGTCATTACCACGCTCCTACTGTCAGACTTGTTATATATAGCCTACATCGGTATATATATATACCGGGTATATATATATATATATTTTATTTTATTTTTTATTTTTTTTCTATGTGAATGAGGGAGGCAAAAGGCATAACTGCCTGCAACGAGTGCCTCCCCCAGATTTCAAAGAGTGACAGGGCCGAAATCAAGGGACGTTCGAGCTAAAATGCCTGGACACACGGAGTTTGAAGAAATTTAAGTCATAGGAAGAGGGAAAGACTGATTCTGGGAGAGAGTTCCAGAGCTCAGCAGTTGAATAGAAGAAAGTCTGAGAATAGCGTTTCACTCTTGGGTTGGAGAGTTGCACAGAGTAGGGGTGGGATTGTGTTGCAAGGCGTGTATGAAAATATGAAGAAAGACTGGTAAACCTATTTACGTATCATTAATTGGTGATATAGAAACACAAAGATACATAGATGACAATAAATACCACAAACATACGTATAAGTTAATCACAACACTTCTGAACACTATACATACGGAAACACGAAAAATAACTTATATTATGAAGATGTTAAAAACACAAGAGGTCGGTTGATTTTTCATTGTTACCTAATGAAGGTTTTAGTTTCACTGATATTAGAGACTCCATTATCGTTTCCGTATCGACATGACTGGAGGACTGAGAAGTTATCCGGGAGGAGGGGGTGATTTAAGTCTCGGGCATGTTGACGTATGGCGCTATACAGGGAATTAGAATATGGCTTGTTTGTTCTAACCGACTTACCCTTGTGTTCAAAGATATGTACCTTGAGTTGACGTTTTGTGCAACCTATATACATTGCACTACAGCAATAACATTAATATGTGTAGACTACAGAGGACTGTAGTTCTATAGGTATTATATCTTTGAACTTGAAGAAAGTCCTGATTGTTTGCGTAGGTCTGCAAATAACTTACTTTAATCTGAGGGTAGAAGTCGGTTATAATTAAGAAATTCTTAAACATTTTTCTTCCCATATTGCTCATTCAGATTACCAGTATGGTTTTCTTAAGGGATGCTCTACTGGTGATCTCCTGTCTTAGCTTACTAGCTCTTGGTCATCCTCTTTCGGGACTTCGGTAAGACCTTTTCTATTGCGCTAGACATTTTGAAAGCATTATACCCTTTGGCTGTGGTCATTTTTGGGCTATTTAAGGCATATTCAGGCACTCCTGAATGATAAATCAAGCATCTGCATTAAATGAAGTGTATTCTGCCAAAAACTAGGCGAGAATAGCTTCAAAATGACACCAGAACGGGCCCCGTACGTGGTCTGGTTCACCCGCAGTGGTGCCAGTGAAACGCGGGAAACCCGCTATTATGTAACACTCGCTCGCTTGGCTACACTGCTTGGAGACACAGAGAGAGACCCGCGTGAGACACAGTCAACCTCAGTGAGCCGCTCGGTGCTCTGAGGGTCGGAGGTGGGCCCCTCACGCTCCCGCCCACTGACACTCTATTTTTACGGTTTTTACAGGCTTTTAAAGCCTGGAAATTGCTGTAACTTGCCAAAACATTCCAGAACGTCACCCGCAGCGAATGGGTTAAATGTAGCATTGCCTGCTGTCACTTTCATGCATGTAGAAAATAATAGGCTAAATTTGTGATACTATACTGTATGTTCACTAAGTTACCCTCACCATTACCCTCACCAAACTTACTTTTGAAAAGCATATTCGTTCTTTCTCCTCTTCCATTTCCCCCCAAAATTGGTCTGCTTCGCAAGGTTTATAAAACATTTGCTTGTGACGCCACAGTTATCAAATCTTTTTATGCTTTTATTTTGCCACATTTCGAGTACTGCTCACCTGTCTGGTTGTCAGCAGCTGACTGCCATCTCAAGTTGCTTGACAGGTCTCTAAATTCCATCAGTTTTATTCTACCTCATTTGTCTCTTGATCTGTGTCATCGACGTAAAGTTGGTGCCCTTAGTCTTTTATTTAAAGTTTTTAACAACCCTCAGCATCCCTTACATGGGGTTCTGCCTGGGCCCTATGTCCGGACTCGTGCAACTAGATTCACAAGCAATCTTAATGATCTTGCCATGAGCCGTGTTAATTTTTCTACTACACAGTTTTCACGGTGTTTTGTGCCGGCCATGGTTGACTTGTGGAATAAGTTGCCAAATGAGCTAGTCAATTCAGCTAATGTCTCCATTTTTAAGTCTAGAGTTAATGTGGTTTTGCAGCATTAATTCTAATTTTTAAACTTATTTTATTCTATTTTATTGTATTATATTTATACTTGATATCCTCCACTGCATAATATGTTATCTGTGTTTAATATGTGTATATGTACAGTACAGTATACAGTATATGTTTTTATTTTTTCCTAAGTTGCCGTAGTCTCTCTCCAGTGCCTCCGGGTGTTTTGTGTGGATTGATCTTGATGGTGTTTCTGCACCCTGGTTGGAGACTTCGGCATCTCATATAATAATAATAATAATAATAATAATAACGATAGGGGTATTTCGGTCGCAGGGGAAAGGAGGGACGAGTGAGTTGAACCTAGCAGAGACTATGGTATTATTCTAGCGACTTTTGGCATTTATTTACTATTTAGTGAAAATTCTAGCGAATTTAGAGAACTGATATAGCGATAGTTTGTCTTATATTTTGGTAACTCTGGTACCAAACATGGGTGTCTTTCTTTTGTTGGAGATCTATTATCAGCTGTCTGAAGATGTAAGTAGGTACAACCATTTTGGGTGGAGGCAAATCTGGTGTCATACGTAGGATATAAGCTAATTTAACTGTGGCTCGAAGCAGGAGTGTGCAGCATTAAATAAGCTCGCCTGTTGAGTACATCAGTGTTTTCCCGGACCAGCCTTTGTTTCGGCGTTTCCCGTTAAAAGAGAAATATTTGATGTGGATTTGTTTGCTATTATAGGTAATAATCAAAGCACTTGTGCATTATAGGGTATGTCATGTTAACATGGTTTGAAGAGTGACAAAAACAGGAAGTGTATTTGGGTGATATAATATGCTCTTCAACTAAACAGGTGTGGTTATTACTACCACATAACCCCAAAACAACCATTAACAATTTCAGTCAAGTGACGTTAATCTGTGCTATATTCAGATTAAAGCCAGACGATTTTATTCAAGTTACAAAGGATCTGTCAGAGAGTATTAATTAGGTTGTTGTTGTTTTTTTTTTTTTTTTTTGCTATATTGCATTCTTAAGGTGAGTAAAATCATCATCTGGCAGTAGTTGGAACACAGTAAATAAATGGTCGAGTGAAGGGTTTAATGAATGTGGTCGCCATAAACAAGAGTAGGCTGCAACGTATGAAGAAAAGGGAATCATGCAACGACAATTTAATTTGGTGCCCTAGAAAACCTTTATTTCGAGATGCTTAGTTATTCTATTTTGTTCTATGTCTATGAAGGAGAAAAAAGGCAGGATGCCTGTTACGAGTGGCTCCCCCAAAGCCAAGAGAGTGACAGAGCCAAATTCAAGGGACGTTGGAGTCAAAATACCTGGACACACGAAGTTTAAAGCAGTCTAAGTCATAGGATGAAGGAAAGATTGATTGAGGGAGAGAGTTCCAGAGTTCACTTGTTGAGTAGAAGAAAGACAGACAATTGCCAATTCTTGGGTTGGAGAGCTGGCTAGAATAGGAGTGGGATTGTGTTGAAAGATGGGTGCCTCGCACTCGCTGCAAGGGAGGGGGTATGCATTGACAGAGCTCTGAAGAACATTGATTGTTGTAATAGAGATATATGTTTTTATTCAACATAGAACCAAAATCGGAGAGGTTTGAATATTTGAATCCACCATGTCCTTCATAGGCTGATGGAAATCGTCTGGAGGTAGCCACAGAAAATGCATAAGTCAGAGCTTAACGTAATGGAGGTAGTGTATGTATCTGCAATTACGTGTGATCCATATTGCAGCTTAACTTGTAGCAAAAACGCGAAATGATTTACATCAAAAATATACAAAGTCATAAGTATCTTAGTACACAAATTATGCAGATACCTACTGAATTATAAACAGAAGAGTGACCATTACTTGCATTACTGCATGTCCACAAACATTTCAGTAATGTAAGCATGTATCCTTTTTTTTTTTATTAAGGTGACAGTTACAAAGTGGTGTACAATCTATCTTATTCTAGTTACATTGTAGTTTATCTTATTGTACCAGTACCTCCCTACAATCAACCTAGTTGTTCCCCAATTCGTCCCTCCGCCACGACCATTTCAAAGTCCAAGTCTCTCACTCTTGTCCTCTGTAGCGGGGAGGACCTTGTACCCCTGAGACATAGGAGTGCAGACCTGAGAAGAGAGAAAGAGAGCCGGCATCTCATCCAAGTTATGACTTGGCTTCTATGCTGGCGCTTTTTCTCCGATATTTGTTCAGCTAATCTGGCATAGAAGACACTTGCAGAAGGTCCCATACCTCCCGACGATGAGAAGACCTCTGGTCTTCTCATCGTCCCTAAAGCTTCCTTGCTTCCCTAAAGCTTCCTTGATCCCTGTTCAAAATTCTTTCTTCATAAGCGCGTTTTTTTCTCACTTTCGTTTCTCAAGTATGCCGCCTTGTGTCCTCGCTCACGATATGTTTGTGCTCTTGGGTTGAAGATTCTGATGTCGAAAAAAGCCTGTTGTCCCCTCGTCCAAAAACCTCGAGCACTTACGTCCACTCTTGCTTCATTTGAAGTATTTGCAGTATTGTGGGCCAAGCGCTGTCCGTCCATAGGCAGAAGTTCCGGTTCGATTCTGACATCATGGCACACCTCGTCCAGCATTTGTGCAGTGATGTCTCGTACTTCATCATGCCGGATACAGATGAATCCTCCTTTCTTACAAGTCATACAGTGGTCTGAGTTGTTTATTTCACCATATGCACATTTCAGCGGCAGGTTCGAAACTGGCCACCCATACCTCAAGGCTACGGCATCATTGAATTCTTGTTTATTTAAGCTGAAGCCTTTCTCCTTTATTGGTAATGATGTGAGCCAATTTGAAGCCCCCGTGTCTTGTGCCATCTCAACTCTCATTTTCAGTTCTTCCCTACATCTGGTCTTAATTTGTTCTAGGCTATGTTTCTGTCTCTCTTCTCTGCTCTTTGTAATTTCCTGTCTTGCATTTCGTTGTTCCTCTTCGTCCACCTCATCATTTTCATTTTGCTCCCGTATTTTTTCTGTCAGAGACGTAGTAAGTTTAAGGGAATTTTGGTTCTCATGTAGTGCCGCCTCCACTGGGTTTATGATCCCCATACCTCCGAACCTTGGCGGAAGAGCTAATAAATCTCTTAGCTCTTGCGTGACGCCTTCCATCTCTGTTAGGGCCGGTATGAATGTTCCTCTGATTGCTTCTTCAAGCGGTTGGAGCATCTGTCTAATGCCAGGCACTGTTCTCATAAGAAAGGTCCATCTGTGCTTAACACCATATGTGAAGGCAGTATATGCAGCATGTGGTTCAGATTTCGCAATGTCTGCCAGGGTTTTCACTTCCTTTACCCACTCTGCTACCTTTTTTCGCACATAGTCTCTCTTGCATTCTTCTGTGCCTATTACTGCTCCCAAATGGCGTTGACCCTCCTTTGTAATCTTCACTCCTGTCCCATCAAAAGTCCGCACCGCTTCTTCATACTTGTTTTCTTTCACTATTAGTACAGATTTACTAGCATTCGGATGGTACCCAATGACTTCGCCTACCGATTGTACTCTCCGCCACCATTCTTTGAGATCCCCTATTTTTCCTGCACCTGTGAGGTCATCTGCATACGCCACTTGTTTCACTCGGGTTACCTCATATTTTATTTTCTGCTGCAGAATTGATAGTGCCAGTGCGTACATTGCCATTGCCACTGGATCTCCTTGCGTTGTTCCTTCATTTGATTTGAGAATTTTCATTTCTTCCTTCTTTGTGCTTCCAACTATATACAGGTTAGCTGGCTCCTTATAAGTATTTTCTATGTACTTTGCGATGCTCGGGCATTTGATCTTGATGTTGTGAATAGCTGCCTCCCTATTAATGGTGTTAAAGGCATTTGTTGCATTCACTAGCAGTACCACTTCACAATCTTCCTCATGATACACCTTCCCCATTGCATGTATTGCTGCTTCTCCTCCGGCTTGCTGTCCTGCACATACTTGTAAGTTGCCCACTGCTCTTTGTACATCTTTTCCAAATACAGACATGATTGCTTTTCCTATAATCCTTCTAAGAACTTCCCCAACGCCTACTGGTCTAACTCCTGGATTCTTATTTAAAGGTATCAGGCGACATGCTGTCAGAGCTTCTATGTTCATGCATGGTGATGATGCAAGTTTCTTTGCCAGCATTGCTATTGCTTCACAAAGGTCACCCGCGGCTGAACCAAACTTGTTTTGACTTAGGAAGATCCTCCAAGTCTTAGCATCTACTCCTGATGGACCTGCTCCTCCCTGTGTTTTCAGCGCCTTTCTCCATATGAGGTCTCCAGTTATATTCTCATATATCACCGGGTCTGGAGGAACATATTCCCCGTCTAGTTTGGCCTCATCACTTGCAGTTGTATAAACAAGCATAAGGAATATATCACACAATACCATCTGCCAATCAACTCGATATACCTACTGAATTACAACCTAGGAAGAGAAGATCCACAAAAGACTGTCACTACTTAAAATATTATATACAGTACATATCCCGCAAGCAACGGCACACCTTTAGTTCATTTGTTTTAACCCCTTCTATACCAGCGACGTCTTTTTCTGTTATGCTAGCTATATTTAGACGATTTTGTGCAGCTTAAAAAGGATCTGTGGTAGTAAAAAGGGTTAAGTAAGGTGGTTCGCAGCCTGTTACTTGATAGAGGCCTTTTTTAAGCTGAATACAATCGTCTAATAGTAGCCAGCATAACATGAAACGGACGGCACTGGTACTGGAAGAGTAATAGGGTTAACTTGCCAATTTTGCACTAGATCGCTTTGGGCCTGAGAACTTTACTTTGAATTGATGGACTGATGGACTGACGTGTCCGAATAACATATTGCAGTTGTATAAACAAGCATAAGGAATATATCACACAATACCATCAGCCAATCAACTCGATATAGAGTTCTCTATCCCAAAGCGAGCAAGTGAAAACTCGCCAGACTAAAATAAAACAAAAATAATAATAATTAAACAAATAAATATATAAATAAGACTAAACTAGGATCCCCTCCCTCATCCTACATTACTAAAACATTACAGCCTAACCTAAAGGCCATTCTGCCTCTATAGACTTGATCCTCATTTTTCAAATACCATAAACTTCTCGCACAACCTCGAGTAATATATCCGAAATTCCATGTCAGTTCTTCCATACTGCTTGGTATATTTTTCCAACTGTTTCTACGCCAGCACAAGCTGGAGGGAGTGGTGGGTGGGGAGGAGCCTTCTGCCTTACTATCCTTTGATTCACCTAGTAGTTAGTAGCTTAGCAGTGTAGATATCCGATATACCTCGAAAGGCCCAATAGGTCTGTTACAGTTTGTAAGTCCTGTGCATTCCTTTGTATATTACACTGCCCGTGAGCAGTCCTCTGCGGGATCCCATGATAAAGTTCAAGGCTAAATATATAGCTCCAAATAATGCACAAATATTACACATATAACAAGTAGCTTAAGCATGTCGATTTAGAGAATATACATTTGTTACCCTACAATAATCCATTTTCTTCAACGGACGTATGCTTGTGTCCATTTTCTTTAAAGTAAGCTAGAGGATAAACTAAAATATGTTTCTGGGGGCTACAGAATTTAGAATTATTTTCGATTTACACATGCGCGTGATATCTTAATCTTTGTAACATATATGCAATCTTTATGACCCATACATCATTCCTATATGTATATGTAATTACCTACGGAAATTGAGGTATTATTGGAGTTTATTACCGGGTTTTCTGATTTTCATGAATGAACAAAAACCTGTTGGGTATTTTGTATACTGCATGTGTATATGCGTCATTCATACCGGAGATGCGTATTAATAGAAATAGCGTATATAGTTATTACAGTAGTCACCTAATAGATGGCGCGTTTTCAGATGTTCCAGCAAACCCTCTTACCACTTCCTCCTCCAAACTGCGAAAGTTTATATCTGGCCGTCTGAACCAGGATTTACCAGGGCCGGATTTACCTACTAGTGGGCCCTAGGCCAAAACCCCTCAGTGGGCCCCCATATTTATAGAAATGTATCAAATGGAGTATTGCTTAGGAAGCTCTAAGAAATAATTTTGTATTTTTTGTTTTCATTACGCTATAATTTAGGCATGGTGTATTCGTATTAATCTCCTCCAACCAGTGCTGCTGATATATCACTTGATCTCAGCTTCAATGATCCCTTAAACCAATTGACATTAACATTAGTTATTTCATTAAAACAAAATAGACATACCATAAATGTCCAGTAATTTCTTAATATTATCTATCCATGGAGATTTATATACACCTAAATCATACATAATTTTCATAACGCTAAATAATAATAATAATAATAATAGTAATAATAATAATAATAATGTTCAGGTACTTATATAGCGCCATTTCTCTCTAGCCCTCGCTCCGAGATTCAATAGCATTCGACCTAAGTTTATTACCAAACACTATTACCCATTTCCTTGCTCAGGGGAAACAGTACCAGCGTATGCGAGAAAAAAACCTTCATGCCTGAGCGTGGGATATACATGATATTTTGCTAACTTCTCCATTTGCTGCTCTGCACCAAAAGTTAACCATCCTGTTAAAAATATATCACGATATACTCTTAAGGGGAGGTTTTTAGTTTGTTTTCTACTCCTCCAGTTTTCTTAAAATTTCACCTCCTTGACCCTCTTTCAAGATAAATTTGTACATTTTTCGGTAGAAAAATGTCCCGGCTGAAAGCCGGTTCCTCTTATATTACAGGCTCGCTATCGCTCGCCAGGATAAAATCGACACCTAAGTGGCACGAAAGGTCTTAAAATTGACAGAAATGGGTCGAAAGTTCTTATAATCATCAAAATAATGGGGCGAACGTCTTAAAATTAGAAAAGCAATGGGGCTAAACATGAGGGAGAAAGGAGTCAAGAAAAAAATCCCTCAAGTGGAAATCTCCCCTTAAAGGTGGGGACGCATGGGTTGAGGTAAACATGGAAAAATAATCACCAACCTGGATATAATTATCCTGTAAAATGCAATGTCACTGAAATAATGATTAACAATGGTATAAAGGGTTTTACGGATCCTCTATACCGGGCCTGTGACGTCATAGTGACGTCACACCAATATCCTCATCCTGGACTGGATGGTGGACTTACACTCTTGTGACGTCACAGGCCCGGTATAGACGACCCACAAAATCCTTTATACCATTGTTAATAATTATTTCAGTGCCATTGCATTTTGCAAGATAATTATGTACAGCTTGGCGATTATCATTCCATGTTTATCTCAACCCATGAACCCCCACCTTTAAGACCTAATTCACCTTGCAACACACAAGTGGAGGTAGACTTATAAATAACGGTGTATTTTATAATGACATACGGAATTTTAACTGTGTTGGTGGTGTAATGGTTTAGATGCTTATGTTATGGGTGTGCTGTCCCGAGTTCAAATCCCAGGAGGACCATATATGCTTTCATTAGTTTATTCAAGTACACATTGGGGTTTGTAATGGATGATTAATGTTAAGAACGGGGTGTTACTTATTTTATGCATCACAGAAGAATCGAAAGTTAAATGAAATATTGATATATTAGGTTTTTGCACGTTGTGCATTTAAACTCGAACATAAGAATTATCCTTTTCTTGGGGTGCATGGAAGTAACATATGTGTGTCTAATAAATTGAATTCATTTGTTAAGGGGAGATCTCCACTTGAGGGATTTTTTTCTTGACCCCTTTCTCCCTCATGTTTAGCCCCATTGCTTTTGATATTATAAAACGTTTGCCCGATTAGTTTAGCGATTTTAAGAACTTTCACCCCATATTAAGACCTTTCGTGCAATTCAGGTGGCGATTTTATCCTGGCGAGCGATAGCGAACCTGTAATTTAAGAGGAACCGGCCATCGGCCGGGAAATTTTTCTACCGAAAAATGTACAAATTTATCTTGAAAGGGACTCAAGGGGGTGTAATTTTAAGCTTGATGGAGGTCTAGGGAACAAACTAAATACCTCCCCTTAAGGGGGTAGTACTCGTTTTTTCTGGACCCCCTTCTCCCTCATGTTTAGCATATTAGTTTTGAGGTTTTAAGACGTTCGTTCCGTTAGTTTGACGATTTTCAGATATTTCGCCTCACTTTTTTGTCAATATTAAAATCTTTAATGCCCTTTAGGTGTCGATTTTTCCCTGGCGAGCGATAGAGAGCCTCTAATTTTAGAAGGAACCGGCCTTCGGCTGGGAAATTTTTCTGCCGAAATATGTACAAAATTTATCTTGAAAGGGGGTCTAATGGGTGTTTTTCTAAGCTTGGTGGAGGTCTAGCAAGGAAACTAACAAATATATAAGTAAATAAATATATAGACCAAAAACCAAGCAGTAACCCCTTAAAGAAATTGGTGAGTGTATGGAGCGTTGATAGGTCGGAGGGGGACTGAGGGCGGGGGTATTTTTGGCTACCCGTACATTATTCCTGGGCAGGATCCTGGTGGGTTTAGGCACTTGGTAATCTGTTATTGTGCCTTAACAAACAAATATATGTACGAAACTATATATTTTATCTTCAAGTATATATATATATATATATATATATATATATATATATATATATATATATATATATATATATATATATATATATATATATATATATATATAAATAATATATATATATATTTTTTTTTTTTTTTTTTTTTTTTTTACATTTGGTTTTCTCGCCCAAATTAGATCATTCATCCTCTGCACATGCCCAAATCATCCAAGCCTGCTCGTATATATTTCTTCGCTGATACTCGATGCGGAAATGCCTCTTAAACTCCTTGCATCCATCTCACCATTTTCATTTTGTTATGTTCCATTCTGTTCATTGATATCAACATACTAGTAATTTTTCTGAAGCATAGATCTTTGCACTTCTACTTAAGGTAAGAATTGGCAGAAGTTCTCCGAACTGTCTACAGCCACATCTAACTTTGGCAATAATGGCAGGTTGCTCACCATCGGCAGAAATGGTATCTCCCAAGTAGCAAATCTTGTTAACTTGCTCCAGCAACTCTCTGCCAAATTTGACAGTTTCGGTCAGATTATTCAACACGACCTACACCTTCCATATTACACATACAAACTTGTTGATTAATTTACGATAATACATATCATACCTAATAATATATAGCTCACCACAATGATATATAGCTCACCACAATGATATATAGCTCACCACAATGATGTATAGCTCACCACAATGATATATAGCTCACCACAATGATATATAGCTCACCACAATGATATATAGCTCACCACAATGATATATAGCTCACCATAATGATGTATAGCTCACCACAATGATATATAGCTCACCACAATGATATATAGCTCACCACAATGATATATAGCTCACCACAATGATATATAGCTCACCACAATGATATATAGCTCACCACAATGATGTATAGCTCACCACATTGATATATAGCTCACCACAATGATATATAGCTCACCACAATGATATATAGCTCACCACAATGATATATAGCTCACCACAATGATATATAGCTCACCACAATGATATATAGCTCACCACAATGATATATAGCTCACCACAATGATATATAGCTCACCACAATGATATATAGCTCACCACAATGATATATAGCTCACCACAATGATATATAGCTCACCACAATGATATATAGCTCACCACAATGATGTATAGCTCACCACAATGATATATAGCTCACCACAATGATATATAGCTCACCACAATGATGTATAGCTCACCACAATGATGTATAGCTCACCACAATGATATATAGCTCACCACAATGATGTATAGCTCACCACAATGATATATAGCTCACCACAATGATATATAGCTCACCACAATGATATAGCTCACCACAATGATATATAGCTCACCACAATGATATATAGCTCACCACAATGATATATAGCTCACCACAATGATGTATAGCTCACCACAATGATATATAGCTCACCACAATGATATATAGCTCACCACAATGATGTATAGCTCACCACAATGATATATAGCTCACCACAATGATATATAGCTCACCACAATGATATATAGCTCACCACAATGAAGCCGAGTGATAATGATGTACTATGAAATGTTAAACTTTACAACTCTATAAATCCTGTGTTATAGTTGGTGTTATCCACTTGAGGGACTTTTTCTTGACCCCTTTCTCACTCATGTCTAGCCCCATTGCTTTTGAGATTTTAAGACGTTTGCCCCATTAGTTTGGTGATTTTAAGAATTTCCGCCCCATTCTGTCAAGTTTAAGACCTTTCGTGCCATTTAAGTGTCGATTTCATCCTGGCGAGCGATAGCGAGCCTGTAATTTAAGGGTAACCGGCCTTCGGCCGGGACATTTTTCTACTGAAAAATGTACAAATTTATCTTGAAAGGGGGTCAGGGGGGTGAAATTTTAAGATTCCTGAAGGAGCAGGAAACAAACTAAAAACCTCCCCTTAAAAGCTACAACACTCATTTATTGTTGTTTCCTGGCTATTATTAGGCGTTTATATTCATATTAGCCAGGGTATATGGAAGGCAGAGGGTTCATTGAAACAGTCTTTATACCCTTGTCATGCCCACAGAGCCTTCCTAAGCTGTATACAATCGTCTAATGAGAGCCAGAATGAACTGCCAAAATGCGTCACGATCTTTAAAGGGTTAATTGAAAATGTTATACTATGAAACTGATGTATCACCTTCAATAACAAGCCATGTGCGTTAATATATTTATTTATTTATAACGGTTTGTTTGTTTTTGTGTATTATTATTTAAATATGAATGCAATCCGAGTGTATTACATCTGCGGGGGAGGGGGGAGGGGGGAGGGGGTAACATACACCAATGGGGCAAATGGGGTGAATGAGGCAGTTATTGCGCTACTAGAAGTACTACACCCTCCACCCCTTCCCCTCACCCCCCCTAAACCCCCCAAACCCCCCAGGCTCCATGTTTATTATGTCTACGAGGGTAAATTTGTCATAACTAAAATTATAATAACATTGGCGAAAATCATAAATCATAAGGCCATGCATTTCAAATACTCAAGACTTACCGTATGTTTTTAGGAACTGTTCAATCATAAAAATAAATATATTTTTTTAATATGTTAGTCTCATATGGATTGTATAAAGGTCGATATGTTTAACTTACCTGCTATGTTAAATAGATATACACACAATAAAAGGAGAGAGAGAGAGTGGGAGAGTGTGGGGGGGGGAGAGAGAGAGAAGGGGGGGGGAAGAGAGATAGGTGTCGGACCCTTACCGTTAATGTCAATCTCGTCCAACATAACTTTAACCCATTGGCTGCAGGGGACGTTCCCGAATGCCATGGCAATTTACAGCAACTTACAGGCTTTTAAAGCCTCTAAAAGCCTGTAAAATCGAGTGCAAGGGAGCAGGAGCGCGACAGGCCACACGTCCGTCTCCCAGCCAAGCGGCCGTGGCACTGAAGGCTCTGAGTCAGAGTCTCGCGAGATATACAATGCTACCAAAGGCAAATGTAGCGAGACATTAGCAAGATTTCCTCATTTTAGCGAATGTCTATGGTAGCGCTGCGGGTGAACCCCGCGAGCTACGAAGCTCATTTTGGTATCATTTTGAAGCTATTTTAGTCTAGTATTTGGCTAAATACATTTCATTTCATTCAGACACTTGCCAAATCAATCAGGAGTGCCTTAACCCGGCAAGCGCGATAGGCCTCACGGAAGGCTTCCTATAGGGAACGCGATAGGCCTCACGGAAGCAGGACCATAAAAAAAGCCTTCCATAAAAAAAAGGGCCTATCAAAACAAAGGAATTTGTCTCTAGGTGAGATAATTCCCCTCCAGTACTCATCCATGTAAATCTCACCCACCCCCCCTCCCCTCCTTCCCCACCTTATTCCCCCCTCCCTCCCCTCCTCAATTATCACCTATTTTTCCTCTTATTATCATCATTTATCGGTTATTTTTTCTCTCCCGCGATAATGTAGCACAAGTGGGTTGCATAAAAGATCGTTATGCAACACCCAGACACCGGCACACACCGCCCCGCTCGTCTCAGTTGACTCCCAGACAGCGAGAGGGGAGGGCTGCCTGTCTCTCTCTCTCGCCTGAGATTATGACCGGGTGGCCAATATCTTCGTTTTTCACCACCCAAATGCTTTTCCCACTTATTTTAGCACTCTTGAAGGTTCATATATACATCATATATGTAAAATAAAAGCATACCGAAAACAAATAATGGTTTATATTGTAAATATAACGAATTCTGTCAGAATCCAGGGCTAGAAATGCACAAATAACTACCCTAGCACCTACGTCTATATCGCGCTTGTCAGGTTAATGAGCCCTAATATGGCGGTAATAGGCGGAAATATGCCCTCACCGTAAGTGTTAATATCAGATAGATACAGACAAACAGAAAGACAGAGATAGGAGAGGAAATAAACTGAGCCAATAGATACTCTAGATATATTTATGTACCTACCGTCAATGTCAATTTCGTCCAGCATGACCCTGAGTTCGTCCTCCGTGGCGAATTGTCCGAGGTTCCGCATGAAGTGGCCCAGTTCCTGCTTGGTGATGGTTCCGTCTCCATCCTTGTCAAACAGTCGGAACGCCTCGCGGAACTCTGGGGATAGGAGAACAGGTTACGGATTCATCTTCACTTGGATTCACTATCATGCAGTATACAGGCAGAGAGATAGATATTAAGTAACACCCCGTACGGAACCCATCCTTGTCAAACAGTCGGAACGCCTCGCGGAACTCTGGGGATAGGAGAACAGGTTACGGGATCACCTTCACTTTGTTTTACTATCATGCAGTATACAGGCAGAGAGATAGATATTACCATGTACTGTACATATTAGGAAAGGGAATAATATTATGAAAACTATTGTAATTCTAAAATAAAACAAACAAAAATTCAAGGTATGTTAGAGTCAAAATGTCTGGATACGGGGAGCTTGACAAAGTTAAAGTCATAGGATGAGAGAAAGATAAGTTGAGGGAGAGAATTCCAGAGTTAACTTGTTGAGTGGAAGAAAGACTGGGTAAATCGTTTCACTCCTGGGTTAGAGAGTTGGAAAGAGTAAGGGTGGGAATGTGTTGAAAGATAGGTGCCACCTACTCTCCGCAAGGGAGGAGGTATGACAAAATTGAAGGCCCATACTATCAGCATGCCAAAATTCGCCTCGGTATGTCGTGAAATAAGGAGCCAAATATAAATTGGCTTATCCACTGGCCACATCTGATAACCTCCAAAGAAAGAGAGGATAAACAACAGCAAAGTCGATCACTCATAGGCCTTCGTTTATAGCGTTTATCAAGGGGGGTCACCGGCTTTTTTTTATCTTTCTCTCCTTGTCTCTCTTTCCCTGGCTTGTATCCATTCGGCCTCATTCAGCCAACTGTTTAAAGACGTTTATCCCCATCCAGGTGTCGATTTATTCCTGGCGAGCGACAGCGAGCCAGCATTGTATGGATAAATCCGGCTTTGCCGGAGACATGTCATTGTTTTCTATCGAAAAATTTACAAATTTAGCTTGCTGTCAAAACAAAAATATATATATGCTGGCTCGCTACCGCTCACTAGGAAAATATTGACACCTGGATGGGGGTAAACGTCTTAAAACAGTAGGCTGAATGGGGCCGAATGGATACAAGCCAAAGAGAGAGGGAGAGAAAGAGTAAAAAAGCGAGGTTGGCTCCCTTAACCTCAGAACGGTGTGTTATTTACACCTGGGGGTCCACACACGAAGCCTTTGAAAGAAGTGTCATTTACACCCAATAAGTGCTTCGTTTGTCAACCCCCAGGGGATTCAGATTAAGGGGGGGGGAGACCGTTTTTCTGGACCCCCTTCTCCCTAATGTTTAGCCCCACTAGTTTTGAGATAATAAGCCCATTAGTTTGGCGATCTTAACACCTTTCGCCCTATTTCGTTGTCAATTTTAAGACCTTTCGTGCCATTTAGGTGTCGATTATATCCTGACGAGCGATAGCGAACCTGAAATTTTAAAATGTCCCGGCCTTTGGCCGGGGCATTTTGCTACCGAAAAATGTACAAATTTATCTTGAAGGGGGGTCTAGGGGGTGTTTGTCTAAGCTTGATGGAGGTCTAGCAAGACAACTAAGAAATAAAGGAATAAATTAATTAATAGACCAAAAAACGGTCTGTCTCCCCTTAACACAGTGGCAAGTTGGGGGAACGAACTTTGTTGTTGATAGTAATTATGCTATCTCAATCCAGGCAAAACAAATCAATCCACTGCCGCACTACTCTCACCAACATGAATATCCTACACTTTCGCACTCACACACAGACACACGCACACACACACTCTTTCTCTCTCACTATAGGTATACATCTATCTGTGTGTGTGAAGGAAACAAAAGGCAATGCTCTCTGTCAAAAATATCCCCCACCCACCCCACCCCCAAGTTAAAATAGTGACAGGGAGCCAAATTCAAGGTACATTAGAGTCAAAATGTATGGACACACGGAGCTTGAAGCAGTTTAAGTCATAGGATGAGTGAAAGACAGATTGAGGGAGAATACTCCAGAGTTTACTTATTGAGTAGAAGAAAGACTGGGAAAATTGGTTCACTTTTCGGCTAGAAATTTGGACAGAATAAGGGTGGGAATGTGTTGAAAGGTTACCACCTAGTCTCCGTTATAAGGGAGGAGGTATACATTGTACCGTATCGATCTATACTGTATACGTTTTATACAGTTCACACACACACAAACACACATATATATATATATATATATATATATATATATATGTGTGTGTGTGTGTGTGTGTGAACACATTGCTCGAGAATGGCAAAAATATTCAACACAAGATCGTAATAAGCCCCCTCCTACACGTATCCCCAGTGAGTGTAAAACTGTGCCAAGTGAGGTGTTTGAGAATAGTTTAAGTACAGAGATTACCAGCCCTCAACTTTAACCCTCTCCGACATATGACGCGATGTTGAGCCTATTAGGGATACTTTAAAGCTTTTGTTACCATCAGGGGTATTTAGAAACCTTTAGTTTAGTTACTTCAACCTCTACAGTTGTCTTTGAGTTAGCTGTGAGCAGAAAACTAATTTTGGAGAGGTAATTATAAGAGTGAGAGAACTCTATTTCTTATTGCTAATCTGGCAACCTCTGCATCATATGAGTCTGAAAGGGTTAACTTTGTGAACCACTTAGCTTGTCTTCACCACCATTACCACTTTTGCCGCCGCCCATCATGTGTCTGACAGTCAATAAGAGCAAGCAGGAAAGGTCTTCAGTGCCGCCCACCCGCCCACAACCCTATATTCTGCAAGTTTGGTGGGGTTCATACTCTAGCGATACTTTTTATTCTTCCACGATTAGCACATTAAGGGGAGATATCCTC
Source organism: Paralithodes platypus (assembly GCA_032716605.1). Taxonomy (NCBI): domain Eukaryota; kingdom Metazoa; phylum Arthropoda; class Malacostraca; order Decapoda; family Lithodidae; genus Paralithodes; species Paralithodes platypus. The sequence goes on from CM064512.1 coordinate 8,638,027, forward strand.
TTCAGGGATTTTTTTCTTGACACCTTTCTCCCTCATGTTTAGCCCCATTGCTTTTCTAATTTTAAGACGTTCGCCCCATTATTTTGACAATTTTAAGAACTTTCGACCCATTTCTGTCAATTTTAAGACCTTTCGTGCCATTTAGGTGGAAGGAGGAAACTGAAGGTGAACGTCAATAAAAGTAAAGTAATGGTGTGTAATAGGGGAGAGCATAGGGTGAATCTAGATGTGAGGCTGGATGGGGAAATATTGGAACAAGTAGAGTGTTTTAAATATCCAGGAGGAACGATAAGCAGGAGTGAAGGCATGGAAGTGGAGGTAAAACAGAGAGTGTGTGAAGGAAGGAAGGTTTTCGGAGCAATGGGAAGTATGTGGAAGACGAGAAATCTCGGAGTGAAAGTAAAAAGTGCACTGTGTCAAGGAATTGTTGTGCCAACAGTGATGTATGGGGCTGAGACATGGGCTCTGAAGAAAAAGGAGAAAAGAGGGCTGGATGTGATGGAGATGAGCTGCTTGAGGAGTATTGTGTGGAGTTACTCGTAGAGATTGAGGAATGAAGAGATACGTAGGAGAGTGGGGCAGCAGGAACATTTGTCAGCCAGAGTGGACAGAAGGGTGCTGAGCTGGTACTTACAAAGAGAATATGTGAGTCAGGTACAAGGGGAGATAGAAGGGCAGGAAGACCCCAATTGAGATGGAGAGACTGTGTAAGAAAGGCTTTGGATGATAGAGGAATGACTATAGATCAGGCGGGGGAAGTGGTGGTGGACAGGAGTGAATGGAGAATGCTTGTGAATAGTTGAGTGAACACATGGTCATTTGGAGTAAGGGGTCGGGCGCAAGTTGGACTAGATAATAGTCCATCAGGCGCCTGGCCCGGGGAGACGATTAATATGAAGGGTGCGCCTGGAAGTGTGGTGGGAGGGCTTGTGGCTTTGGCTCCGCTGCATGTCTGCCTGCCGAGATCGGAACCTCTCCGGGTGGTCGGGGCCGGGGGAGTGCTGGAGCGACCTTGGTGACCCTGGTCTCTGGGTCTTCTCCTGGGTGACCTGGATGTGTGTGAGTTTGTGCTTTTTATCTGTGTTTATTTGTTGTTTTATGTTGTTTTTGTGTTTTCCCTGTTCTTGCTCTGTCTTGAGTCGGCTACCCCCAAAATGGGGATTGGGCCTGAGCATATAGATAGATAGATAGATAGATATATATAATATACCGTGACCATGCACTCTGTTCTGGCAAAACCAATTCCAGTTGTTCTGTAATACATCACACCCCTAAAAGATTACTCATTGTACTTACTGTAAGTAGCAAGAAACCAGGTATGTGGCCTTTTAAATGGGGTGACCTGTTTTTGTTCTGTCCTTTTCTATCTTTCTCTGGCTTGTATCCATTTGGCCCAATTCAGCCTACTGTTTTAAGACGTTTATCCCCATCCAGGTGTAAAAATTTTACTGGTGAGCGGTAGCGAGCCAGCATATTTTTTATTTTTTGTTTGACAGCAGGCTAAATTTGTAAATTTTTCGATAGTAAAATTTCTCCGGCGAAGCAGGATTTCTTCATATAATGCTGGCTCACTATCGCTCGCCAGGAAGAAATCGACACCTAGATGGGGATAAACGTCTTAAAATAGTTGGCTGAATGGGGCCGAATGGATACAAGCCAGAGAAAGAGAGAAAAGGACAGAAATAACAAAAAGCAGGTCACCCCCTTTAAATATACCTATACGAATGAACCTACATTAATTCTCCAACTCCAAGCATTTGTAAGCAATAATTATCCCTCTTAAGGGGAGGTTTAAGGGGAGGTTTTTAGTATGTTTCCTAGACTTCCATCAAGCTTGAAATTACACCCCCTTGACTCCTTTTCAAGATAAATTTGTACATTTTTCGGTAGAAAAATGTCCCGGCCGAAGGCCGGTTCCTCTTAAATTACAGGCTCGCTATCGCTCGCCAGGAAAAAATCGACACCTAAATGGGACGAAAGGTCTTAAAAGTGACATAAATGGAGTGAAACTTCTTAAAATCGCCAAACTAATGGGGCAAACATCTTAAAATCTCAAAAGCAATGGGGCTAGACATGAGAGAGAAAGGGGTCCAGAAAAAAATCCCTCAAGTGGATATCATCTCCCCTTAAATCACTCTAAAACCTCCTATAGTCGAATTATAATTCAGCTGATGGTAAATTGAATCCCTTAGCAACTGATTTATCGATACTTAAGGGGAAAATACGTCGTACTAGTGTCAAGTTTTCATAATACGTCGTACTAGTGTCAAGTTTTCATAATACGTCGTACTAGTGTCAAGTTTTCATAATACGTCGTACTAGTGTCAAGTTTTCATAATACGTCGTACTAGTGTCAAGTTTTCATAATACGTCGTACTAGTGTCAAGTTTTCATAATACGTCGTACTAGTGTCAAGTTTTCATAATACGTCGTACTAGTGTCAAGTTTTCATAATACGTCGTACTAGTGTCAAGTTTTCATAATACGTCGTACTTATTTTGAATGAACTTATATTTGAATGAAATGCACATGCGTATTGTATTGTATACTATAATGCTGTGCCTGCGTTTATAAACCTAAATGAGAAAGCAAACTATTCGATGAATGGCACTCAGCTTAAGAATGTAAACAGAGAAACCGATCTGGGAGTAACAATATCGAGTAACCTAAAACCGAGTCAACAATGTTCAGAAGTTGTTAAGAAGGCAAACAAAATAATTGGCTTTATAGGCAGGTCATTTGAGCATAAATCCAAAGAAGTTATCCTAACCCTTTACAATTCCTTAGTCCGCCCTCTTCTGGAATACTGCGTTCAATCCTGGTGACCTTATTACCAAAAAGATATAAACAAGCTAGAACGAGTTCAACGTAGAGTTACCAAAATGATACCTAGCCTAAAGAACAACCATACGAAGAGCGTCTTAGAGAATTAAATCTATTTCCTTTAACCCAGCGCAGATTAAGAGGTGACTTAATTCAAGTGTTCAAAATCATCAAAGGCATCGACAATATGAACTGTAGTAAGTACTTCACTATCGACCAATCTAATTACACGCGGGGAAACGGTTGCAAAATTATTGGTAAATCTTTTAACTCACACGAATCTAAGAATTTCTTCTTCAATCGAGTTGTCAACTTGTGGAATGGGCTTCCCCGAAACGTTATAGACTGCATCACCGTTGATTCATTTAAACTCCGCCTAGACGAATATCTCGCATCAAACCCGCGACTGACTGCGTTTGTATATGAATAACTTTATTTTATCCCCCCCTCAGTTACTAACCCATCTGTCCCCTACTAACTTCCTAATCCTGCCACGGACATTCGTTCCAGGGCAGTAATTCCCTTTCCAATGTTCCCTTACCCACTCTAAACCACTGTTTGGACACTTGATCCTCAGTGTTTTGGAGGACAAGCAACCTAGAAGGGTCACTAGATCTGTTGTTGCTTGATTTCCTTTGTACTCCTTTGTACTCCTTTGTACTAGTGTCAAGTTTTCATAATACGTCGTACTAGTGTCAAGTTTTCATAATACGTCGTACTAGTGTCAAGTTTTCATAATACGTCGTACTAGTGTCAAGTTTTCATAATACGTCGTACTAGTGTCAAGTTTTCATAATACGTCGTACTAGTGTCAAGTTTTCATAATACGTCGTACTAGTGTCAAGTTTTCATAATACGTCGTACTAGTGTCAAGTTTTCATAATACGTCGTACTAGTGTCAAGTTTTCATAATACGTCGTACTAGTGTCAAGTTTTCATAATACGTCGTACTAGTGTCAAGTTTTCATAATACGTCGTACTAGTGTCAAGTTTTCATAATACGTCGTACTAGTGTCAAGTTTTCAAAATACGTCGTACTAGTGTCAAGTTTTCATAATACGTCGTACTAGTGTCAAGTTTTCATAATACGTCGTACTAGTGTCAAGTTTTCATAATACGTCGTACTAGTGTCAAGTTTTCATAATACGTCGTACTAGTGTCAAGTTTTCATAATACGTCGTACTAGTGTCAAGTTTTCATAATACGTCGTACTAGTGTCAAGTTTTCATAATACGTCGTACTAGTGTCAAGTTTTCAAAATACGTCGTACTAGTGTCAAGTTTTCATAATACGTCGTACTAGTGTCAAGTTTTCATAATACGTCGTACTAGTGTCAAGTTTTCATAATACGTCGTACTAGTGTCAAGTTTTCATAATACGTCGTACTAGTGTCAAGTTTTCATAATACGTCGTACTAGTGTCAAGTTTTCATAATACGTCGTACTAGTGTCAAGTTTTCATAATACGTCGTACTAGTGTCAAGTTTTCATAATACGTCGTACTAGTGTCAAGTTTTCATAATACGTCGTACTAGTGTCAAGTTTTCATAATACGTCGTACTAGTGTCAAGTTTTCATAAATACGTCGTACTAGTGTCAAGTTTTCATAATACGTCGTACTAGTGTCAAGTTTTCATAATACGTCGTACTAGTGTCAAGTTTTCATAATACGTCGTACTAGTGTCAAGTTTTCATAATACGTCGTACTAGTGTCAAGTTTTCATAATACGTCGTACTAGTGTCAAGTTATCATAATACGTCGTACTTGTGTCAAGTTTTCATAATACGTCGTACTAGTGTCAAGTTTTCATAATACGTCGTACTAGTGTCAAGTTTTCATAATACGTCGTACTAGTGTCAAGTTTTCATAATACGTCGTACTAGTGTCAAGTTTTCATAATACGCGTACTAGTGTCAAGTTTTCATAATACGTCGTACTAGTGTCAAGTTTTCATAATACGTCGTACTAGTGTCAAGTTTTCATAATACGTCGTACTAGTGTCAAGTTTTCATAATACGTCGTACTAGTGTCAAGTTTTCATAATACGTCGTACTAGTGTCAAGTTTTCATAATACGTCGTACTAGTGTCAAGTTTTCATAATACGTCGTACTAGTGTCAAGTTTTCATAATACTTCGTACGAGTGTCAAGTTTTCATAATACGTCGTACTAGTGTCAAGTTTTCATAATACGTCGTACTAGTGTCAAGTTTTCAAAATACGTCGTACTAGTGTCAAGTTTTCATAATACGTCGTACTAGTGTCAAGTTTTCATAATACGTCGTACTAGTGTCAAGTTTTCATAATACGTCGTACTAGTGTCAAGTTTTCATAATACGTCGTACTAGTGTCAAGTTTTCAAAATACGTCGTACTAGTGTCAAGTTTTCATAATACGTCGTACTAGTGTCAAGTTTTCATAATACGTCGTACTAGTGTCAAGTTTTCATAATACGTCGTACTAGTGTCAAGTTTTCATAATACGTCGTACTAGTGTCAAGTTTTCATAATACGTCGTACTAGTGTCAAGTTTTCATAATACGTCGTACTAGTGTCAAGTTTTCATAATACGTCGTACTAGTGTCAAGTTTTCAAAATACGTCGTACTAGTGTCAAGTTTTCATAATACGTCGTACTAGTGTCAAGTTTTCATAATACGTCGTACTAGTGTCAAGTTTTCATAATACGTCGTACTAGTGTCAAGTTTTCATAATACGTCGTACTAGTGTCAAGTTTTCATAATACGTCGTACTAGTGTCAAGTTTTCATAATACGTCGTACTAGTGTCAAGTTTTCATAATACGTCGTACTAGTGTCAAGTTTTCATAATACGTCGTACTAGTGTCAAGTTTTCATAATACGTCGTACTAGTGTCAAGTTTTCATAATACGTCGTACTAGTGTCAAGTTTTCATAATACGTCGTACTAGTGTCAAGTTTTCATAATACGTCGTACTAGTGTCAAGTTTTCATAATACGTCGTACTAGTGTCAAGTTTTTATAATACGTCGTACTAGTGTCAAGTTTTCATAATACGTCGTACTAGTGTCAAGTTTTCATAATACGTCGTACTAGTGTCAAGTTTTCATAATACGTCGTACTAGTGTCAAGTTTTCATAATACGTCGTACTAGTGTCAAGT